>JANVCC010000062.1:6503551-6673729 GCA_025345505.1 Todiramphus chloris collaris | reverse complement strand
AGAAAGAAAGAAAGAAAGAAAGAAAGAAAGAAAGAAAGAAAGAAAGAAAGAAAGAAAGAAAGAAAGAAAGAAAGAAAGAAAGAAAGAAAACACAGGCACAGGTTGCCCAGAGAGGTGACAGAAGCTCCATCCCTGGAAACGTTCCAGGTCAGGTTGGACAGGGCTCTGAGTAACCTGATCTAGTTGCAAATGTCCCTGCTCACTTCAAGGAGGCATTAGATGAGATGACCTTGAAAGGTCCCTTCCAACCCAAACCAGTCTATGATTCTATGACTGAAGTGCACTGCTCACTTTACAGGATGGTTGAACACCATTTTAATGCCACCAGGCTTACTTAATTTCAGAGCATCTATCAGCTTTCTAGGAATTACCCAAGACCCAATTTACATACGTTACTGAATTTATAACCCAAGTTGGGGTGTTTTTTTGTTTGCTTAACTTCTAATTTTTTTTTAAGGAGTGCCAGAACTGGCAAGCCTTAAACTGCTTTAAATAGTGCTGCTCCTCAATAACTTCGTTCCAGAAAAGTCATATTTTTGTCTGGGCACAGCTCACCCTGGTATCCAGTTGCCAGCAGAGGCCAACTAACTAGAAGCACCCTCAGTGAGTGCCAGATGCCAGGGTGACAGGGGTTAACTCCTGTGGTCGGACCTCTTTTTATGAATGCTGGGTCACAAGACTCCCTTTTGCCCACTGCGCTGCTTAAAATAACTTTTCTCAATTTATATGGAGCAAAGATTAGACTTCAAAAGAAACTAATACTGGCAGATGAAAGGAAATAATCTTATAGATATGTGAAGGAACTAGCTGTTTCTTTGATTACTGTGGGGAAGGAGGTCCCTAGCTCCACCACTTCATTAACATCTGCAGTTTAACAGCATCTAAAGGCCCCCAAAGCCTATTCACACCCATCCAACAACAAACCCAGTAGTAAGTGACAGCCCCCCAAGAGGAAGGTACATGCCTTTCGAAATGCAAGATGCAAACATATCCACAGGACAAAAGCCCTCCATCTTCTCCCGTTTATATTTTATTTATCACACACTTTCAAATCCCAGTTGCAAAGCTGAGGAGAGAGAGATGTAGTTTCTCATTAATGAGAGCAGTAAAACCTGCAAGAAGGAGCTATAAAATTATGCCCTACATACCTGTGTGGAAAACCCCCAGGATACCACATAAACTAGGACTGGCTGATATTTTTCATTTAGCTAAATACAAATATGAGTTTTCCTGATCCATCTCAGTTTTGCCCTTTTGTTTTACTCTCCTGAGTTCATTCCTGCCTCCAAATTCTCTCCCCTTGGGGAAAAGCTATAAACTTAATCCTGGAGTTTGCTTCACACATCATTTGCAGGTTGTCAATGGGCTTTTGAACATCACCATGTGAGGAATAACATTAACTGAGGGAAAGGTATAAAGATTTTATTTTGCTCGTAGAAAGAAGAATGACAGTAGTGTGGCAGTGCTGCTCAGGACTGAAATCAATTGTGGTTTGTTGATTTTGTTGTTTGGTGGTTTGTTTTGTTTTTTTTTATAAAAAATACTGTATGATCACATGGGGGTTTTTTTCTGCAATATGACTATAAAAGATCTTTTGGGTCCATACTTAGTTGCTTATTCTGATAATACTTCTGACCTCCGAGAGGATGAAAAGTCATTTCTTAAAACAGCTTTTTGCCACTTCTGTCTCAGTTACATGGTAGATTTTTCTTCTGAACAAATTACCTCATGGCTCAGTTCAACACTGATACATGAGCAAGGCAGTCTGCAGATACAATCTGCCTCACTATGGAAAAAACTTTCCTTGGAACTTTAGCTCTCAGGATGCTGCCACATGGCAGCAGTTCCCTGATATCCCTGACTACAAGCAATTCATTAGCTGGAAGAACCAGGCTTAAGAAACAGATCCCTGCCTAAATTGTCTTGTAGTTATGCCATCTGAGCATTCTTCTTCATTTGCCATTACTGAGGGCATTTCTGCATCTTAAGAGTTTATACCATTAAGAAATCTCCTTAAGAGAAAACTGCTCTCAACAAGCACTGAGTGCTTAAAGCCATTATTTCTCTAACATCACAAACACTTCCTATCAAACAAATGGGAATTTTTTGGCACTCTCTCAGGAAATACCTTCATTTACAAGGCAAGGAAAAAAAAGTTATCTTAATGCCTCTGCTACATGTAATTTTAAGGAAGCACACATCACATCACACAGACCAAAACCCCATCGAGTGGCATTCTGCAAAGCTCAAGGATCGGATAGCACTAACTTGTTCAACACAGGCTTGCTCGTGCCTTCAGGTTGACCCCTGCCCTCGGGACCATGACTTGACATACTGTGTGGGATTTTCCAAACCCCTTGGGGAAGGTTGGTCCTCTCTGCCCTTGGAGCAGGTACAGTACTCCCTGTGTGGGTATCCTGCTGGTGGCCACCAACATGGGAGCTGGGCAGGAAGGGCAAGGGTATCCCTTCCTTCCTGAAAGCCCTTGCCCCTGCACAAGGACAGAGCTGTAAGCCATGCAGAGAAAGCAAACCCTGACCCAAAAAGAAGCAGGATCTACACTGTGAGACCACACCTCAAATACTGGGTTCAGCTTTGGGCCCCATAAATTGTTCTATGAAACCACATTAAAATGGATCATCTAACTATGGGCATTCCCTCCCTTACCGCTGTGGCATTGCTAACATAATATAAACAAGTCTTACATATTATTCCCTCAAGAGAAGCCCAAGTTATCCAGTAATTGGAATGTCTGTGCATTCCTGGATAAAGCAGCTGGTGGAGATATGAGATGGGGGAAGAGAGGGCACAGAAGTAAGCTCACCCTGAGCACTGGCAGGAGCATCACTGCAGCTGCTGCCTCATGTCCCAGAGAATTCCAAGATGGACAAGGCCTTTTATCAGCTTGGGGTCTGTGGTCCCCACCAAGGGGAGTACCTGAGAGGTGCTGTGCACAGCAAACAGAAGAGGATCCGAACAGGAGGTCTGCTTCTCTCCGGATGCGACCGTGTCAATCACAGGATGCAGCTGCGAGGCAGGCAGCAATCTGACAAAGCAGCCCGACTCTCGCCTGCTCTTTCGTGCCAATTTCAGACAGCTTTACCTTCGCGGGAACAACAAGACCCAAGAATTGTGCTGGCTGAGACCCGAAAGCCACAGCACGCTGCCATTCCCAAAGCACAAGCGGGTCGGCCACCTGAAGAGCTTTTGGTGCAGCCACTGATGAACCCGCAGTGACCCTCTCCAAAGAGTACAACGCTTCGGAGTGTTGGACGCTGGTGGGTGCCTCCAGACAATAGCTTCGATGAGACCATTTCCACAGCTAACTCAGCCTTTCTGCAATGAAAATTGGAGCAAGCCGCGGTTTGTTAGCTTCCCCTTGTCCATTTTTAAGAAAATACATTTCCCATGATATAAATGTGCGTGTGGTTTTTAGGCAAGCTCTGCGAGCACTGCATTAGGACCAAACATGGAATTATGTGCAAGCCTGACAGTGATTCATTTTAGTCTTGAAAATGAACAGCAGGCAATTAGAGCAACACTGCAAAACTACGAGGTGGCTTTTGCAGCTAGAACAGAAATTCTCCAGTCCATACTGGACCACGGTCCACTGGTCTGCACAGTGCCTTGGGTAAAAAAGTCAGCAGAAATAGAAAAGGATACAAACCTAAGGGACATCATTGGAGTGAGACTCAGAAGATTTACTTCTCTCTGCCTTTATCTTTCCACGTTACTGCTCATCTTGTCTTCTGAATGGTAGAGACTTCTAGATCATAATCTGTACTGGTTTCTATAGGTGGAAAGATACATCACCACTGGCACGCCAGCTTTGCTAGTTAGCTTCCTAATGATTACAGCAAAGCACAGCCGCTCCACATCAACCAGCTGTCCCATACTAACATCGCCAGAGAGCTTCTCTTCTTCTTGAGGAGATAACAGTAACAACTTGATCCAATTAACACAGCACAAAGCGAGAGTCTGTAATTCCACAGTGGATGCGCTCTAATGTCCTGTCTTTAGCAAACTGAAAGTTTGCACCAGATTAAAGAAAAAACTTAACATTAATTTCTGCTTCACAAGGAAGGAAGCAGTGTCTAGGAATGTATGAGCCAGCAAATGTCAAAAGCAGGGATGAAGCCCATCCCTCATGTATAGCGTCTTCGCTTGCTTTGAAAGAATGTTGTTTCTCCAGGATATCACTAAATTACTGTCTGGTTTTCCATGTTAAAGTTACTGTGATGTTGCGGTCCTAAAACAGTCATTCTGACTAGCTGCCAAGCCACTTAATCAGTTACATGCATTTTAAATAAAAGCTGTCTAACTTACAAGACTACATCACCTAAATTATCTGTCCCAAATTGCAAGTACAAATATCACGCCTTTTTTCTACTAATGCTCAGAGAGAAAGCTAAGGAACTACATCAGCTTGCTCTTTGAGATCATGAAATTCCAGGAATGGGATTTTTACTAATTTCAGAAAAATTACAAATACACCACATTACATTTCTGCAATACCCAACTACCTAACCACTAAAAAAGTGCCAAGCGACTTGGGATAGCTATTGGTAATAAAAGCCAAAGCTAGAGAATAGATCTACTCAAGGCTTTGATTAATGCAAACAATGGAAGTGATAAATCAGAGATTCCACCCTTTCAGGGCTCAAGAGGTTAGAAAGGGGTAGAAATACAAAAAACCCAGGCTTTCCAAAGAGTTAAAGCATGGGGTACAGAAAGGCCAGCAGTAAGAACTAAAGCCTGGGGTCTGGCAAGGAAAATGCTTTTGCTCTCGCTTTACTGTACTGGGGCAGAAATGAAGGTAAAGGCAAGTAACTGGAAGTCACACTGACATGCTGATGAATAAACACACATCTAGAAATTACTTTCCAGCCTACTCTCCTGTTGGAATAATTTCACTAAATATGCACTATTGGTCAGATCCAAAATCTTTCATTTAGCTACAGACAAAAGGGTCTGCAACTTAAGAAATACATGAACATAACAGCTATAACACTATGAAACAGCTTTGGAATTAAAATGGCAGGTACCTACAGAAAGACTAATAAGCAAGAATGAACTTTTCATTTTCTGTGCCTACAATCCTTCACAGACATTGCTGCATTTAATGCAACGTCACTACATTACAGCTGTTTATCTACCATGTAGAGCACCACGGTTTGACATCTTAACGCAGTGCTCCAAACACAATGACAGCAGATTTAATTTTTTTCTTGAATGAGTACAATAACATGTAGCTTTCTTTGAACACTCAAGTGACATCTTCTGACCTGATGTTCCTTCTTCAGTCAATTCTTCTCCCTGGTTTAGAGAGGCACTGAGCTGCTAGAAAGGAAAGTAGCAGCTACAGCAGGAGTGACCTGACAGCATCGGCTTGGTGGGACATGCAGGTTGCTGGCCCACAAATCAGCTAGAAATGGATAATCTGCTGGGCAAGGTGATAAGATTACAGATCAGAACAATTACAGATGGAAGTGCTTCCCAGGACTAAGTGATTAAGGTGCTGTCAGTCTAAGCTGAGGACAGCATTTGACCTCACAGGTGCCAGGGAGAGTGCAACATGTCTCCATGGGACCCAAGCTTTCTCCCAGGTCTCCCAGCAGACCACTAGAAGATACCCAGTAAGAGTCATCTCAGACAGGTAGAAGTCACTTGCTGCCAGAGTCCACATTTTCCACCATTTCTGCGGTGCCCACAAGTTTGTCTTGAGCTTCCAGTTCACCAAGACCTCCTCATATCTGATCTTCCTCTGTCATTTGCATAATTTCACCTCCACCACATAGAAGCATCAACACCCCCATTTTCACCAAGACTGAGGAGCTCACAAAGCACAAGACATTGTGTTTAGGGGTCCACATTTCTGTTCAATTGTAACGATGCCATTAGTGATTGTTAAGTTATCCACAAAACACTTATAAACACATTTATCTAAAATAGTTCCCTACCTCTGCACTTCCTTCCCCCCCCCCTTTTTTACCTGCATTAAAACAAAGATAAACTGAAATAGTGTTTTTCCACGGCAGCATCCTCTAGGCAATTATTTTGCTGCAGAGATGCAGTCAGGAAGAATAACCTCCCTATGCTCTCTTTGGGAAGGCAGGAACTGAGCGAAGCCCTTCAGAAAGCCCATCTTTCAGCTTCCATTCTTCCCACACACATCTCAAATCATCTACTGCATTTCTTCTGCTCATTTGACTTCTAAAGCTCCAGCAAAGCGGGGATTCAGATAAAAGGCAGGAGTAGGAAAAAAAAAAAAAACCAAAAAAAACTCAGCTACTTCCTATAGTGATCTTTGTGCAGCACTAACCCCAGGGTTTTTTGGATGCTGGCGAGTGTGGGTCAGTTTGCTTTCAGCTGGCATCAAAAAACTGTAGACTTTGCTTTGGATAGCTGTTAGATGCCATTACAGAGAGCAGTTCACATTCAGAACATTTGTGTAAATTGTTTAAGAGCTACACATGTGAACTCCAGCTTTATAAAAAGGAAAACTCAACTGATTAATTTCAGAAGACTTTAAAAAAAAAAATTTAAATTTCACCAGACCAACTAAGCAATTAATTAAAAATTAATACTTATTTTAAAAAGTGACAAGTATTGCAATGAGAAAAAAATGAGGTGGCACATCCCAGCAGTAAGTTAACTATCTTGTTACCTTTCTTCTGGCCTCAGAGCTTGGAAGGAAAACTCAGTCATCTTCTCTGGTCACCCTGCTCTCCAGAAGCCCACAATTAGCAGATCTCATTCTCTCACAGTTTTGTCATTATTTTTGGATAAGGAAAGTATGTGGTCTTGATTTTTTCCAGCTTCCAATCAGTATTCCAGTTCTAAATCAGAACTGAATTATTTGAATAAGCTCAAGAAACTTCTGATGTAGCAGACAAGGCTTTTGCTGCCAAAACCTTAAGTACTTCACAAAAAAAAAAAAAAAAAAAAAAAAAAAAAGAGGTTCTGAGCTTTTTGGTGTTGATTTTTCCTCATGCAATGGTGAAAACTTCACAACTGAGCTGCACAACAAGGATAGGGGTTAGCTTGGTTGCTACAAGGGATATCCACTTTTCAGAAACCCATATGAGAGCCCGGAAGGTAAAAGCGTTAAGGACTGGACAGAGCCTTCTCTCAGGAAGCATTTAAGGGCCAAATTTGTTTGTCTTGGCTCTTGCCATGTTTCCTTTACCTGCAAAACCGCAAACAATTTGCCTTTTTCTTTGGTTTAAGCTATTTTAATAGCTCACGACATCAGGCTTTAACATACTGCAACCTCAAGAGTCAGCTTCTGAAAGGGCAATTGTATATACTTTGAATAACAGTTTTGCACCCTGCACGTGATGCTCAAGAGAGACCAAAACCTTTCAAGGGAAGAAGTTGGAAAAATCACAGCATTAGAAGGAAAATTGGCTGGGGATAGAGTTGCTGGCATCCAGCGAGAATGGGAAATGACGGTAGAGGGAGGGATGAGAAAGCCAAGAGATTAATCAGGTAAAAGGAGACAAATGATGATTTGAGGTCTTGTGAGTGAGTGAATAGGGCTTTGACAGTTTGGGGAATGACTATGGATGAGAGAAGGGGGCAAGAGGAAAAGGTCCGGGCCATGTGTGGTAGAGGTGCTGGGTTGCACAATGAGCAGAGGATGTGGCAAACACATTTCCCTTGGAAAAGAACGAGTGAGAAACCTGTACAAATATGTGCATTCCCAGGCATGCATTTGGATGCCTGAAAGCCCACGATCCAGGCAGGTAAAGGGGAAATAAGTGGACTGATGTCTTCATGTGAGTACACCTCTGCACCCAGATTATTTTTAATTACAGAGTAAGAACAAAGCAGGTGTCAGAAGAAAGAAATCTTTAAAATAATAATTAAAATCACTTTTAGTTACAGTTCCTAGCCTCTAGTACTTACTAGGAAATCTCAGGAAAACACGTCTGGATTCCCAAACTTCATTTGCACAAGCTGCTCTTCAGCAGCGAGGAGGGTGAAACGGCTGAATGAGCATCTTCTGTATCCTTTCACAGTATGCCTGGAGAAGCATGGCACAACTTCTTCAGCCTCATTAAGAGCAAACTGTTTCTCACTTAAGGGCAGCCCCTTTCATTATACTAATATTTCTCTACCACAACCACAACACGTATCCACCACTGAGGAGAAGCAGCCCCTCAGTCCTGGGACACTGCAGCTACTGTTCCTTCTCTGGGCTTTGTTTTCCATCTTCCCTTGTTTTTCCCCAAGAAGCCATGGCGCAATCACTGCTCCTGCACCTCCCCTCCCCAAACCCCAGCTGTCAATACCCACTCGCTCTGCTCCTGGATATGCGAGCGCTCCAGAGTCAATCTTCCCATGAAAATCAAGTCAATGACCTGCCCCTTCCCTCCTCCTTGAGAACCAAAAAAAGAAGACAACCATAATTTTTCTTCCCCTCAGTTCTCACGTGTTGTTAATGTTCACTCGAGTTGTTAGACAATACAAAATGCATTAATTCCTCCAAAGCGAGTTCACCGTGAAAGATTTAATTGTGGCTGATTAGGCATAGTTTGCTCTTTCCCCACACCCCTCTTTTTTTTTGGGGGGGGGGGAGGGGGGGGGGGAGGGTGTGTTGGAAGAAAAAGAAGCGCAGAATGCAAGGATATTTTTCACTCAAGGCGCACGTTAGCCTTATTATCTAATCAAGTGGAAAGGCCTTTGTCTGCCCTGGCCCAGCAAAAAAAAAGTGCAGCAATAAAAACCTTTAAGATTTTTCTCCATCCTTTGTTATCCCAAAAGGACCAAGTTTAGTCAATTGCTGTCACAGCACTAGAAAGAGAGGAGGAAAACAGAAAAGAAAGAGAAAAGACACTGCTATAGCTGTTTAAAAAAAAAAAAAAAAGGCAGTTTTTGTAACCCATGAAGAAGTCTGGTACACAAAATTGCACAGTAACTTTTAAAAGATTTGCATTTAAAAGATTGAATACAGGTCGCTTCCCTGTGACCATAGAAACATCAGAAAAGGTGGAAAATTCAGCCTACTGAACTTCAAATGACTTTATTAAAGTGTCACTAACCAGAAATCAAGGACATAAGGTTTTAGTGTCTGGGCTAACAAAGTGAATAACCCTCAAGTCAAATGACCTTCTAAGAGCATTATTTTTATGAAAACACTTGTCAACAGCAAATTAAATAAGAAAAACTTGACTGCCTCTAAGAAATGAGTAATCTCATGCGACTCACAAGAAGGCAACAGAACTGTGTCTCTGAAAACAGGAAGATACAATTAATATAAGACAAAAAACTCCAAAACTTTTAAGTATTATACTATGAAGACACCCCAGCACTTGCTTTAAACTTTGGTTTAAGACAAACTTTAAATAAAATACTAATTTGAAGTTAAGGCCCCACACGTAATGAAACGTGGGGGTGAGAACAAATATCTATCAAGTTTCCTTAACAAATGTTGTTTACCATATCAGCAGTTCCAGGGCACAGGTAGACATTGACAAATCACTGAAACTAAGTTATATCCACATGATATCATCTGTCATTAATCGGAAGGTTACCTGAATTACGGCTCACTGAATATATTCAGTCACCTGAGGCAGCACCACCTCTACCAGGCAGACATCATCTCCCATCCAACTCGGCTGATGCTCTTGAGACACAGAAGCTGATGCAGTTACATGTCTTCACTGCAAGAACTAACTTTGCTGTTACCTCTGTAATTGTATTCAGCATTGCATGAATATACCTACATATATTTTCATCTGTTGTTCCACACCATTTCTGACCTACCTCTGTGCGGTCTTAACTCAGGACTTTACCACAAAAACCGTGTCTTGCTCTATCTAAACAGCCCCCTTCAAAAAAAAAAACTATCTGACAGATATAATTTAGCTTTAGACTAAATAAAACCTCACTCCTGCTGGGAAAACATACAAAAAAAACCCCAAAACAAACAAACAAACAAAAACAAAGAAACAAACAAAACCCACAAAATCCTGTGAACACTACCATAGGACTACAACTCTTGTGAGGATTTCTTCTCAAAAGATGTCTAAGCTCCAGGCAATACAGAGCACTGACATTACAGTGATTCATCAATGAGAACATGGTAAGTGCCATGTCACTGACTTTTGTGTTTGTTTGTGTTGTCTTTTCTACCAGCTTATCATCTTTTGAGCACAGGAACCACCTGATATAAACAATCCCTAATAGTATCCTGTAACATGGATTTATGTCATACATCAGTGCCAAGCAGGTAGCTTTCAGTACTAAGAAGATGTAGAAGACAGCAAAATTTAGTTTGTTCATTCAAAAGACTCCACTATGCTTCAAAATCAGTGTGGCACAAAGAGACTGACCCCACCGATGCTTTCCTTTCCAGCAGCAAGATTATATTCTAGTGAAGTGAGCTTATTAACTACACCAAGCAGCAAAGCAGCACAGTATCTAACTGATAAAAGGTCTAATCTTTAGGGATCCTTTAGTACCAATATTTCCCTCAGATAAAAGTAATAAGAACTGAAATCAATCAAAGTAAAGAATTGAATTTAGGAAGACCTATTAATTTTCCTACTGCCAAGAGAGCTTGTGAATAAAGAAAAGTAGAGAATCTACAAGGCAGAATTTGTGAAAATAAAAAGCTGGGCTCAAGCATTAAGAAGGAGCAGGGAAAAGCAGTTTCAGAGTCTGAGGGGGAGAAAACTGCCTTTAGAAATGACCATGGGCAACACTGGGACTCTCTGATCTTTAGTGACTGGGCCCCAGCTAATAGGGCAGATGCAGAGGTTTCAAATACTGGTCTAGAGAACTGTTCCATGGGGCACGCTTCTGAGTGACTTATGCCTCGAGCTACAGGGGAAAAAAAATTAGCTACATCTCTCCAAACCTGCCAAAAATGAATTTGGGAAGTTGACTAATTGAAACTAACAGGTGACTGGTATTTCCGGCACATTTTTGGGCGAGCTGTCCTGGCACAGACTAAGTAATCCCCTTAGCGTGACAGAGTCCAGGTTGGGATTGATGCCCAGTATTGTAGACCTTAACCAGAAGTTTATCCTTCCCTATAGCAGCTTTTTTTTCTGTTTCTTTTTTAATCTTTTTTAATTAATTCCTGGACTATGACAGAAAGCTCTCAGGAGAACATTATCAGGAATAGAGAGCAATACCTTCAAGAGTTCAGTATGTTATCCATAGGAAGATCTGCTCTCCAGGAGCATAGTAGTGACATAAACTCCAGCAGCAGAGCCATGCACATCTCTCAATGGTGATGATAGAATGAGTACATTCTTTTCTTAGCTGTCTTCTATATAATACACAATGCATGCTGTTATGCCTAACATCTCCCGCAGCTGATACTACCATTTGGATCAAAATATTTATCTACATAAAAAGGATGTCTCAAGAAGTAATCCATCAACATGAAATTTCCTAAGCATGAAGCCTGTAAGGACAGAAACAACTCCTTTTCCTTTGCTTAAATATTATTCCATGCATTTAGATGGTACTGGGACACACGTACGTGGCAGACCTGACTGAGTGTTCTGATCTAGGCTCAACTCTCACAGTTGCATGAAATAGCTTCCCACCAAGATACCTATTCTTATGCTGCTAGGAGTGCACATCAAGCCCTGGTAAAGACAGCAGTCCAATAAAAAAAATAGCACTTAAATGAATCCAAATGCAGTCAATTCCATGCACTCTGCCTTACAATATCAAACTTGTCCCTGCCATAACTGAGTGCCTGAGTCCAATGTCTGCCCAAGTCTCACAAACCTCCCTTACCTTGAAGGCAAAATTTGGTAGGTACACAAATTTTTAACAAGATACTGTACCATATTCATAAAGGGAACAGATATGGTTTTATTATGCTAATTATTATTATAATTACTTACATGTCACTGTTAATAATAATTTAGCTTAGCAATTAAGGAAGTCTTAAATATCAAATTGGCCATCACATGTAATTTCTCTAGATCAGTCCTCTATATTATAGATGCATCAATCGGTAGTTAAATATTAAGTAACTACAACATAATGAGTAGCTCCAAGCTCCTTAATTTCTTAACTGTCAGTGAGAGGAGGTGAATGTTTTTTCAACTGACTCATGCAAGTATTCTCACTGGAGATGAAAGCTCTTTAAATGGTGGTTTTTATTAGACCACTTCTTTGTGGGTTTACTTGATGAATCTCCTTAATTTGAAGTATTTGGTAATTGGCCTGGTCAAGGACAGTACTGCATTCATACCTACCTTTTACTCAACGAGAACTGTTTCTGGTCTAATAAAGCTTGGATTGAAAAAAAAAAAAAAAAAAATTGATTTTGAAAGGGTAGCGTATTTGCCCCATAAATTCTCAAAGTAGAGAATGGATATAAAAACAGTTTAATCCTACAAGTGCTAATTCTAAATATAGGACCTCTGTTATAGGATTAAATTAAGAGAATGAAGCACAATAAAAATACAACACTATTGTAGGGGAAGAAATCTACTTGTTGCCGCAGCTCGATTGTGTCTAACACAGAGAAGCTCCACAGCTTCCAGCCCTTGTTTTCATAAAATTTAGGAACAAACCCTTATTTGCTCCACTAAGATCAAGCAAAATCTTCAGGAGCAACAAATTATTTTCTCATCTGTGGCTGAGGCCAGATGTGATAGGTGAAGACAAAGAGGGGAGATGCCTGTCGGAGACTAGCAGTTGGGCAGGTAAACCTCCCAGAAGAAAGAAATGTTGAACTAATTTAAATAAATAATAACCTTTGGTTAATTACTTGTCCTTGCAATAGCCAAACACGCAGGTCTTGGTTTTGTCTGCGCTCTTTTCATGTCGGCGGGACCATATACAGTCCCAACCTGGTTACTGAATACCTTGAACAGAACAGTTATGAATGTACCATATAATGGGATAACAGCTAATGCACATAATCCACGAGTAACAAAACAGGCCGAGTAAAGGAGATCTCTCTGTTCTGCCTGTAAGAAACCACAGGGATGCACTGCACTGCCTGCTTACCAAGGAGATGCCAGTGAAGTTTTCGTAAGAAAAGATCTTTGGTTCTTAAAAAATTGCACTACTTCAGCAGTAAACTCACAATGAAAAGAGAACGCTCATTTGCATCAGCTTTAAACATCCATGTTCTAGTGCTACAAAGCCTATGGCTGATAAAGTACTCTTTCTCCGTAGCAATAATTGTAATGAAAATGCAAAGATCTGGCAAGATATCTGCTTCTGAAATACTTCTCTATTACCATGGAGAATTTGGAATATCCACCACTGCACTGGAACAAAATGAAGATAAAGGAGCTTGAATGCTACTATTATTGTTAGGATTTCTTTCTTCTTTTTTAAAGGCTCCGTGGATTTCAAAGGGATAAGAATTAATCACAGAAATAAACCCAATACTGCTGCCAGTAACAGAGCAGGAAGAAGTGTTAAATAAAAGCAATAAATGCAAATGACTATATACCAAAATAAACATGTACACATGTATCGTTAACATTTGGAAAGTAACAGAAGAGTAAAGTACCCACAGGTGCTGTCCATGACAGAAAACTAGTGTACAATATCAAGAAAAAAAAAAAAATCCACAGCACCTATCTTCTGAAAGTAAAGATATGTTACCTTACAGTTTTTAGGTGATCCCCTTGAGCCAAGGCTCAAGTTCTTCCACAAGAAACTACCTCATAGGGATTTCATGTTGGGCAACTGCAGCAGGAAGTAGTCTGAGAACTGAGGAGAGGCAGGCAATGAATGTACATTCACGTTCATGCAGAGAATGGTCTGCCTGACTTTCCTCCCAGGATGATGTTTTGCAGATGTGGGCTACAGGATTTGGAGACAGAGCAAAGGCAGGTAAAAAGTTGTGTGTGTGTGTGTGTGTGTGTATATATATATATAAAGCAAGCAATTATGGTTAGTTAAATGAGGGGCTCCACTTCACCTCGTTTCCTGGGGAAGGTGACACGATATATCATGCCCTTTTCTAACATGTTGCCCTGACCACCTCTCTCCAGCTCTGCTGTGTGAAGGTCTCCATACTCTGCAAAAGGGACACAAGTGTTTATCCATCTCCCTGCCAGGGCACTTGATAACCAGGAGCCCTCTGTGCCTGGGGAAAATAATTTTGCCATCAGCCAAGTGCTCCTCGTCAGTGACCACTGAAGCCCTGGCTGCAGACACCCTTGACTTCTCCTGGAGCCATGGGATCCAGCTGCATTCCTTCATTCCACTCATTCCTGGATCCTGTTATCCATCCAGGCTGATCTGCATTCGAAGTGAGAGAGCAGTTACACTAATAATGAAATCCTTAGATAACTTGCAACTTCTTTGGCAGACTTGTAGCAAGACACAGTTAATACCTGACTACTACAACATTTCTGGCTTCAAAATAACAGCTATTAAACAAACAAGTTACTTTTTTTTTAAATGAACTCTGATCAGTTTGATAAAGTAAAACACAAACCTCTATTAAAAAAAATATAAGGACAGGTAACAGAACTTTACATAGAACTAAAACATTAGATAAAGGCACAATACAGAGAAGATTCTAAAAAAAATGGGGTTATTCTGTGGCTCCAGTTATGTCAAGGATACAGTATGGTGGCCCTTCCCATTGGAAGCAAAGTCCAGCCTTACAGAGGTATCCTTTCCCACCCAAAACAGACACACAAGGAACCAAATCCTAGAAGATGCTCAGATGCTCCAAACCTACTGAAACCTTGATAGGAACATTCAGTGCAGGCCATTTTCAGAAAATAGAGCCAGTGGCATGATAAAAAAATGAATACAAACCAGCCTGTAGCACAATTTACGTTCCTCAAAAGAAAGTAAATCTTCAAGATGAGAAACTTCCAGACCAAGGGAGCCAGACAAAACCTATCAGCCTGTAACACAAACACTCCCTCAAAAAGTACACCTTAGGCTTGGACCTAAAGTTGTAAATTTTTCCAATGACACTATTCACATGCTGTAAGAGACCTAATTCCAGAATTTGCCATGATAAAACTAAATTTCAAATGCTTAGGTGTGTGCAAGCTGTCACTTATGAAAATACCACTGGTTGCATTTAATAACTTATAGGGAAAATGACTTTTAGGTGTCTCAGATGAGAACACTGATCTGGAAGCTACTGCCAGGCATTGATTGTGTAAACCCACACTGCCATACTTATAAAGCACTTTTACAAAGGGTACATCTTTCAAAACATAAATTCAAGTCATCACATTGAAGCTATCCTGCTGTAACTGTCACATAAGTCTACACATGACATCTGTTAAATGGATTCAGGAGTACCACAACATGAAACTTCTGTATTTTAAAAGTTGTGGTGACTTGTGCAGCTGTACCCCACCATTCTTCCTCACATGACTGAAGAAGAAGAAAACACAACAATAAATAAAATCACAGCAATTTACAAAGCGACGTCAGCCAATACAAGGAAAACTCTTCCCCAAAAGCGCAGTTTCCAGAAAGTAACACAGGGGTCTTGAGAGGAGTTAAGAACAGAGAAATGCAACTGAGGTCACTGAACAGGAGCAAAAACTGCAGTGCCCTCATGAATCCTGGTATCTCCAAAAGCTTTGTGTCTATTCCACACAGAGGGCTGTCCTTGCTGAATCCAATTCATGTAAGAACAATTGACCCTCTTACTGTCCCATTCACTCTGGAGTGCACCTCTACTCTGCAGGCTCCCACATGAGAAGGAGGCATTCTTAAAGAATTTTAGAAGATTCGTATGATGTAAAAGCAAATAATTTGCTAAAGCACAGCAGAACCTCACTTGTCCTCCCACTATCTCTTTAGATAAAAATCAAGTCCCAGTTTAGAGACAAAGAAGTTAAATATTTTGATATAACATCTCAAAAACATGTTTTGCAAAAGCATATGCACAAATTTTATACACTGTGTTAGCTTGAAAATATAATTGCAGCAGCGTTGACTTTGATCCAGGCAAAAGAAATAAAGAATATTATGTAGGCTTCATTCAAGAGATGCTTAATGACACCTTTCCTGCTGCAATCATTGCTGACAGTCACCAGCAACATGGAATTCCAAGTGGACCATGGCATCCGTTGCCAGCTGCATTAGGGTGATTTACCATTCCCTTATTTATAGAACAAATTTCTTGTTTCCCCAGATGACACCGATGAAAAACTTCCCACATTCACAGAGGACGTGTCTCCAGGTCTCAATACTTTTCAGGAGGCCTTTAAAAATGTCAAGCCAGAGCAACGTCACTTGGCTCAGGATTGGTAATAACTTAGTAAACCCCCAGTTTTCAAGTCCGGTGTTGCAATGCATATCAAGTATTGATTAATTGTTCTATATAGGTGTTACTTTACCTACAACCCAGGGAGAATGACAGCTTTTCTCTCCAAAAAAATCACCGAATGACTTGGAGCATACATTATTATATTAAGGTCATGACAGCTGTCATATGGAAATCCATGTTTCTGGACAGCTATATATAGCATATTGTAAAATATTCAGCTGTGTTTCTTCTATTGTGAACAACAACAACTCCAACTGCCTCATTTATACATTCTTTTATATGCAGTTTATATGCTCAGTGAGGGGGGAGAAAAAAAGACCTTAGTTAATGGTTAAGCTTTTTCTTTTTAAAAGCAAGCCATGCCAACTGTCCCAATTAATCAATGTGTGTGGGAGTCGCAGAG
Organism: Todiramphus chloris collaris; assembly: GCA_025345505.1. Taxonomy (NCBI): domain Eukaryota; kingdom Metazoa; phylum Chordata; class Aves; order Coraciiformes; family Alcedinidae; genus Todiramphus; species Todiramphus chloris. The sequence goes on along the minus strand of JANVCC010000062.1, from coordinate 6,657,077 downwards.
GAAACCTAATACTCTGTTTCTGTTTCAGAACCCCTTATTCTAAACATCAGACTTCTGTTTTTTAAAATGAAGAACTACACAGAAAGATAGGTATTTGTTATCATCGTATTGAAATGGTGAAAGACAGTACCTTTTAACCTACAAAAAGCCATTCTTTCTTTTCAATACAACTTTCTTGACTGAAAATAAAAAAAAAGACTATTAATAAACTGAGTTTCTTCTAAAGAGAAGATTGCCACGTAAACTTGCTTAAATGTTTATTAACTGTTAAACGTACAGTGTTTCATACCCTTCCACCTGCAGGTGAACTTTGGGACCACAGGAAGGTAGACCTGTAAGCATGAACCTGATTTCAAGTGTACTCTAAGCACTTGCTGGTCGCCATTCCTGATATGAACAGAGACTTGCATCTACTAAGGGATTCGCTACCAAAACTATGCCAAATCTCAAATACAGCGGCTTATTTTAATCAAGGCATTCAGGTCCCAGTGTGGATGCTTTGGGAGGGCACATCTCCTACCCCATAATAGATGGGCACATTTCCCTTCTTGATTGCCTCTGAAGTACAGTCTATGGGAGATCTATTGTCCTTCCCTGGGGAGACAGTGGAAGTCTCAACAAGTGGCTTGTTAGTCTTAAAATGATAATGTTACATGCCCTGAATTCAACGATAAGGGCTAGATGCATCTGGAGAGCCCAATGAAGAAATATTTCAATCACAATGTTATAGTCCTCACATTAAGCAAATAACTGAGAGAGAAAACTTGCAGGGGACAAGAGCTACCAAGTGACTCACCACCACCATAAATGCTTGTCCTGACTGCCATAAAAGAGGAAAATAGCTCCATTCATACCTTTGGTGAAGTCCTTCCCTGTAGTGTACATTTAAAACATTTCTCAAGGATTTCCCATTTTAGTGAGCAGCCCATTTTATTTTACATAGGAAATACTTCATTTTCCTGTAAATTGGGAGGCAACCTACCAGACATCTTACTGCTATCAGAAGATCAAATTCTGTTAGCTTTACACTAATAGTCTTTCTGGCCTCCAAGGAACTAACCAGAGGAGTCAAGACAACAGGATTTTGTAGTTAGATCTTTATGCATGCACACACACACTCGAGTGTCTCAACTACTGTATTTTCTAAACCTACATCTTCCCCCATAAAGAACCATTCTTATTCCCAAGAAACATTACTTTAAATAGTATTTTCATTAAGAGAAAACCCGTAAGATTATGTAGGCGGGCATATGAACACAACCCTTCTTAGTATTTCCTTATTTTTGGGGTTTTTTTGGTGTTTTTTTTTTTAATCCTATTCTTCACTTTTCCTTATGTGCAAGCAGTTATCAGTAGCTGGAAGAGATGTGGTATGTGTACAAGTTTTAGGCTGTTTACACTTCCCCACTAAAATTACTTTTTAGATAGCTTCTCCATTCTTTTTACCAGTCTATGTAAACGTCAAGTACCCACCCCCCTGACTTAGGTCAGATAAAGCAGCTAATTTTTGTCCTTTTAAAATTACACAACAACAGAAAGCACTCTTAAGTTAATACTAGCTAAAGCTCTCCTTTATTTTTAAATTACAGTAACAGCGAGCAATGTGTATGTTTACAAATGAATTTCTAGTGTTTAACTGACTTCTTGACAGAGGCTCCTATAAAACTGTTCCCCATTAAGTTGTCCTGTAGCCCACTTTGCACTGTAATTTATTGCTGGTTCCTCTCCTTGGAGTACTGTGCTAATACCATTGTCTTATAATCCTTTTTACATCCATGTAAAGTGCCTAATTATAGACTGCAGAATGTCTTGATTTCCTTATTTCCTTGGCAAAGGCAATGTTAGATGTTTACTGTTTACCCTGTGTCACTTTGAATATAGATTTTGATCTACACAAATAGGAGGCCTTTCGTATTTACTCAGGGACTCATTTTCTGCTTGATTATACCAATATAAATGAAGAGTAATTTCATTAAATAAACCATAGCTACAGTGATTGAAAATATGCTTAACTCAAAGACAAGTTAGTCCACTGTTAGTAATAATTTCTTTTATAAATTCCAGATTCTCATGCTCTTAAGTCTTTTATAGAGACAAGGCTGTAGTAACAATGATACATTTTCACAGAAAAAAAAAAAGTTGCATTTTCCTCCTCAAAAAGGGTTTTGTTTTGGTTTTTTCTCCCTTTTCCCCCTTTTCAGAAGGAACTTTGCTGGACTGCATTTCTTTTTCTATTTGTATAGTAGTAGCCACAATTAATAATCATAATGTTATGGTGTATTTATAGAAGATACTGTTTGCACATGTTAGATCTCAAAGCATCAAAAAAGGCACATTCATTTTTTTATAGCACTGAATGTCAGAATGAAACACTGTCTCCCTCCATCAGTTTCAGGCAGCTTTGCTGCACCAAAAAAATAGTATTTTAATGTCTGTTTTAAAAACATATACATATGGGGTGATCAAGGAAGGAGAAAAAGAGCATTCAGAAGACAGTAGACCAAAATAACACTGGTTTGGATGAAGTTTGGTCTTAGTTATTTACAATATATCATTAGGAGCATGGCTTTGCAACTAGATTTTTAATCTATTAGTTTCCATGAAAAACAACTGCAATATCTCAACTTAATGACTGCCAATTGAAAAAGATATTCAAAATGAAATTTATTTGCCCTAGTATGAAGTCTCAGATACCATTTTTCCTTGATGCTCACCAGCAAGAACATCCTGCGGATTTCCAGCTGTCAGGAGCAGGAGAACATTACTGCCATCATTTACAAAACAAGAGTCTTTCTGTGAAATTGCCTGTTTTAAGACTTTGTTTTAAATAGATGGAAGAAATGAAAAAAAGATCTTGCTTCTACTCCCTTCTCCTCAGCCCTGTCCTGATGGATGGTGTTGCTCATGAGTGTAACAGATCTGACAGGCTTGGAACCATCACTGTATCTGGTGACAATGATTTATTTCCGCAAGCAACTTTAAAGTTCAGACATACCATTTTTAGATAGCAGCGACTGCTTAATTTCTACAACAATAAATAACGAAGGCTAAGAACTGGACTTTGCCCAGATTAAGAGTCTGTGGGACTTTCTCTTCCCTCACACATCCCTGTCCTGTGGTGGTTTGGCTTCCTCCTCTGCCAAACAAACTGCTGACAGACCTAAGCACGACCTCCTCACAGGACAAGACATTATTTATACATAAGTGTGTATACACATATATGTGCATGCTCATATATAGACACACATTACATAAAGCATAGTAATAAACAACCTGAGGAGCAAGGAGACACACAGGGGCCGTGTAAAAGGAGAGCCAGCACTGAGGTTGGTTATGAGCAGCTTTGAAGGATTCTCGGTCCAATTTTTAGAAGCTACTTTCAGCAACGCATCAAGATGCATTTTTCTATTAGCAGATAAGAACTGAAGGTCAGACAGCATGACACAAATCCCAGAGGACACATTATTGTTCGTTTGTTACAGAAACCTAAAAGGAGGGCTTAGCTTCAGCCTTTGGCATCCTACTGAGCAGGAGTATTGAATTTATACAACTCCTTCCCTACACTGTAAAATGTATTAAAATAAACATATTCATGTAGTCATCTTCCTCCCCTCTTACCCGTCGCTCACACACAAACTCAAAACAGTACTGAGCAGAAAAAAAAAAGCCCGTAACAACAATAAGAGACACCTTTATCAGCCTCAGCCATCTGTGTTCCTTTAGTCTGATCCAAGTATTTTGGCAGGCATGTGAGCAGCTTGCTCCTACCCAATATCATCCTGCCCTGCAAGAAAAAGTCCACTCCTACTTCCTCCCCTCTCCAGCAGCGTGCGGGTCAAGCGGTGTTTTCGGTCCATCTGTGGTGGGGCTTGAAATGATAAGATATCCCTGCTTATGTTTAATTCATTACGATCTCAGCACAATCACTTAACCTTATTCTGAGTAACTGCAACCCCACTTGATAACATGGCATGGAGAAATAAGCAGGTGATAAAACCCCATGGAACTGTCAGTGTTGACCATAGGAATTACTTGGAGTTAAGGAATTCATATGTAAAAATAAAATAAAGTAAAACAAGCTGACTCCTCAAAAGTTAGAAGTGCAGGAATGAAGATAGCGGTTAGAGACAGAGAACAGGGGAAAGAAAACCTCTACTTGATGTAAAATCACCACCACCATAAATTAATTTCCACACAATCTGACATGACACTACTGGGGTTAAAATCTGGGTTTTCATTAATTTGTAAAAGCCCAAATTCTCTTCTCAAAGCAGACAGGCATAAAGACTTTATTAGGCAACTTTCAAAGGGAATAGAATCATGCTCAGAAGAAAGTCATTTAAATACACACAAACAAAAATGCAGATCTCAAAAGAATAAGAGTGCAATAAACTATTGAGTTCGCCTTCTGTTTCTAAACAGCCTTGTAATTGCAACATGTCTTCATATTTCAGACAGCATGACATTATGATGGATTAAAAAGAATTGTTGTATTGAAAAGAATGGAGAACGGGAAAAAGCACCAGGAAACCTGAAGTAATACGATAGAAGAAAACCCCTATGGAAAATACAAGCTTTTAAGCACATATACCACATGTGTACCACAGCTCAGGAATCTTATTTATTCCTCTGAACTATTTCAGTAGAACTCTCTTAATTTATCAAAAATGATCCAAAAAGGAGTTGACATGAAAAGCCCTCAACTCAGTTCTCCCTAGCTCTCCGAGGAACAATCTATCTCCTAGTACACTGCAAGGGAAACGTAATCACATATTTCCCAATACACGGTGCCTGTGGCAAACCCACACTTCTAGCTTGAAATTTTAAGTAGCGCTTTTTCTATCTTTATATATATATAAATATATATATATGCGCCCCGTGACGTGACCTTGTTTTTGGTTTGGGTTGTTTTTGTGGGTTTTTTTTCCTCTCCCCAGCTCCTTCAGGATGCTACACGTCACTTTCTTATTTGGATAGCCAATTGCTGTTGCTGAGTTTAATCCAGCATTAGCTACTGTTGGATGCTATTTAAATTAATTTGGTCCAAGCAGGATATAATTTCTGAACCAAGCTGAACAGGAAGACTACAGCTTTGGATAGGTGAAACATCATATACACACTCTTAGAATTAATAGTCTCTTCCTGGATTGTATTTCAAGAAATGGTGGAGCTACCAAAAAGAAAACTTTTGTCTAAAACCCCAATGAGGACTAGATAGGAAAAATATCTAGCTTGCTTAAAATCCTAAGTTAATATTTTACTCATTCATTCTCTAGACAAAAGTCACACTTTGAAAAGGCTTCAAAAGCATTAAAATTTAATATAACTCCAAAGGAATCCTCAGGGAAAAAACATAAATGATTTTCTAACTAAAACCAACACTCACTAGCATAACTCACAGGGTGGAAAGTTGTCTTTTGTTCACTCTTTGCTTCATAGTAGATGTTGAACTCCCACCAGCAGCAGTATCAGTGCAGAGCTATGGAGTCAGCCCAGAGCAGCTCCACATCGCACGCCTTGCAGAAAGCCATGGCAGGACTGCAGACCCTGCTCTCAAAAGCAGGCTGTGCAGAGACGTACTGCAGCACTGGTCCAGCTCCGCTCTTCAGGAGAAATGAATCGTGATGGAGACCTCCAGAAATGGTCACTCTCACAGCACAGCTATGAGTAAATCCGCTCTTTGTTCCCATCAATGACAGTAATCATGCTCTGTACTCATAAGCTGCCACATAAAAGATATATCCAACTAAGGGCCTGGAAATGCGTCAAAAATAACTTGTAAAACAAAGTCTCCAGCTCATCAGGTTTATCAGTGCCATTCATAAAGAATTAAATAAGATGTAGATGACATGCCCTCCACACAGATGTGGGGCATGGTAGGCTGTGCAGCATGGTACAGCTCCAGCACAAAACCCCAGCTCCCATGGGAAGCAGGAGTGCTTGACCTCTTGCCATGCTGCAACACCAGCAGACACCTGTCAATGGCAATCCTTGGAACAGCAGCTTTACTGTTCTCTTGTGCCATTGTACTTATTTCAAAAAGGAAAAAAACCCAAACAAACAAACCAAAACAACAAACCTGTCACAGAATTCAGTTTACTGGCAGCACAGCACGTGCCACACCAAAACCAACAACTTCACTCTGAATCTTCGTCACCTAGCTTGTGCCACAGGTACTACTGAAGAGCATCCTCATAATTTCACTTCTGAATCTTCTAAAGGCTAATACAAAGAGTCACACTGCCACACTTCCCTCACCTTTTACACAGTTCTTTGCTCAGAATGGCAAGTTGGGGCTTGACTCTTGGTTGGGAACAGTCCAGATAGGGACGTGAAGAGAACTGAAAATGGTACAGGCAGGTCCTACAGAGAAAACTACAGTGTTTTTTGATCCAGTTTAGTTGTTTTCCAAGCATATCCATCTGAATGGCTGAAGAGAGAGTTATTTTAACACATGCTTGTAGACGAGCATATCTAGCTATGAGGCTGGCAAATGCACATACATGAAATTAAGTTACGATTTTATGTAAATGCTCATAATACTTCACGTACTAGTCATATGCCACATTTCAAGGCTATTCCCATTTGTTTCATTTAAAGATTTGTGAGAAAAAAAAAAACAAAACTTTCTTCATGTTTCAGCTCTATTAGATGATCCAGATCAACTTCATGTGGCTTCCCTCACATGGCCACTGCAGGGAACCCCAATGTGGCGAGGGGATGCCACCTCTAGGCCACAGGGTAGAGAGAGGTGGAAGGTGATGCATTGTGAAGATGCTTTTCTTCAAAAGATGGGAGTCCCCAAAGCTCCTTCCAGCTCTCTGAGCCTCAGAGGCTGCTGAATGTTTTCATCATGAGGATGCCTTTCTGTAGAGCTGGATGTCTGTGTCAAGTATAGTAGAACCCTTTATATACTAACTGAAGATCACTATGTCAATACAAGCAACAGACTATTAACAGTGTGTATCTGTGAAGACTGCTCAATATGAAATACCAAGGCAAATGCTTGTTTTCATTACTTTTTGCATAGCTGTTGGCACATAAATTACCACTTCCTAATAGGCTCTTTGAAATTCTTTTGCATTAACTAATGGGACTATATGTATTTTTACAGTGTAATCATAGCTATCAGTTTCCATCTGTTCTACTGTCCTTTTGGTATGTTATTGCTCTGAGGAAGTAAACAAAAATAGATCTCTACAAAAGCAAAAGTGGGTGACAGTCTAGACTACAGTTCTAATTAAAAATAAGATTTATTAGAATAGAGAGAACCATCATAGTAAAACAAAGACACAGTTTCTCTAACATATCTGGTATTATTCTTGGCAAAGTGAAGGAAGGCTATAAATTTACTGAAACAAATGAGCATGGTACTGATATACCAGACTGATACGGCATCACTTTTCCCAGCTACAAGAATATGTTAAGAAATCTCCTTGTTTTGCTTCAATTTTAGTCATCATAAATTTATTTTCTAATTAGAATCCAAGAGTATTAAGCCTTGTCTACTCTCAGGTTTTGCAGTAATGCTACTCCCTTGTCTAGACACAGTTCAAACAAACTATACCAGGAGAACTATGTCATGCTAGGGGGTTGCTTTGATATAAACAGGCACCTTGTTATTTAGAGGGGTGGGAAGTGGCCCTTGCAGTGGTGGTTCAACAAAAGCTAACCTTTGAAAAGACTCAGAAGAGACCATGGAAATGTCTGGAGCCTCCTCCCATCAGTCAAAAGGGTACAGATATCCTCTGATGAGATGTAGTGTCAAGGTTCAAGATAGGCACAGGAAATGGGGAAAAAAACAACAGCAAAGATTTCAGGAGCCAGCGACAACCTAGTCTTACCCCAGTAAAGCTTGTGGTGAGAGCTGGAGACACCAAGAGGACAAGCAGGCTTTGGTCACCAACTTCTGCAGTATTCCTAAACGAACAGCCACCAACTGCTTCACCAAACACTAACACGTGGAAAGAAACCTGCACTCCAGCAGCTCAGGGAGGTATCATTTTACATGGAAAAGGACTCGCTTATTAACATCGACAGAACCCAAGAATCATTTAGAGATTTGTATGAAGAATTTAACACTTAGCAAAAATAAGCACATGAAAGTTTTGCTCTGGTTTTTGGCTATTATTTCTAGTGCTTGCATTAGAGACACACGAAAAATAATATTTTCCATAATAAAGAATGTTATTTTTAAGTCTAGTGATTTTTAACATTAAAATTATGAAGTGACCTCACATGCAAAAATGCCCAGAGGCTGCTAAAATAGCAGAGAAATAAGAAATTCTAGATAGTAAGAAAAAGTAGCAAGGCAGAATCATTAAAGAAATTAGGCAGGCTGAAAAAAAGGACAACTTTGAACTGAAACCCACAAATTGGTTTGGAATAGTTCTTGACACAAGGCACATTCATCTCCCACTCTAGTTCAAGGAGAGCTTAAAGATCTCTTTTCAGATCAGTGCAAATGACAGCAACAGCTTAAAAAATTACACATTTCTCAGAATCAGCAATATCAGCACTAGGAAGAAAAAAAACACCAGCTTTGGAGCTGGGACAAGGCAGCAGATTTTCATTGTTTACTCAAATGTTTCGTAAGTAGTTTCCTTTGTCAAGCTACAATTAATGTGCCATGTATCATTAAAGAATAAGACAATTTATAAATAGTATGAATACAAGGAGTACACCATTGTTCTGGTTTGTACTGGTAAATACGAGACATGCCAGATAAGACTTCTCTGAACTGGGTTTCAAATTCTCTTACTAAATTTAAAGCCCTCTGACATCAGCCAGCTTGGTTAGAAAAGTGACACCTACGATGCTTTGCCCCACCAATCCACCCCTTTCCCTTTCTCCAAGAGATGTTAGGTCTGGCCCCACATCCCTGAAGTGGTACCCAGCTCAAATGGCTCCTATGGCTCTGGCAGCCCCTCCTGCAATGTATTCTGTCATTCCTGCTCAGCAACATCTTCCCTTTCTTAGTCTGGGTGTCTGGAGCTCTGCACACGCAAAAGAGGAGGCAGTTTTTGACCACCTCCATCTCATTCCTAGGTCCAGAGAGGACCCGCAGCATGCAGGAGTGACACAGAGCTAACAAAGCCAGCAGACCTACGCTGGGCTGAGCCAAAAAGCTCAACATAAACATCATGCAATTGGAGGTTTGTGACCACGGATAAAGTTCACACCAAGTCAAGGTGAAATGTCCTGTGATTTTCTTTCCAGGAGGAGAGGGACATTCTTTCTGCCTGTCTTCATTGATTTCCAGATCTTTACTATACCAGCAGTAAGCACTATCTAAAATCCCCAAATCTTGCCTGATTAAAAAAAGGAACACTTTTTTCCTAGACCATGGATTGGGGAGACAAAAGCCTCGCCCAACTTGGAAGTCCACGCTCCCAGATAATGCCAGTCATGAAATGCAGCAAAAGCAGCAGCTATGAATGTACAAACGCAAAAGAAATCTCAGTGCCTCTTGCTTTCTTGTCTGAAAACAAAGATGATCACCCCTCATTTGAGAGCATTCACAGGTAGAAAGCCCTACTATGAATGATCATTGATCTGCCTCTCCAAGTATTTCCACTTGCAAATCAATATCATCACTAAATTTTTCGTTTCGATTTTATACATTTCCCCCATTTACATCCTTCTCTCCCTTCCCTGGAAAATTGGAACCTATTTAAAGTATATGAAAGATGTTCAAGTAGTTCAGCTCCCAAACTGCTGCCCCTCTCATGTGTCATATCCAATGTACACATTAGCAACACTTGTTCCTAGCAAACCCACCACTCCTTTCAAGGGAACTGTCCACTGAAGGGTTAAGCATGCAAACGAGAGATCCTGTCTAATTCCGTTTAATCCCTAGTAACACAGAAGATGAGGTATTGTCCCTGGGTTCCTATTATTCCTGCCAGCTGAAAAACAGAGTACAACATGCGACCACCCAAAATATCCCACAGCATACAATTGTTGTTTTGGGAGGAGGGATTGAATAAAGTCACACGGTTTTCAAGTGATGCCAATATGCATTAGTCATTCTATATTAAACAGAAAATCACGACAGTGGAACCCTCAGCCCTGCCTGAAGAGGTTAAAAGAGAATTTATATTGAGGAGCCAAGAGAAAGGAGCTACGCAACCGGTGATTTTTTTCTTTCAGCAGAAACACAAAAAAATAAGCATAAAATGGCAAACAGAGTGGCTCATTTCAGGACACCTATATTATGCTTTTTCTTACCTAAGAAGAACAGTGCAACACCTAATGACTAAAACAAGAGGGGAAAAGCTAAGACTGATCACAGAACATGTTCACACAATGTGAAATCATCTTGTTTGTCACTGGAGATTATGCAGAAATAGGCCAAAAGTTTTAAAAAAAATCAAAAAGGCTTTCAAATACAATAATAACTATCCAAAAAATTACACCACTTAGCTGTAAAATACGGTGGAACAAGCACTTGGGTTTTCTTTGCAAATCTCAAAGTATTTGGTACTTTGAACAACTTGCACTTTTCTGACACACCCCTTCCCCACACAATTTTCTCTCCATAAAATAACAACAAAGTCAGGAATATATGCAAATATGAATCCTAGTGCTAAAGAAAAATAATCAACAAACTGAAAATAAATGCCTTATTGTTTCCTAAACTCTTTGCTTTACTGAAAATATAACATAACCTTTTAGTTTCAAGGCATTTCAGCTGCTTTGGGTTCAGCAGGGGATTCACCACAGTCCTGTCATTGCCATAGCTCTTCCCATGGACCATCTCTTCAGAAAGGGCTAATATACAACCCCAGTAGCTATGCAGTCAGTGGATCTATAGTTTGATTCTATAGAACAAACTGCAGGTATGGAGAAGGACTGCAAAGCGACTTTTACTTGGAGCACTGGCTGAATCCTCTCAATATAGTTGATTTTATATATTAAAAAAAAAAAAAAAGAGAAGGTAGATTTAGTGACAGAACAGAAGAAATAATATATATATAATCACACCATTTCCCACGGACAAGGATTGATTCACTTTTAGAGTAAGTGGTTTCACACAAACCCACTCTTTTATACTGCCTGCTGGCTACACAAAGCCTGGTCACTGTTTCGAAACCATAAATATCTCTCTTTCACACCAGGTATCTGCCACCCAAACCCATTCCTAAAGCATACATTAGACAAAAGATCTATTAACTTTCTTGCTGCTGCTTTCCTCATCAATCTCAGTCAGCAATTTTAACACTGGGTGGCTCCCAGTGCTCAGTGGCTCATTCGCGTGGCAGTGTGCAATTAAGATGATGTCTGGCATCAAAAGGCATAGCAAGCAGAGAAGAAGAACAGAGAAGTTGTTAAGCATATGCTGTTAGTGGTTTTTCCTTTAACCATATTCAGAAACAAACCCCAACATACTCTTTATAAGAGACGGAACAAAGAAAATACACAATACTTACGATTTTTCATCACAAAACCCAGAGAGAAAACCAACAAACAAAACTTATAAACAGCTTATCTGTTCAGAAAGCTGTCATGTACAGTGGTACCAGCCCTATTAGGTTTTGTCTGCACACCTGCATCACTGCTTTACAGCTTTTCAAAGGGGAACCTAAAAAGCAGTCAGTCTTCATCTTGCCACGTATATACCATAAAAAGCTGAAGACATCATGGGCAGAAGAACACTTCAGTTTTGTGGCTTTACAGGTTCGTGAACATTCATTGCCCCTTGTCAGGGCAATGGTTATACCACCACTCAAGCTGACACATTAAAAACCACAACTGGAATAAAACATGAAAGGTTCTGAACTGCACATTTGATTCACAAAGACTTTGGCATGCGTGTGCTCTAAGGTGGGCTTCCAAAGATAAGAGAAAGCGTTCACATAATTGGGTACCAACTGTTTTTTCATGAAAGAAAATTGGCAGCAAACTCTTAAGACCAAAGTGGGTGTACTGTGCACATCAAACCAAACCAACAAAAAATTGTCATACAAAAGCAGCACAGAAAAAGAGTTGCATTGCTTATTCAACACCCATTGACAGCTTCCACAAAGAAGGTCACTGTAGTAGTTCTTGTTCAAGTGTGGGACAGCAAAAGCCATTTCAGAGAAATTCAATCAGTCAAGAGAAAGACTGCATATGGTTATGCTTTTTAAAGTTGATAGCTGATTTTAATTCATAGTGTATTTCTAAAGAAGCACAGTGAGCTAATTACATTTGGAAAAAGCAGCATTTTAGAAGCTGTAAAGACACAACCAGTAACATGAAATGCTAGCTCCAAACTATTGCTTTCAATGTTCATTACAGAATAAAACATTTGCTTTTGATTTCAGGAGTGGTTTGTATTCAACAATGTAAAATTTGTTTAAAGTTTCAAGGGTTGTTCTCTTCCCGGCTCACCAAATATTCTTATTAAATACTATTACAACACGTGAGCCTATTGCAGCCATAGGCTCTCCTCTAAGTCCTTCTCCGGCCAAGAAACACTTCAGTCATGGAGGCAGACTTAGAGTTGAAGGACTGTGATTCAAATACCCACTGATAAAGGCTTAACCCTCCAAACAACTGTTCATCAAGGCCAAAGATGATGTAATAATAAAAGAAAAAAGTTATAAAAGTTTAATCTTTTACAAATTACTAGCAGGGGTACAAATACCTATTTAACAGGAATCTTCTCATAATAAATAGCATGCATTATTTAAACTAGCAGCACTGTTAGAAAAGGTAATTCTTCAATACACTACTGCTCTTGAAAACATGATAACCTTTGAGATTGAACAGTGCTGAAAACTGAATGCCTACCCATTACTTTGTAGAGCACCAGTCACTGCCAGTACAGGTGAGCAAGGTTACATACCTATATAGATCATACTTAAACTACAGCAAAACAACAAAAAAGTGGTTATGAAAAGAAAAAGCTACAGCTGCCAAGAAAGATTTATAAACACGACATCTATGAAAATTAAAAATAAATAAATAAAATCAAATAAACAAACAAACGAACAATAAATTACACAACAAACCAGCACAGTATCCTTGGTGGCTCAAAACTAAGACATCATGCCCAAGAGGAAGCATAGCTGAGCTAATGTCTGGGATGCATAGTGTTACACTGGTAACATGTTCAGCTGGTGAGGGAAATGGTTGAACCACTACACACTACCAGCATCCTCTGCTGGTTGACTCACTCAGCAGTGCCAGCCCCAAACTTCTACTTAATGATTTAACAGCAAGTTAAATCATTAAATCATCATTAAGCGCAGAAAGCAGCTCCAGAATATGGTGCAACTTAAAACGAACACAAGGCTCTCCTTCACAGCAGGCTTCTGTTCCCTTTCACACCAGGCTTCTCCGTATTCCCTCAGAAGACAGCAATAACAGTGTAAATGATCAGCTCTGTGCTTCAATAACCACACTTAACAAATAAACCATTTGTATTTTACAGATGATGTTTCAAACCTCTTTTCCACACTTTGATCCTCAACTAAGTCATGCAGAGAACACATAAAGACCCTTCAGTCAAGGCAAATGGCTTTGTGATAAGGAGAGCTGCCAGCTGAAATGTTACACTTTTACTGTCAGTCACATCCAGTAACAGAAACAAGACCATTTCCATACTCATCAGTGAGTGTAAAGCAGCAACCTAAATAGAGAGGTCTCATGTGTCTGCAGAGGGACTTAACCAAGAAGGGACACCAAGCACATCCAAGACTTGAGACACCAGATGAGCAGCTCAGAGCAACCCCCTACTTGCCAGCACTTAAATACTGACATGATGACCATAGTGAAAGAAGTTCAGTTGCAACTCACACAAGCATAAAAAGACTTAAAATAATTAACGATTGCTAAAGTGAGAAGACATTCAAAACTCCAAAACCTGTGTTATTAAAGCTTTTAGCACCTAAAGTATTTAGTATTTAAAATGTATTTGACCAACACTATGCCAACAGGAGCCAAATTTCAGCACCACACCTGAGCCTCTCAAATTTCTAGAGATGGCTTTGAGGAAAACAGTTTGACGTACGCCAATTGCAAGGTTATCTTGAACTAATGAATCAGCAGACTCAGTTTTCAGGTCTTCTGCTGTGCACTACCATCTGTAAAGCAGCCAACAACAAATACACAAAAAGGCTTGTTTAGAAAGCAAACAGGCAAATAATTACTGAATAAAAAGCTCTACCTCTGCTCGTTGCGTGCGGGGCAAAACAGACGACTTCTCAATGGCATAAACATCCACCAAGTAGAGACGTGCTCCTTGTTCCCTGTCCAAAATGGCAGCGGTCTGGATGACACCAGTATGGCGACCGATGGTGAAGAGGCGGCCAAGACTCTTATCTTCGCATCGGACAGACACGATATAATATTCCACCTGAGCTTCGGAGCCCCGCGGACTTGCCGCTTCGATAGAGATCACGTTTGTCCCAATAGGCTCGCCTTCTTTTAAGATGGTTATGTACTTGGGCTGAGTGAAAACAGGCCCATCAACCCCTTGCAGGATTATAGTCATCTCAGTGGTGGATCTTCTCCTTTCAGGGCCAAGATCCGTGGCAGAAACTATGAGGTTGTATATGAGCTGAGAAGGCACCAAAGCTGACGCTACTCTTAGGTCTCCACTATAACGATCCACGATGAAGGTTTCGGTATCTCCGTTGACTATCTCATATTCCACTTCTCCATTGGCACCCTCATCGGGATCCGCAGCAATAATAGTCGTTAGGATCGAACCGATCACGACCGAGGGGTCGGCTGCAAGAGCATTTTGCGATACGAACACGGGAACGTTGTCGTTTTGATCCGTCACCAAAATGGTCACGTTCTTCAAAGCAAACCGCCTGGACTCCACGGGAACAGCCTGATCTGTGGCTTTGACTGTTAACTCAAAGAGATTAGCAAACTCACGGTCTATTTCAGCATTGGTAAATATTGTCCCTCTCACTTCATCAATACGGAAATGATTGCCCCTTGGCAACTGCTGAATGATTGCATACGTTAGCTGCCCATTAATATCCGCATCTGGATCATGAGCAGTCACAGAAAGCACGGAGCTCCCAACAGCAACGTTCTCAACAATAGATTTAAAGATGTCCCCCGGAGGAAAATTAGGAGGGTTGTCATTAAAATCCCTAACATGTATTACCACTGACATTGTAGATGACCGTGGTGGCCTCCCTTGGTCTTTTGCAGTTATATTTAACTTATACAGAGATTGCGTCTCAAAGTCCAGTTTCTTCGCAAGAAAAATACTACCGGTGTTGGGACTGATGCTAAAGGTCCCATGATTGTTTGTCCCCATAATGCTATAGTGGAGGTCAGCATTGTCACCTGAATCAGAATCAGTGGCAGTGACAGATGAGACAAGTTCACCAACTCTCATATTTTCCAAGACATCCACTAACAAGGTTGATTTAGGGAAGGAAGGACTGTTGTCATTTTCATCCAATACATCAATGCTCAACATGCAAGTTGAGCTCAAGGAAACCGCTCCAGAGTCTACCGCTTGGATGACAAGTGAATATGACGCAGTAGCTTCATGATCTAGTTTGCCTACTAAGGTCACTTGGCCTGTGCCACTGTCTATTGCAAACTGGTTTTCTTCATTCCCTTTGATTACAGAGTAGTGAATCAATCCATTAACCCCTTCATCAACATCTGAGGCTGAAACTCTCAATACCTGAGTCAGATTTGCTGCCAATTCTGATACAGTAGCTTGGTAGAGATCTTTCAGAAATTTTGGGGCATTATCATTGATGTCTTTCATGTAGATTTGTACAGTCGCCTGATCTTTTAGAGGCTTTGGCAGCCCCTGATCTGTTGCTATTACTGTGAGACTAAATACTGCAGCTCCCCTCTGTCTCATGAGAGCTTCTCTGTCAAATTGGTGAGTGCTTCTTATTTCCCCAGTTACTGTGTTCAGCTCAAAATCTGGCTGCATGTGCTCAAACGAATACCTGACTTCACCATTTGGCCCAAAATCTTTATCTACAGCATTTATTTTACCTACATATGATCCCCCTCTCTGCTCTTCTTCAAAATAAAACACATAGTTAGTACTGTTGAACAGGGGCCTATTATCATTTACATCCTCCAGGATTACAGTAACATTCACAGTAGCATTGAGTGGTTCTACTGCTCTATCAGAGGCAACAACCAATAAAATATATCTTTCCTGAAGCTCACGATCCAGTTCACTTTTTATGTAGAGCTGGCCATCAGGAAATATGCCAAAGGCATCCCCAGTATTTCCTTCAATTATACTATAAGCTATTTCACCGTTCGCCCCCGAGTCTTTATCAGAAGCCTGCACCTTAAAGAACCTGGAATTCACAGGCTCTGACTCCAAAATAGCAATTTCATAGGAAAGCTGGTCAAACACAGGTGGGTTGTCATTTACATCATGGACAGAGACAGTCAGGATAAAGTTAGAGAACAGCTGGGGCACCCCCATATCCGAGGCCAGGATTTCAATCTGGTAGGATCCAGCATTGATGTCAAGTGGTCCTATTAAGCTTATGGCACCTGTGTGTTCATTGATGGAAAACAAGCCCTTTGGGTTCTGCTTAAGACTGTAAAGGACCACCCCATTAACACCTTCATCAGGATCAAGGGCTTTGGCCTGGAATATGGTATGCCCAGCTTTCCAGTTTTCAACCACATCTACACTTTCTACCACGTGAATAAAGTGCGGGGAGTTGTCATTTAAATCCTTGACAGTTATATTGACCAGAGCTTCTCCAGTTATCACCCCACCACTAGCAACCACCTTCAGCTGGTAAAATGCTTGCTCCTCCCTGTCAATGATGCTGGCTGTGGTGATCTGCCCCGTCGCTCTGTTGATGGCAAACACACCCCTTTGGTCACCTGTTGTAATAAGATAACTGATGTTGGTGTTGAGGTCCATGGTGGAAGCAAAAACAGTACCTACATGGTAACCCAGGGCAACATTTTCAAAAACAACAAAACTGTACATGCCCTGGCTGAAAACGGGTGGATTGTCCTGGGTGTCCAACACAGTGATGGTGACAATGGCTTGGTTCTGTGACTGAAGGTGGCCACCATCAGTGGCCACAATCTGCAACTGGTAAGCCGTTTTCTCCTCCCTGTCAAGGGCTATTTTTGTCGTAATGACACCTGTCTGGCCATGGACCTGAAACCTGGAGGTGTCTCCAGCTGAGATGCTGTATTTGACTGTCCCGTTGGGTCCCAGATCAGGGTCCGTGGCAGACACTGTGGTCACATAGGTTCCAGCTGGCTCATTCTCTTGAATATGGGCAAAATACTGAACAGGGTAAAACACAGGGCTATTGTCATTCACATCTAGCAAGCTCACATTAACTCGGGCTATGGAAGAAAGGGGAGGAGAACCTAAATCAGAGGCTAGGACCTGCAGGGAGAAGTGAGCCTGCTCCTCCCGGTCCAGCTGTGAGATGGTGCTGAGCTTGCCAGACACAGGATCCAAGCGAAAGACCCGGCGGGGGGCCACCGAGGAAGGGCCAACTGCTGCCAGCGCTGGCTCAGCTTCCTGCAAGGAAAAACGGATAGTCCCATTGTCCCCCAGGTCCCCATCTGTGGCACTCAGGACGAGAAGCTCAGTTCCTGACGGGGAGTTTTCAGCCAGAGACACCTGGTAGCCCTCGGGTTGACTGAAGCGAGGTTTGTTGTCGTTGACATCCAAGATAGTCACGACCAGCTGCGCGTAGGAGAACTTGGGCTGCACACCCTGGTCACGGGCACTGATGTTGAGCACCACCTGAGAAGCAGTCTCCCGGTCCAGCCCACTGGAGGGGGATGTGCCGGCAGCCTGTCCAGCAGTGCCACCCTCGGGGCCGGCTGTGGTGACCAGCCCGCTGTGCTCGCTGATGCGGAACCAGCCGAGCTCGTTGCCCGAGACAATGCTGTATTTGAGGTTGGCATTGAGGCCCGAGTCACGGTCCGTGGCACTCAGACCCCGCACGTAGCTGCCCAGGGGCACCTCCTCGCTGATGTTCACCCTGTAGATTGACTGCCCGAAGACCGGGGGGTGGTCATTAATGTCATTCACAAAGATCACCAGGCTAGCTACTGATGAGCGGCTCACAGGAGCTGTCACCCCCCCATCGGGGGAAAGGGAAGAACCTGGGGAGCCCGGGGGTGGCAGAGGGGCCCCGTAGTTATCTGCCACCGCCACTGTAAGGTTATAGGCTGGGATGCGCTCCCGGTCCAACGCGGCTGCTACCTTTATAAGGCTGAGGTTGGGTACCTTACTGCTGTGCACCTCGAAGTGCCGCTGCTCATTTCCCGCCAGGATAGACACAGAGATGTTCCCATTGGCCGCGGGGGAATCGGCATCGCTCACCGTCAGCAGGGCCACCACTGTGCCCGGAGCTGCGTTCTCGTCCACAGAGGCAAAGCGGGAGGTGGCCGGGAAATAGCGAAATTTCACCCGGGGCTCGTTGTCATTGACGTCGAGCAGGCGGATGAGGGCCTCAGCCCGGCTGCTCAGTGCTGGCACTCCCCTGTCCATTGCCTGCACCGTCAGCGAGTACTGCTGTCGGAGCTCGTAGTCCAAGCGCTCCCGGATGCGGATCACCCCACTCTCAGGGTCCACCTCGAACGGGAGGCTGCCAGCCCCCTCCCCACCACCACTGCCGCCATCACCTCCTTCCAGGCGGTAGCGGATGTCAGCATTGGTGCCTTCATCGGCATCAGCTGCAGCCACCTGGAGAACACTGGCCCCAACAGGCGCATCCTCGGGCACTTGTGCCTGATAAAGAGTCTGGCTGAAGATGGGTGGGTTGTCATTGATGTCCTGGACGGTGACGTTAACCTGAAGATATCCCCGACGACGGGGCTCACCTTTGTCCTCCACTTGCACCAACAGCTGGTAGGTGGGGGTAGCTTCCCGGTCCAGCCCACCCCGGGAAACCAGGTGCAAGAAAGCTCCTTCACCACTGGGGTTGAGGGTGATGTTGAGCCGGAAACGGCCCTCCTCATTACCGGCCACAATTCGATAGGAACTGTGGTCTACACCATTGGTGCCACTGTCAGCATCGGTGGCCGTGTCCAGAATAAGCTGGCGCCCACTGCCTGTGTCCTCCTTGAAAGTCACCACGATGGAGGGGTCAGGGAAGACAGGCGCATTGTCGTTGAGGTCAAGCACCAGGACCCGCACCTCGCTGGGGTAGGTGGGCTGGCTGGAGAGGACCACCAGGTCCACCACATCACTGGCCAGGCTCTCGCGGTCGATGGTGGCTCGGGTGTGCAGGGCCCCCGAGGTGGCGTTGATGGAGAAGAGGGCGTGGTGCTCGCTCAGGCGGTAGGTGAAGCCGGGGCGGGTGGCGATGGTGCCCACCCAGGTGCCGGCCGGCTGCTCCTCCAGCACCTGGAAGACCTGGCGGGTCTCCGCGGCGGCGCCCAGCGGCAGCAGCGGCGGCAGCAACAGCAGCGACAGCAGCAGCAGCAGCGGCGGGACCCCGCCGACGGCGGGGGGGCGGCCCATGGCGGGGGGGGGGGGGGGGGTGCAGCGCCCCGAGGCCGCTGCTCTCGGCGGCACCCCCCGGGGGGGTCCACCTCCCCCCGCTCCCGCTTCCCACCCTCTCTCCTCACCCGCAGAGCCTCCGCTCGCCCTGTCCCGCCGCGGACGGGAGCGGACCCGCCGGCGCGCCGCGCTCACGGGACGCTCCGCCGCCGCTGCCGCCGCCGCTCCTCCCGCCGCCGCTGCAGCTTCGGGGCTGAGGGACGGCCGGGGGCGCCGCACCGCATCGTCGCTCAGCAGCCGCCGTCGCTACCGCCGGGGCCCCCGCGATCCGCCGCTGCTCGGCGGGCACTCACCGGGGCGCCGCCGGGTTTGTAATCCACGGCAGCGGCGCTCGCCGCCGCCCGGCCCCAACTTTGCCCGGCGCTCATTGATCCCTTCCCTCTTGACGCCCGGGGACGGCTCCCCCCACGGCCTCCCATTGGCTGCCCCGCGCACCGTCGCCCCGCCCACCGCCCCGCCCGCCGGGGGCCCCACCGCCCCGGCGCACCTCGGGGTCCGCGCCCGCCCCGGCGGTAGCCCGGGAGTTGGAAGGGATTGGGGGGGTTGCGGGGGGCGCGCTGCCCATCCGCTGCACCGGGAGGGAGGCATAGCCCCCCGCCGAAAGCCCTCCGCTCTTGCGTGGAGCGGGGAGGGAGTCGGGGCGGCGGGGACCCCGCTGGTTGGGCTGGGGCGGACACGGGGGAACGTGGCGGCGGGCGGCCGCGCCGCGTCTGAATTTTAAAGCGGCGATCTTATTTTCAAGTTCTCGAACGAACTTAAAAGGGCTGCGCGGCGGCCCGAGACGCGTTATCCCCCGGGGAAAGATGCTCCGCTGTGCAGCGACAAACTTCCAAGTCCGTGCAGCGGCGCTGGGCGGCCCCGGCTCACACGTCCCCCTCCTCCCCGGTCCCGCCGCCGCCGAGCTCCGTGCACGGACCGTGAGCGTCCCCTGCTGGCCCGCTGCGGGGGCTGGGGGCTCCTCGCTGACCCCCGGCCGGGTGCGTTTGTCGGGGGAAAGGTGAAGTAGCACAGTGATGACAGAAGCATCACATGGAAACTGCATCCTTGGTCTGGGTGAGACCCACACCTTCCTTCATCCCACACCTTCCTTCCTTTATCCTGACAAGGCAGAGCCCTTAAGCGACCCGGAAAGCCCTAATCCCATCTGTGGTCGTCACCAAGTGTGTGGGCAGGGATAGCCCTGAAAACATTGATGCTTGTGGAAGCAAAAGTCTAATTTTGAGTTTGTCCATCTTTAAGTGCAAGCATGGATGTAAAGATGTCTGCCAACCTGTAGGCAGAAGTTAAGTAAATCCAGTGTGGCTGTGTAACAAATCAACAAATAGTTTATTTATTCTTGTGAGGTAGTTAATGAGCCTGGCAGTGAATTTTCAAGCATGTAAAAGAAAGAAGTTAGGTGAAAAGAAAGGAGGAGAGTGTATGAGTAATGTGGAGTTGGAAGAACTGTGAAGATAAAAATGAGATTTTTTGGTTTTTATGATAAAGTTGGTGAAACAGCTTGCCCGGAGAGGCTATAGAAGCCCCATCACTGGTAACATTCCAGGTCAAGTTGGACAGTGCTCTAATTCAACCGGATCTAGTTGCAGATGTCCCTGCTCACTGCAGGGTGGGGGTGAACTAGGTGATCTTTAAAGGTCCCTTCAAACCCAAACCATGCTATGGTTCTGTAAGCTGTCAAAGGGGATTTGTTCCCCTCTATTCCCCTGGATATGATGAAAAAAGGGAGATCAAATAAACATTATCAGGAGTCTTGACTGGAAGCAGTTCGTAAGAAAGAAACAGTGGTTTCTGTCACTGGGTGGTATTGTCATCTAGTGAGAAGAGATACTACAGGTCATTAACTCCTGCAAACCCCTGTTTCATTTAAGTGATGGAGCCTCACACCTACAGTCAGCCCCAATCCCATGGGCACCATAGCCAACTGGGAAGGTCAGTGTGGTTGGGAAGGCTGGTACCCAGCGCTCCTCCCTGCATGGCCACCCACCTCCAGTGCTGTTATTGTGGGGGACCTTCCCTCTCGGATGCAGCCCTCCTCAGACTGGAGGTAGCTTTGTACTTTTCAGCATCTCCTAGTCATCTGAGGAAGGAATTTTGTGCCTGAAAAGCTGGTTCAGTAGGGTACAGCAAATTTATCTCCAAACTATTCTTGGTAGAAACACCTCTTGCAAGGAGCTGGAAGGTAAACGGATGCGACAGCTCAGAGGGGTTGGCGGGTCCTGCCTGGATCCCATAACGCTGTGAAGGCCTGCACCAGTTCTTTGATATGTTAACTCCATCTACAGGCGAGCAGCGACCCTTGCCTGCAGTGAGCAATTCTCTGGGTCTTCTCGAAAGGCTGCCCTGCTTATCTAGGTGGCTTCCTTATTTGTATTAAAAAACACAGAGGGTGTGGAGAGTCAGCAGAAAATAGTACTAATACTGTATTCCAAAAGGAAGAAGGGGAAGGGGGAGGATTACTAACAGAAATTAACAACAGCCTGAGCTAGAATAACTTCCAGCATTCACCATGGCTTAATCACTGGAGATTTTTCTCACCATGTGGGATTTTTCACATCTAACAGCTAAATTTGAGCTCCAAGTCCAACATGCAGCACTGAGAAACACAGTGGGCATTCTGACACCCCCCAGAAGGACTTTGGTCCACTCACTACTGAACAGGTCAGAGTGAATCATTAAACAAGTGCTTTAGGTGTGGAACAGACACAACCTTGTTCTAACATTGTTCAAGTTTTCCTGTGCCCACAATTTGCACTTTCCTCTGGGCTTTTCTCTCAAATGTCAATATTAAATATGTTACTACAAATGCATGCAAATTCAAACATATGAAAACTCAGCATCGGCCTTTTCAATGCTGGACATCTGAGTTAAGCAAATTGCAGGAAATTCTCAGAAAGGGAATACCTAGAAAACAGAGTATCTAGACGACACGGTTTAAAGCACCACATTTATGCTACTCAAGACACTTGCTAAAAAGGTCTGTCGTGAACAAGAAGCAAATTTATGATACATGCCCCTTGCATTATATTAACACAAATGATACGCTGCAAAATTTTGCAAGTTACATGATAATAAATCAAACGATATCCATCTGTCAGTTGTAATCTAATGTTTGGAATTCTTATCGCTGATCTAATATGCTGGCTGTATATATATAGGTGAGTTGATTCAGAGGGAGTGTTTTCTTAACCCATACATGTAAAGCTGTCCTACATATATTTCTAGATACAAGACACCTACAAAAGAAAAAAAAAAAAACCCAAAACAACTCTCAAATTCATTAAGAGTTTCAGGATATTAAAATTCCATTCCATAGGATTCAGGATTTTTTTTTTTTTTACAGAAAATTATATAGAATTTTACAGTTTTGCCTTACCGAAACAATTTCAGGCAAAAAATTTGTATAACATTCTTATTGCAGCTGTATTATATTTTTAATATAAGCTGTTTTCAAATGTAGCCAAAGTTAGGAGATGTTGTAAGAACAACACTTTTACTTAATCCTTTTTTATTTTTGGAAAAAAAAAAACAAACTTATTTTAATAGCTAAGAAAAAAAAAAAAACCTCATTGAATGAAACCAAAGCAGCTTATGGTAGATATAAAGCAACACAAACCTGCCTATGCAGTCACTGATACTGTCAGCAAGATGTGTTTCAGATGACTTAATGGAACAGTGTAATAAATCCTCAGGATCTGTTCTCTCCTCTGTCATTGCCCCTAATTTTGCTTCCTGAAAGAAGAACAATTTGTTCATATGAAGATTTGTGTGTGACTGTCATGAATACTGTGGTTTTTTTACATATCAATGGTAAAAAGACAAGCCAGACCAGAAGACAGAAAGGGCAATAAGAAAAGCTTATTTGCCAGCCACAGGATCCCAGTCAGCAGTTCCCTTGCGTCCAGGTCTGGCTGAGCAGCTCAGAGGAGAACAGTGTCTGCTGAGGTGAGGACTTCCTGTCTCGCCCTGAGAAACTCAGAGTGGTTATGAGGAACTTGCTGGTACAGGAAAGCAGGAGAGAAATCATTCATAACACCCAGCAGAGTTTGTCCCTGTTATTCACACTGAAACTAAACCAAACCTGTGATTTTGTTGTCCTAGGAAAGCTGATAAAAAACTAAAGGCTGTGGAAACTGTGACCATTTCCATGTCCAGTGGATGGAAACACTACCTGAGATGCTTCAAAAATCTAAAATTCTGCACACTTTAAGGAAGTGGGTTTTTTTTGGTTTTTTTTTTTTTTTTTGCTTAGCGTGAGGGTAATAGAGAGAAGAAAAAGGAAGAGAGGTCTCAAAATTAAGGGAAACCCTCCAAAGTGTTCCTGAAGCCCACTGGAAACTTTGCACTTAAATCTGTTTCCTCTTTGCAATTCTTAGAGCTTATGAGTAAACCATGACAACCTAAGGCAACTTTTACTACCCATTGCATTAGACTAAGTGCAGAGTAGCTCTACTCGTGCCACTGGAATTACTCTGGTGGTACATCAGAGTCAGCATGGGTAGAGTTTTGACCCCTTTTAGATTAACATAAATGTAGACACAGTTAAGGCTGTGCTAGGAAGTGTTTCACCCCTCATAATTTGTAAGAACAGAAATAAAGTGAAGAAAAGGTCATTTTGCACGTTTTGTCTTGCCTACAGCTGTGTTGATAATGCAACCCAACACTTCATCAGGCTTTCACCTCCAGATACAGAAAAAGCAATCTAATCCTACCACCACACAGCTCACACTCCACTGCAAAGTCTTAACAGCGACTTCACAGTGTCCAGTGACAACAGATCAACACGTCTGGCTGTCATGTGGAATCTGTTGCCAATGCTGTTCTGCCTAAAGCAGCCAATGATGCTGCTGAAATGTTGTACTGGAAGGCACAGAAAGTAAAGAAGCAAGTGATGAATGAAAGGAAGAGCATTACAGGGAAGAAAGAAACTTCTTAGGCATGATTTCTTCCCGTGAAAACTAAATGAAAGTTGAATGCATACCTGTTATCTCACACGGTCCTCAGAAGTCACAAGCTTATAAACTGCTACTATGACAGGCAGAGAATTTTATTCTGCAGCCAGAATAAGAACTGGTTACAAATTCAGCAGATCTCGTGGGTAGGTTTCTGTGTTTTGTATTTGACAAGCTGAAGGCAAGACCACAAAACCCCTGTTTGATGCACCACACCCCTGAGTAATGTAGGACTTGGCACTGGGCATGTAAAAATTTCTTGTGGGCAGCTGGAATCCTACCCACGCTTACATCATTATGGTTTACAGCTGGACTCGATGATCTTAAAGGTCTTTTCCAACCTAAAAGATTCTATGATCATCTACAGACCCCAGATTCATTTATGGTAGAAGATGTCAGAGTCCTTTTAGGAAGGACTTGACCTTCTCACCTACATAATGTCATTCCTGCAAGGGCATGTGTTGAGCTGGAAGCTGTTCAGAGGACCACCAAGGTCTTCCCGGGAAGTAGCTGCTAGTTTCACTAGGATGATACATAAAGGAAATGTCACCACACGGCTCCAGGAAGATATTCCTGGAGTCCTACATGCAACAATCAAATCCATTCGCTTCTCATAAACACTTGGCCATGGAACTTTGTAGTCAGGAAATTAGGCAGGTATCTTTTTAAAAAATATTAGTGTATCCCAGAGATATACCAACAGCTACGCTCTTGGGGTGAGCTATGCTCCTGGTTCCTACATACACAACTTTCTCCTGCATTAAAATGCATTTTGGTCTGAGTTCAGCTTCCCAGTGGGTAAAGATAACCAGTAATGTAGCTTGCCTTTGGACATTAGCACTTATTTTTATGTTTTCGTACAGTGTGTGCTGTATCACAGGCAAGAAGCATTCCAAACGGCTCTGAAAAACTGACATGGTTTTGCTACACCACACATTTTGCTGTCGGTTGATGTTTGTATCGGAATTAATTTCACTTCCTCCTAGACTGTTGATAAAGATCTGGAATAGTATTTGAACAAGACTAGGAGGTTCCTGGCAAAGCCACCAAAATCACACTAACAAAATGAGGGTACCTCATTAATTTTTTTTAGGTCTGTCAGTCCACTTGTGTAGACTAATATTGTTCTCCCCCCCGGCTTCTTTTTTTTTGTTGTTGTTTTTCTTAAATGCACACAATCCAGAATAGCTGCTTTGCTGAAATTATGGTACCCAGACATCAGATGACAGGAAAAGAGACAAATTATACTGTAAGTCCCCAGCAGCTGCCAAGAGTGGAGATCTTTCAGAGCACTGAAAGCAGTTAACAACAATATTTGTTTTCCTGGCAGAATTATACCTCAGTCAAAATTCAAAGCATGTACTTATATCAATGTATATCACTTATTTCTTCAAGACATACTGCCTTATAATCTTAATTAAAGTTAAGTAGAAACTTAATTTTATGATCTCAAAATATGATACAGGCAGCTAAACTAGCACTTGATACTGGGGTTAGGATTTAAGTTGCATTTATAGGTTTCCATGTTTGAGGCCAATCATCACTGTTCCTTTTATTTGGGGGAAGAGAAATTCATGTAATTTTTATTTGTCAGTCTTGGGGAGGGAATGATTGCAGGCAAGACAGGGTAGATTTTCACTTACGTAGCTCACTGGGGATTCATGCATTTTATAAAGCTGTATTTATTATTTTACAGCAGCCAAGACAACAGCTACAAGCTTTCGCTTGTACAGTAAATATTGCATTTTATTATATTTCTCACTTCTGTTTGTATTTGAAGGAAACAAATGTCTTCCTCATCAGTGGTCTAGTGTGAGTTTTTCCAGGAGCTTTTGCCACAGGACCAATCTTGTCATTACTCACATAAAGCAACATTCGATAATTCTTTGTTGTTAAAGCCTAGATTCCATGTCTTGATGCCAGTCCAGGCCAACCTGTTTTATTGGCCTATAAAACCCCTCAGAGGTGATATTTCTATGTTCTAGCAGGACTTTATTGGAGGTGCTATGACAACCAAATTGCTTGAGAATTGTGAACATCCTCAGAGCAGCTCAAGAGATCAGCCTGGTTTATCACAGACATTTTGGAATCTGCTTACCCTCAGAAGTGTTATTTCAGCCCTAGACAAGTATGGTAAACAGAAATTGTAGGTCTTATAATAAAATGATACATATCCCACTATAAAACTTGATGGCAAAGGTAGGTTTTATTAATTGCATTCTGTTATTTCACAGTTGCAGATGATAACATTTTGCTACTTTTTCTGAACAGCTTCTCATTCAGTTCATCTCCCACAATATTTGCACAGCTCTTTATCTGAAAATTTATTTTTTTTTGTCTTATTCCTCTGGCTCATCTGAGACATTTCTTTTTGAAAAGGGTGTAGCAATCTGATGAATGAGTAAACCTAATCCTCTTTGGTTCTATTACTGAGATTTTCCTCTATTGGTTTTGTTTCCTAACTGCATTCAAATTTGTAACACCACATCGTATTTTGGTCAGGGGTAGATACAGTGGAAAACACCTTTGCTCCATTGCTTTCTCTTTTGCTGTTACAGGAATGAAATATGACCCTCTTTCTCTCAGGATGCAGTTTAGCAGTCATCGAGGCAGAAAAACGTCAATTTAAATCAATAGGTATTGAACACCATGTTTTCAGTATTATTTGCATAGAATTATTTGCATAAACCCTGAGTCTGAGTATACGTGGCCAACTGGAGGGTGACAGGCAAGTTTGAAATAACAAAAGCCAGTCTGTAGCCAAGAGCAAGTGAGGCAGCGGTATAACTGCAGGTAATGTAAACCTCCCAAGAAGAGGGTTGCTTTTCCACAATTACCTTTCATGGGGACTTTCAGGAGTCATTCATGGATCTCCTGAGGTCCACATGTCATTGGTTGAAAGACATATTTTAATATATCTGTAAATGTGAAGATACATGATTGCTACTGTTCCTGAAAAAGAGAGGGAGAGTTGGCTCCATGTGACTCACATCATCATAATCACTGTCACGGGGCCCAGAGCTATGACCTCAAAGCAGAACATCTTTCTGGAAATTTATATGGGAAATCCTATCTGCACACATGGGCAGCCTTGTTATTTTTCAACATGCACACCCATTTTTCAGTGGTTACAGAAACAGCTGGTAGAAGTTGTCTCTTTCTCCCTTCTCATCCTCAGACTATGCACTGGTCTCCTTACCAAGGCTGAAAGGAGGCTTGCTACAGCTCCATGTCACTGTAAGCAGAGTATATTGATAAAAAAGAAAGCAAAATAGATAATATACCACAGAGCTCTGTTATTGATACGACACATTGAGTGCTCATAACATTCAAGCTTTCCTTCCTCCAGCACTAAAGAATGTAGACTAGGATAGTCGCAACATGTTACAGAGGATCATGTCATCCCACATCAGGACAGCAGCAGCAGCTCTTTGAAGTCTGATTTAATTCTCATTTGCCTTCCCAGTCACACTAATGAGAGCTGAATTGCATTTTTGATATTTAGCACTTAATAGACTCACTTATCTTGTGGGGGAAAAAAAAAAAAAAGTTTTCCAGCTGTGTTTTATAACCTAGGAATATACTGGTCTGAACTTATTTTTATTCTTCAACACCTGTCTGCAGCAGTATGTTTGTTCATTTTCTTTTAACATCTAGAGTGCTCGGTAGTGCCCTTAACTGTGTATCATGGCCGTGGCATTATTGTTTTAAATTAAGAAGGCTTTTTTTGATATTTCATGGTCTTGCTGTTGGTGAAGCACTGCTGAAGTCAGCAGCTGCCACAATTTTAAAGTGTTTTTTTTTTTTTTAAATCCTTCACTATTCAAGAGATAAATTCAGCATTATCCCAGTCAAAGTCAGATTTCCATCAAATGAATAGAAGATTCCCATCGGATTCCAATCACTTCTGAAGATAGATAGGAAAAGCAACAACAACAAAAACACAAAAAAAACCCAAAAAAACAAACCAACAAATAAACAAACCACAACACCAAGAAAAACCACCACCCACCAAAAAACCTAAGCAAGTAGAAATCCTGCAGTTCCCAGATAAAAACTCTACTAATCTCTGGCACTTAAGGACACCTTAACTGCCCAGGAAAAAGAAAGGAATTCTCTAAGTGATTGCTAATGTTCCTTTTTTTACTTCTTTCTTTTAAGTTTTATTGTCCTGATTTCCTTGTCACAAGATTTAAAAGCCTAAATAGCAGCGGAAGATTTGCATCATTCTCTTTTCTATTTTCACCGTAAAACTTTCACAGATCAAGCTAGAAGTTTATAAAACAACTGAAAAGTACTGGAGGAAGTGGGATGTATACGTATAATTATGGTTTGGAAAGTCACAAACGGAAAAGGCCAATTACAGGGAAGCTTTGATAGTGTTCTGTCCATAGTGTGCCACTTAGTCATAAAACATTAGCAATGCTTTTAGACTGACAAACTTAATAAAGATGCTTTTGATACTGAAACTGTAATTTCTTGGGAAACCACAAGATGGTAGAGTTCAGCTAAGAAGTAGCATAATCTACACCCAGTTACTATTGCCTGGTCCAGGAACACAGAGCGCTGTTAATTAATTACTAATTAATTTTGCTAACGTTCCAGAAGCTCAGTTTCAACCTTTTTTTCATCATAATCCATGTAAATATTTGGAGAGGTTTTCGTTGCTTGCTTAGCTTTTGTTATGTATGTGAAAGTGAATGAATGCCTCTCATTACTCCTTCAAGCATCTGTATACCATACTCCTTGGATGGCATTCTCTTATCTGATGTGTTTAGTAATGGAATTCAACTGCTGACAGTCAGACACTGAGAAAACAGACTATTTATCTTAAATCTAGTCAATCTATAACACAGTTTAGGACATCAGTTACCATGAAGCTGCTAGGCTTTTTAATTCAGTCTTCATTAAAAAAAACAAAGCTGTCTCTAAGTCAGAAATACAGCCGCTTAGCCAGTAAAACAGCTTTGCAAATCTAAAACTTAAATCCATTCTTTGGAGTCCAACAGCTTTACTGATAGCCTTCCTGATGCTATGTGGTGGTTTACTGACTTGTCACAACATCATTTGCTCAAGGACGAAAAGAAGTACCTCTAATGTTTCAAATGCAGTGCTTGAAGCAGAAAAGCCATTGATATCAAAATAACTTGGAGCTCAGAAGAATAAAAATTTCACCTAAATTTGGCCTACAATGGCAGCTATTTCAGCATGGACACAATTAAAGGATTAAGCAAGAAAAAGCTTAAAAAAAAAAACCCCAAACAAAAAAACCCAAACAAAACCTGGTTAAAAAGATTTTTGAGATACATTACCACAATTTCTGTGCTTTTAAGGGCCATGTCCACCCATCACTGCACCACTGATCTGCAGTGTTGAAAGCATCACCAAAAAAGCAGCTCCCACTTCCCAGAAGCCTACAACACTCACATCAGATTCCATGGAAGAGGAGAACTTTAACAACCCTAAAACAACCTACACCTTTACCTTAGCCCTTTCTCTATGGCTCTACTTGTAGCTGCTTATAAACCAGAATAAATAAGCTCATATTGAGCTGCTGATGCAGTGACAAGGCTCCTCCCCTGTTGATTATCTCCTCAGCTCATCACTGGGACACTTTGCAGCTCAACCCAAGTTGTTAATAGGTTATTATCTTTCTAAACAGCAGCAACCAAATTTAAGTAAGAGACAGCATATGCATAACATTCAGAAATGTGTATCCTTTATATCAGAATAAAAAAAAACCCAAACACCTCCCTCCATTTTTTTAAAAAGATACCTTAGGAAAACAGTGAAGCACCCAAGTGCAAACAGCATGCAGGCTCTCTGATGACTTGTGTAAGATGTATGTGGTGCATAGGACTTATCCTATATTGCTTAAAAAAATTTACTATATTTCACACTCAATAAAAATAAAGATCTCAGAATTAAATCAGGCCCAGAATAACACAGAACAAGACTTTTATGTCTTTACTGCTAGCATCACATGGTGATTTACTATGAAGGCTTTTTGATACTGAAAGGAAAATCATTAGAGCCTTCAGGCTATACAGAAGGTGAAATATGTCATGTTTTATGTTGATTAAACGTTTCATCTTTCATTGATTAAGTAACTAAGGTAGAATTTTATTTTTAGAAAAAAATGCCAGTAATATTAAAACTCTAACATATTATGAAGAGTCCCTAAGGGTAAGGCATAGTCACTTCATATCACTACTTAATGTCATGCTAAAAAGTACCTTCAGTACTCTAAGGTAAAATATAACAAAGTAAGTGCTGAACAGGAATTGTAAATGGAAGCTGGAACTCGCATCAGGTGACAATAAATGGGGAATGATTACTCATCACTGGAGAAGCAGCTGTAATGCCCCTGTGGCCCCCCACCATTCCAGCTTCCCAAGGTGTGTTAATGATGTACACTAAGAAAGAAAGCTTTATCAAATGCCTTTCATAAAATCAGCAGATAGTACTTAACAGAGAAAAAAATATCTAGGGGTTGTTGGTAACTACAACACTGATTATAGAGTATTTCTTTTTTTCTTACCAAATTATATAAAATACAGAAGAGAATCTGGCATTGCCACGGTGATGGATGGCCTGTGTGTGGCACCCGGAGCAGTACAGACACATTTGCATTTTCATTTGGCCTCTCTGAGCTTGGACTTCAGTGGAAGAACCAAAAGGATTTGCTTCCTTAGAATGCAAACCTACCAGAACCCCCTTTCTAATGCATCCCTCACCCAAAAGCTCATCTCTCATTTAAGAGTCACTGTTTCAAGATGCAGTAGGAAAGAAGCACAACACATTTTGGTCCCTTCATGGAAACAAACCTAATTCCTTCATCCACATTGCACCTGAAAGCAGAGGGTCCCTTGGCCAGCAGAGTCCTCTCCCAGAGCAGGGACTGCATATGCCTAACCATGGGGAGGCACTGCAGGTATCTAAGTTTTGACTACTTCTGCTTTGCCAGGAGTGTTCTTTCATCTCGTGATCATTTATTAGACAAACACTCATAATTACAAGTTCTATAAATCTTGTTATGAAGTTTGCTCGGTGTGCAAACTTAATTAAATGACTATTTGCTCTTAAAATATTTGTCTTTATAATCTGAGTCACATTTTAAGGCAAATATTTAAATACACACTAAATATTAGGAAAGCTCATATTTTCACACTGAAATAAACATTTTCATCGCTGCAGTTTTGGTGCCTCTTGAAACCATCACTGTTTATGTCATAGTGTTACTGTGCACCAGGCTGGATTTGAGGTATATGTTTAAATGGGAAGCATAATCACGCTTGCAGAAAGGAAGATCTGTTTACAAGCAAACCTTTCTTCCTATATGGGCTTCTGTTTTCCTGTATGGGCTTCTGTTTCCTGTTTATGGGGTAATCCTTCCAGCCCAGCTCGGGCTTGCAGACGATGAGGTTTGTAGCCAGCAGTACCTCAGCATATATGCTGGCCAGGTGACAGCACAGGCTGCATGGTGAACATACCCAAACATTAATGACCTTATCTTCTACCTTCAAATTTACTTTATAACTTCCCTGATGGAGCAATGACCTTAAAATAGGAGTCAAATCCTGGAAGGGATGCAGAAGATCCGTGAAGGCAGCAAAGCCATTGTTAAAGGCACAGCTTCCTTGCCGTATGTGTCCAGAGGAGGAAACTGGTGTGCTGGGGATGCAGTAGCCTTGCTGCAGCAGTCACACTCTCCATGGCTCTTGCCCAGTTTCTGCTTCCACATTTCCGTAGCATGGAAATGTGGGTGTTGGGAAGACAGACAGAGGGCTGCTGGGGCAGAGAGCCAGGCACAGTGCCATAGTAATGAGCTCATTCCTTTCCTTGTCCTGGAGTTTCTCACCCTTGAACTGTTCCTGCTGTAGGTCACATTTTTTAAAAATTCACAAAAAACACCCTGACTTTATAGAGTCATAGAATCACCATTGGAAGGGACCTTAAGGATCATCTAGTTCTGAACCCAGTGCCATGGGGTTGATACTGTGTCAGTAGTACACAGATCTTTTTTAATAAAAAGAGACGGAGTCATAGGAGGCAATGGCTGCATCTTACACTGTATGTGTCCAGGGGATTAAAACTTGACAGGTCAGATTTTGTTAAGGTATCCTCTCTGTGATAGAAAGTGTCACACACACGCTGTCTTCTCCAGTTGAAGGCAGTACATATTTCCCACAGCGTACTTTTCCTTAGTATGACCTCTACGTCTCAAAATGAACCAAAGCACTGCTAAAATCACGGTGGGAAAAGCACCCACCCGCTCTTTGGAGTTCCCTCCTGTGGCACAGGGGAGGGCACAGGCTGTCAGGATGGGTGTGGGGAAGCAGAACCACAGCTACTCTGACTATTTGCCTGGAAACCTGAAATTGTTGGCGGGCATTTCCCAGAACAAAATGTAATTTGATAAATGTATGGAGTTCTGTTTCTACAGGATGATAGGTGCACTAAGAAGCATGCACAGTGACTAGCCGTGAGAGCTGTTAATACACAGCCCTGAATCAGAATAATTACAATGGAAGCATTTTTCAGCAGAAATTGCCATTAAAATGTTATCTATAATTGTGTATTTTTCCTTCGTCTTCCTTTTACAGAGTGCTTCATTTATTTGCTCTCTCCCTGCTCACCTTGTTCATTTAGATTTTAAGCCCTTCAGAGCAGGGACTGGACTCACTGGATGTTTAAACCACCCATACAACAGTGGTGTCCCTCCTTGTATTGGAGTCCCTCTCTTAGCTATAATCGCAGGTATACATTTGGATTAGAGAAAATACGTTGCAAAAATATTCTGCATCACTTACCCAGCCCTAGCTAAATGAGTTAAGAAAAATGAAAAATCAGAATGCTGTATAATGAGCTTTTGGTGTCATATCATCATGAATCAAGTTTTGGTAAATCATTTCCTGTGAAATTTGTAGAATAAAACCCAAGAACTTGCTCAGCTGCTTATTCTGTCATCTTAGATCTGGCTTCCTACTAAAGGGGGTACCCAATAAAGATGTTAGTGATGCATTTGAGATCCAAGTGCCAGTATCAGTGAGTATTTTTCAGAAAATAAAACTTCACTGTTAACCAAATTTATTTAAAAACAAATCAGCAAGACCTCTTTGTAATTATGCATATGCCTAGCTATTTGCAGAATCTTTTCTTTTTCTGTAATCTTTCAGAGGATGTAGTAGAAAAGGGCTAGTTCCTCTAAGTTTCCCCCCTGCTCAGAGTCTAAAAGGGTTTAATTGTCTGCACAGATGTTGGTCTCAGCAGGCTACAGTAGCTCTCTGTTATTTTTTAAAAGCGGGGGGGGGGGGGGGGGGGGAATATTGAAGATTTTGTGAAAACTAATACCCGTAGTATTTTCTTGGAGCATCTACATAAATCCCTTTTCGCCGTCTCTGCCTAGATCTGAGCATAGGAAGAGATGGGCTATGTTTCCAAATGGACACAAAGCCATCTTTCTGCCTGTGCTCCCCCCCTTCCCCTCCTCAGGGGAGCACCCAACCCTGCCCAGCCCCTACCCCTGCCTCAGCCCCTGCAGGGGCCACCGTTGTCCACCTGGGAAAAACACCTTGAGATGCTTTGCCTTTGGTGCAGGCATAGTCTTGCTTTTCCAAGAGATGACTGTATTTTCGTATTTGCATAATATTTGCATATTGATAAGTTTACTCCACTTTTTCATAATTTTTTTTCAAGAAAAAGTATGATAAAAACTCATTTGAATCATGGACATCGCTTTAAAAATGCAAATTGTACTGGAAGAAAGTACCTTATTTCTGTGACACAGGAAGGAACCTTGAACAAAGTGAGAATGACTGCCTTTCAAATAAGAAAGATGAAAAACTCTTAATTAAATGATGGAATGAATTTGTCTGTTGCATTTCTAAATCTCATATAGCACTTAATTTATTTTTTTTTTAAACTTTGTAATTTTGCTTTCATGCTTTCTGCTAAATGTAATATGCATTGTGACTGGAAGTCATCTGCTAATAAGTTTTGATAGTATCTTCAAAAATTAATGATAACTTCATATTTCTTCATTAATTAACATTTCACATAATTCTTCACTCATTTCATGCTAGCTCTTGTTAGTTCTACTATATCTGAACCTCAATTACCACAATCTCCTTGTTTTTCAAAATAATTGTATCCCCAGAAAGCTATTAATTACATTTAAAAGCACTACCATTAGCCAAGGCCTTAATTATGCAAACATATTCAGTTTCTCCGTGACTTTTGGATAATCAAGGTGGTACCATCTAAACAGCAGTGCTATGATTAGGTCTTTCTGCCCACAGCTGAATCATCTTTCCTGCACCTGTTGTTCACCACAGAAATAATGGGATGTCTTATAAAATTATAAACAACCCAAACAAACAATGACTTCAGTACACTCCCTGTAATAATATTCAATTTTCTCCATCAGCAAAAGACATGTCCTAAATATCTGGAGTATTAGCAGAGTTTTTACTGGCAAAATTTTGAAAGATGAAAGCTCTCCTTGACTAGTGTGTTTTCTTTCAAATGCCTGCTTGTAGATCAATTATTTAAAAAAAAAAATAAATAAAGAGGTCCTCC
Organism: Todiramphus chloris collaris; assembly: GCA_025345505.1. NCBI lineage: Eukaryota > Metazoa > Chordata > Aves > Coraciiformes > Alcedinidae > Todiramphus > Todiramphus chloris. The sequence continues at coordinate 6,622,058 of JANVCC010000062.1, read as the reverse complement.
CATTCTGTGGATCAATATCCAGCTAACCACTGACAGAAAGGAATCCCCATAAGGCACAATTAAATTCTGCAGCAAGCAACGTCCATGTACACCAGCTTTCTCACCACTGTCAAAAGGGATATTCTGGAGGTTATGTTATAGGTATGGAGCGATGACTAAATGTAGAAAAGCAGTAATTCATAACTGATTACTAAAACAAGAGCTTTCAGTCCTTGGTTAGGATCCTCGCATTATCTTCTGATGACAGGAGTTTGATGTAGACAAACTGACTCCTTTTCTTTGCTAGGAAGTACTGCTTTAATCCACGTGCATTATTTCATCATAAAAAAAAAATAAATAAAAAATCTGTGGCATAAATGTGGTATGCTCCAAACTGAAATGGCATTTTGCTCAGCAGCCATTGCTGCAGGCAAGTTTGCACGTGCTGGGTGGATGTGCTGCCTGCCACGCTGAAGCTGATGCCTGTAGTTTGATGAAGGCTGCCGAGGCTTTCCCCTCTCTGTGCTGCCTGGCCTGCCCCACATCCCTTTCTTCCTGAACAAAGAGGCCTAGAGGTCAAAAGCAGCACAGATCTTGCTCTGTTAGTGACATCGATTTCGTGCTAGTGAGCAGATGCTGTATGGATGGCTTCCAGTGAGGGTCCTCCTGCCGATAGCCCGTCTGTGCTATCCACTCATTTCCTATGGTGTTTGTAAAGGCAGCGCTCAGTACCCTCGGTGCATCTTCAGTCTTCCAAGTCCTGATGATATCCAACAACCCTCCTCTTTAGAAAATAGAAAGACATCAATGATCATCACATGCTCCGGGGACTCCCTGAGTGGGGCATGTTGGCCTGGCAGAGCAGCACCCTGCCCAAACACCCCATTCTTCCCAGCATCACTTGGGTGCCCGGGGTGGCAGCTACTCTTTTATTCTTCCACAGCGTTCTCTCCTCTGCCAGTCTGCTAGTTGGGCAGCAGTGTCTTCTTTTCACATTAAAGTTAATTCCCTTGAGCCAAATTTCACCTTGGATTCTGATATTCTTGGGAACTCTGCATCACAGAGATGAAAATCCCTGTTATGTTCACTGCTAGGTCCATGTTAATCTGGATTTTAGACCAGGGCTTTCTCATCATTCCTCTTAGAGCCTGAAAGCTTGTGCTGCTCTACGGCTGCTTCAGACAACAAATACTTTGCTCATCACAGTCTGCAGAGAAGACTATGTTCTATCCTTTTTCAATGTATCCTTGTATCCTATGTATCCTTGTTCTATACTCTATCCTTGTTCAATGGATGCCCGTCAAAACTGATCTTCGATCTGTCCTCCAAAGAATATAATTTTGTGATTCTTATTGTGAAAAGTGTGATTCAGATGATGAAAGATCTTGCCATTATTAACACTGATGGCCTTTTCTCCTACAAATATATTTGTAGGCCAACAAATTGGTCGCTATTAAATTTCTATGCTAATTAATAAGCCAGTAGCACGGTTTACTCTTTGCTGGATGCAAATACTGGACAAAACTTGTAGTATCTTAGCTCACATGCCATATGTAGAAGAGACACATCACCTGGAGTGTGTATTGCTCTATCTCCTGAGCACGGGGTCTGCAAGAAAGAGTTATCTTTGAATGGGATCAAGAACTTCTAATTAGAGTTGCCCTGATCCTCTGAGCTGCTCATATCATCTGACACCTTCCACCACATTCATTCTGCGATGACTTTTCCCACTGTTAGTGATAGATAATATATAAAATTAAGTCAGTTTTATCAGTCTTGCAGACAGAGCCTTGCTTTGAGGCTGAACAGCAGGCTATCTAAAGTTCTGTGAGCTCCTCTATCACCTCTTTCAATCACAGGTACTGTAGAAGTTCCTGGGCTCCACATCCTCACTTTCTTTCTTCTAATTAAAAGATTTAAGAAATTCTCTGCTCTCATTTGATAGTGCAAGGAGTGTTGTAATGTCAATCTTCGATTGATTTCTGACTGGTGAAGCTAGGGAAAAGGCATCATTAAAGACAGGAAACCCTGGACCCGATAAAACCCTCTCACAGTGTTCAGAGTGGGTTCTCCATGACTATAGCAGCAGCAGTAAAAGCATTGCTGAATCCTTCGGACTCAGGCAGGAGTCAGAAATGGAAATGAAGAGAGTTGGTGGCTGTCACAACAGTTTCAGCTTGGTAATGCCTCTTGTACAGCCGGAGACTGCAGTAGCCTGTGTTTACCCAGTGAACTCTTCAATAATGTATGGTCAGCTGAGGAGGATGTTATAAATCCGGTAGGAGAGAGAGGAAACAGCAGGAGATGGGGGCTGCTTTAATATCCAGACTGGCTCAGAACTTTATGCCTTGAGGGTTTCCCAGTATGGTGTTACCATCACATCAATCCCTCCATGTTGTACTGATTAACACTCCCCAAGAAAGGAGAAAAAGAAAATAAAATCTAAATTTTCATAAAGGGGAGTATAATTTGTCTATGGGAGCCCATAAACCTCCATAATTAATTGAATGTAAGCTGAAATACTGCAAAAAATATACATTTTTCCAGGCATAGATCTAGCTGTCCCTGAATGTAGTTTGACTGTTTGGGGTGTCTCTGTCAGGCAGTGATGTGACAAGTGCTCTGTGACTGGGAAGGAAAATGTCAGTCCTGGTCAGCACCAGGCAGCACAGCTCTCCAACCAAGAACTCAAAAGTGCCATTTCAGATGCAAACTTCTTTAAATAATTTATTCTGTGTCACATGGATTGTATTAAAAGTAAAGGACAGGATTAAAGGATTTCCTTTTTGTTTCCTCTCTTTTTTTTTTTTTTTTTCTATTTCTCATTTCAGAGACAGCCATTGAAGAATCCCTCAGGGACAGAAAAAGGAAGACTTCTCTAAATACTATAATGCCTTTTCTTCTCATAATTATACAACCACAGAATGTTTGGGGTTGGAAGGGACCTTTAAAGGTCATCGAGTCAAACCCCCCTGCAGTGAGCAGGGACATCTTTAACTAGATCAGAGCCAGTAAAGTTTTGGCCAATAAAGTTTCTAATAACCAAATATAAATTGTTCTCTACCTTCTATGTAATGAATGATCTAAAACACTGGTTAGTGTGAAAGTCCACAAAAAGGAATTACACTAGACTTGAAGGAAGTGCAGGATGTGGCCCAAAGAACATGGTTGCAGACTCCACAGTAGCATTAGAAAGAATAAGTATTGATAAAACTGATGGATCTAAGATATTTTTGCTTGGCTTGCAGCTCTTTCAGACTCTGCTTTTTAGATTTAAAATAAAGAATTTTGAGGTAAAGCATACCTGTCTCTGTGGCTGTATACCAGAGGTTACTTTGTATGTTAAACACTTCTAATGCAGTTCTAGGTAAATCTTGTTTAAAAAAATGGTTTCCTCTGCCTTTAAAATTTGAAGAATTTGAGAGGCATATAATGATTAGGAGATTTCAAATAAATGCTTTCATTTAAGCCAAAATATAAATATTTTAAAGTGAAAATATACCACAGTATTCTACATTACAGCCATTGCTGAAAAACATTTCTATTGCTCTAGCCCTACATGACTTCTAGTACTTGCCAAGACAGTCTAGTCACACACAGAATCAGTGAATGGTTTGGGTTGGAAGAGACCTTAAAGATCATCTAGTTCCAACCCTCACATCTACCTGAGGATGAGAAAATACCTTAGAGGAAATCTGTGGTGTTCATATTAACACCTTCAGTAACATAACCCATTTTTATCTACAGATGTGGGTAGCTTTGCTTGACTCTGTTTGGAGTGGAAGGATAACAGATTCCTGATATTTTTTTCTTGGGCTGTAACACCAATTTAAACAGATTTTTATTTGCAGATGTCAACAGCTCCCAAACAATGCCAGCGTTGTGAAGGTCTGCTCTCGACTCTGCAGCTGCCCTCAGTGGCTTTCCTTTTGAGGAAACCGCTCCCAATTATCTTCCCCCCTTAATGAGCATTCCTTATTTCTGAGAAGCTATAACCTAGAGGCTGAGGTTCTATTGTTATGACAGAGCAACTGTGTATTGATGTCAGGCTTGTAGGTCCCTTATCAGTTGTCTGCCTCAGCGTATTCAGTCTAGGACAAACATCGTTGAGGCAACTTCATTTACAAAAGTCCCTGCAGTGCTCAGAAATCCCAGATGCTATCAGGGAGTATCAATAGACAGGGCTATAACATAACTAACTGAAACCTCATAGCCCCATGTGCTTTTGTAATATCAAGACCTGAATTTGTCTCTGTGCAGCACTGTAGGACCTGCCAGCGATGGAGGATCCTTTGCCGGCGTGCAATGTCCTACAGCTTGCTCTTCAGCTGCACCGCAGAATTAGCTTCCAACTTTAAACTGTGGTTGGCTACTGTGCAAAACTGAGTGTTTTGGGGTTGAAATGAGATGATCTTCAAGATCCCTTCCAATCCAAACCATTATATGGTTCAATGCTTGAGGTCCATGCACCAAGACCTTGTTGGTAACAGCTCTGTATCTAGCACACAGATGCACCTCTACAAATACGACCATGATAAATACTACTCCAAAAGCATATTTTTTTGATTTCTGTATAATATTTTTTCATTACCAGAGAGGAAAACAGGCTAAAGCTTCCAAGTATTTTGTGAACTAAAATTGTGACATTTTATTTGGTCAGTAACTTAAAAAAAAAACCAAAAAAAGTATTTCAAAGGGTTTATAGTACTGCATAAAAATACACTTCAAAATGAAAAGTGACTTTGAAAGAGAATGTCAGAATCTTACCATTTGAAAAAATGCAGAAATTAATTATGACATCTTGAAAAGGAAGTATTTCCATTTTTTATCTTAAATGTAAGACTGTTGTAGCAAAGATAGAAAAAACCTTGACACTAAATGACATCGCAGTATCCTCTGTTCCTGACAGATTTTTTTTCCTCACTGCCTTTAGGTGGGAGAATTTACATATATCATACACCATACTCTGATGGGTCTATAAGGCTGATAAAAATGATGCATGAGGGTCACGTTACAGTTTGAAAAGGCTGTGTGTGGGAAAAAAAAAAAAAAAGCACACAGAAGGAGAAAGAGACAAAAAGCAAGTCATTATCTGTGAAAACAGGCCCAGATTTGGCAAACAAAGCTCAGCCCAGAAAAAACATGTACTTCTGTCTATACAGAAGCACGCGGCTTAATGGGGTTCATGTGGGCATTAGGCTGTCTTGGCAAGGAACGCCGCCAGAAGATTGAAACTGGAGCAAAACAGTAGGCAGATATAAATCAACTTCAAAAATGGAGTTGAAAGAAAACCTAATGAAAGAAGTGTTTGTTATATATAGAATTAAAAACTGGCACCGGGGAAGTATTCCCTTTTATCGTTGGTACATGTCACTCTACACTCAGAAGTGTTTCAGGGGGCTTGAAAACCCCCAGAATCACATGTAAAAATCAAATATTCCATCCCAAGTGAGATGCAAAAAAGCAGTGAATTGGCTTTGCAGTTTAATACTAGATATTCACTCAGCTGTTACACAGGTTTTCTTCCCTGTCACTGTTGACCTGGATGTTCCAGTTGGAGTACCTAAAAGTACACTCAGTGGGGACGTCCATCGCTTCCTACCCCTCCAAGCACCTGAGTGGTCCCTGGGAGCTTGCTAAGTGCCAGCTTGAGATCAGTGGTTCTTTTTGATACCCCTCTCCACGCCCATCAGCAGGATGCTGGGGACGACCGTTCACACCTGTGCTGGTATGGGTGGGAGAGGGAACACGTGTGGTTTCCACATACCATCCGGTGCTCCCCTGGCAATTTTTCGTCTGTGAACAATTGTTCTTTGTGCGTGCGAGGGCTGCCCCGCGACCCTGGAAATGAGAGGGAGCCAGCGAGAAGAGCAGCTGCAGCTCCCGCCGTGCAGTCCAGTTCCCCCCTCTCTCCCTTGCAGCCAAGTCCTCCAGTTCCCTGCAAGCAAACGGAGCCCCCAAGCCCAGCCCCAGAGCTGGGTGGGTTTTGCTCGTGCTCCTCACTGAGAGCACATTAGGCTGGAAGGACAGGGGAATGGGGCTGTGTGTTTGCTCCCATATGTTGGTGTCCTGTTTTCTTCCTGCCACCTCGTGCTATTCAAATAGCAGCAGAGTGAGGTTCTTGGCGAGCACATAAAAGTACAAGCGCGCTGCAGTGTTTTAGTACCGTGTCCTATTGCCTCTGCTTTACTGGCTATAAACACTGACTGACAGCTGCATTTAAATAGGGCTTGCCTTTAGACAGTCACAGCTGGCATGCTTTTCTCCTCTAGGCTTTTCAGTATAAAGAAATGTGTGAACCTCATGAGGTTCAACAAGTCCAAGTGCAAGGTCCTGCACCTGAATTAGGGCAACCCCCACTATCAGTACAAACTGGGGAATGAAGGGGTTGAGAGCAGCCCTGGGGAGAAGGACTTGGGGGTGTTGGTGGAGGAAAAGCTGGATGTGAGCTGACAATGTGCACTTACAGCCCTGAAAGAAAATTGTATCCTGGGCTGCATCAAAAGCAGTGTGGGCATCAGGTCAAGGGATGTGACTCTGCCCCTGTACTCTGCTCTGGTGAGACGTCACCTGGAGTACTATGTCCAGCTCTGGAATCCTCAGCAACGGGAAGACATAAACCTATTGTGGTGGATTCAGAGGAGGCCACAAAAATGATCGGAGGGCTGGAGCATCTCTCCTATGAGGACAGTCTGACAGAGTTGGGGTTGTTCTGCCTGGCGAAGAGAAGGTTCCAGGGAAACCTTACTGCAGCCTTTCAGTACTTAAAGTGGCGAATAGGAAAGATGGGGACAGTCTTTTTAGTGGGTCCTGTTACAACAGCACAGGAAGTAATGGTTTTAAATTCAAAAGAAGGTAGATTCAGACTAGATATAAGGAAGGAATTTTTTTCACTGAGGCTGGTAAAACACTAGCACAGGTTGCCCAGAGAGGTGGTAGAAGTCCCACCCCTGGAAACGTTCCAGGTGAGGTTGGACAAGGCTCTGAGCAACCTGCTCTAGCTGCAGATGTCCCTGCTCACTTCAGGGGGTTGTTCTAGATAAACTTTAAAAGTTCCTTCCAACCCAACTCACAATTCTGTGAAATTGTGTCACTACCTGAGAACTAGCGAACGTCTGTGATCGGGCTTCCTAAGGAGAAAGAGGACGTGTGCTTAAAAGGACATCCCAGAAAAAAACCTTCAAAGGTCCCCTTTGCCTTCCCACAACTCCAGTGCAAACCTCTCATGCTAAACATGAAGATCTAGCCTCTCTCGTTGTTTTATATCATTTGTGTGTTTTGGCTTCTCTGTAAACTTTAGAAACTGCAATCAAAAGTGTTGCAAAATCTGTCAGTAGTTTCCCCTCTTCAGTGGGAGCCTGCAAGAAGGAACATGACTGCCTGCCTTCATGGTTGCATCGCTGCCTGGCAGGTGGAGACTTGTGGCCTGATCTCCTCAAGGGCTCTACAGCTCAGTCTCCAGACCAAGGCATTTTCCAGTTTCTTTTGAGAAGTGTAACAGCTACTACAGGAGCTGTGAAAAGTGGTTTGCGTGGAAAGATGCCAACAACTCTCTTTTCAGCAGTACTACCTAGGCGGCCTTTGGCAGCCTGGAGCATCTCTGGAGCTTAGTGCTCTGGCCACACTTCCTGGTGGCCTGTCTGAGGGTGGTGTGGCTGGACTCACTGGTGTGGGCCATGTTTGAACCTGTCTGTCTAGCTCAAAAAAAAAAGAAATGGCAGGGCAAGGTATAGGAGACACAGCAAGCTCAGGCATAGATGGCAAGGAATACGTAAATAGGGAGGTGTGAAATTGTCTTAGCTTGAAAAAAAACCCCAAAGAGTAGCCCTCATAAACGTGCATTATTCCCTCCTTTACAGTAAACGTTTACTCGGGTGCCACTTAATAGTCACCGTTTTACTCATTCTTCCACAGAATCCTTCTTTCTGTTTTATTTTCCTATACATATCTGACATATCAGCAGCTCCTGGCCACAATTCCCCGATACTGATGCTGGCTGCTGGGGGCAGGTCTCAGGATGGAGGGAATTGAGCACCACTGATTCAATTAGCCTCCTGTGACTCACAGCTCAGAGAAGTGCCAGGAATTGATGGGCTTGGGAAAATACTTTTTTTTTTTTCTAATCAGGAAGAAGCAAATCCCAGGAAGCCCAGCAGAGCATATGAACATCAAAGAGTCCAGAAAATCCAGGCTGGCCAAATCCCAGTACTGTGGAGGCGAGCTCAAGCAGCCTAGCAGGACTCAGTGGAACCAAAAAACCTCATGGTATTTTCAACATCTGCATAATCCTGTAAAACAATAAATTATTTGTCACCTAGCTGCAGAAAGCTGATTTTAAAGCTGAGGCCTGGGAAGTTGTTGGCAAGCTTACATCTTTCCAGTTTTCTTTTTTACTTTTTTTTTTTTTAAAGTATGTGGCTCCAGTTATTGAGGGAGCAAGTAAAAACCAAAAGTATCTGAATAAATATAGTTCTTATTTTAATACAACAACTTTGTTTTGCAAATCATAGACAAAGCATTGATTATTTGTCTGTCATGTGTGTAACATTTTGTTGAATTGCTTAGTAGATTGTATTATTTCCAGGCTAAGAATATTCTTTTGTTCATCTATCAACAAACTTATCTCTTATTATGACAGAAGCTATAGATCTTGCATTCATGCTGCAGAAACAAGATAATGAAGAAGCCATTATTAGAAATTGTCATTTTTGTACCTAAAGCTATTCTGTCATAATTCAGATCACCAGCTTCTCTAGTTCCCCTGGAAAAGGAAAATTGACTGTCCTAGGCCTGAGAAAGAAGTGCTTGCTTCTAGACTCATCTACATAAGAAGAAGGAATAAAAAAATATATTTTAAAAAAAAAAAAAGTAAGCCTGATTGACATGGTTTAACTTCTGCTCACCCACCACTTCCCCCCACTGCTCTCCACACACCCTCCTATGGGATGGGAAGGAGAATCAGGAGAGAGAAAAAAGGTGAGACCTCAAGAACTGAGATAAGGACAGTTTAATAAAATAACAGAGAGAAAAAAACCCAAAAGTATTAATGACAGTACTAACAAAATAATAGACAAAACAAGTAATAGAAACCAGAAAGGCTCTACCTGTGCTTGAGATTCAACTTTCCCTGCTCCAGCTGCACTGAAGGAAGTTGAAAACAGGTGCCACACTCTGGGGCCCATCCCTCCCCTTATGTATATATACACAGTGTGCTACTAAATATCCCATTGCCTGGCTGTGTTGCTTATCCGGGCTGTGGCCACTCCCAACTGCTTGGGCCAGTTGCTGATAATTAACCTGCACGGAACCCACAACGCAGACATATAAAGATGAGTTGCATAGAGAAATAAATACTGATAGAGTGTATTACAGAGTCAGAAGTTTTGATGTGATGCTGGATTTCTTCCTAGGTGCTTTAACTGAGGTCAAGGGTAGGACAGATGATATTAAGTTGGCACAAAAATGTGAGCTCCCAAGCCAGGGCAGGATCATATAAGCTACCCCACAACCTAATCTACCCTACAACCTAATCTACCCTAACACAGGTCACTCAGGAACGCATCCAGGCGAGTTTTGAAAATCTCCAGAGAAGGAGACTCCACAACCTCTCCGGGCAGCCTGTTCCAATGCTCTGTGACCCTTACTGTAAAGAAGTTCCTCCTCATGTTAAGGTGGAACCTCTTGTGCTCTAGCTTATATCCATTCTCCCTAGTCCTATCAGAAGGCATGAGTGAGAAGAGGCTGTCCCTTTCCTCTTGACACTTAGCCCTCATATATTTATAAACATTTATGAAATTCCTTCTCAGTCTTGCCTTTTCCAGACTAAAGAGCCCCAGGTGTCTCAGCCTCTCCTCATAAGGCATGTGCTCCAGTCCCTTAATCATCCTTGTAGCCCTCTGTTGGACTCTCTCAAGCAGATCCCTGTCTCTCTTGAACTAGGGAGCCCAGAACTGGACAGGTGAGGTCTCACCTGGATATTTCCTCCTCTTCTTCCTCTCCCTATCAGGCTCAGATCTAGAAATATCCACCCACATTCCTGCTTTTATAACTGGCTGTTACCGCAATAAACACACACCTTGTCATAGTTTATCACTAACAGGCTTTACTCATGAATATTTTCATTGACATCAGCACAAACATATGCCAAATATCTGTAAATCCAAAGACAGCTTTAAAGTTGATTTTTGTTGTAGTAATTATGTTTAAAAGAAACATTCAGCTATTCTTACATACTTTACAACCATTAGCAGTACATCTTAGTGAGCCTACAGCTCTATTTTTAACCAATGTGAAGATCAGCAGGTTTATGAATGGAAAATGCATTGGTCTTGACTTCATTCAGAACCTAGAACAGCCTCTCCCTGTCTCTGGGCTGGTGCTTGTGCACGATCTCTGTGTTGGCTCATTTCTTGCATGCTCAGTTGCACACCAAAGTTCAAGTCCTTGGACAACTCCAAATGCAGCTGCTTGTATTTGACATTATTTTGATATGTGAAATGCACTGCAAGTAAATGATACACGTACATCTTCACGGAAGAAAAACCAATGCAGTGGTAATCATGCTGCAACAGGGAGAAGAGATGAGTGTACAGTTTTATTTTTCGCACTGTGCCTGCTGCAGGGTCCTTCATCAGTCATCACACCCGCCCCGCAAAGGGGACACCACTACACAGGTTTTGATGGGCTTCCAGCAACCAAGCAGGTCATTCTCCATCCAGCAGACATTGGAGTCAGCATTGCACATGAGCCTGGTGCCATATCAGGTTCTGACTATAAGCATGCCACCAATTAACCCTATTATTTATTATGTGAAACAAACAAAAACCAGGAGTGTAAACTGAGAGAGTGGGGTTGGGAGTAGATGTGAGTGGAAGCAAACAATCTTCAAAAGACTCTTAGATGTTGTTAGATTTATTAAGTTATTCCCTAAGTTTTCCTGCCAAAATAATATTTGGCAAAAGCGGATAGTTCTTTAAAAGGTTACTGCATGAGCACAACGTGGCAATATCAGTTTTAAAAAGACTTTTGAAGAGCAGCCCACTGCTTTGTCAGTTGTGTTGCCATGGTTTGCTTGTTTATTTTCTGCTGCCAGGTTGGATTTGATCTGTTTGCTTTGGGTCTTTCAGCTGATGACATAATAATTAATATTGTTTGCTAGCAGAACACATTATCAAGAGGAAGTGCAATCAAAAGGTTGGTACAGAGTTAGGAGCCTGGAGAACAGCATCTTCTTCCTTGCAGAGATGATAACAAAGCCTGGTCACAGAATGTTCAGGGTTGGAAGTGACCTCAAAATATCATCTAGTCCAACCTCCCTGCCAGAGCAGGACCACCTGATCACACCTCCTCTTTTTACTACTGTTCCCTCATCTGATTTGTCTGCTTAATTTCTAACAGAATATACCTCAGAGACAGTGAACACCACCTACAACAGGCCCCAGCTTCAGATGGAATTTCTGAATATTAGCATTGTTACTTCTCTGAATGCCATCCTTGACAGAATCCTCATCCTAGTTTTAAAGGTGGACAGCAGAGTCACAGCTCACCTGTCACAGAAAGGCAGGAATAAAAGTCCTGAAGTATAACAAAAAGTCATTCCAAATGATCCTTAAAAGAATGTTTTTAAGATTTCAGTTGAATGAGTTAAAAAAATACCCAAACAACAAGGAAAGCTATTGTAACCTTTAAAAAAAAAAAAAAAGAAAAAGAAGAAAGACTCATAGAATTGCTGGAATTCAAGTTACAGTGCAATAGGAGCCTTAAATCCTCTAGAAACCACTATTTTTTTTTTTTTTTCCCAGTAAGATCTAGGAAGGAGAAAATTTTCTTCAGAAGTAGAGGAAAGATTAATTTCCTGGAGGAAGGAGACCTTAGAACATACAAATAGAATTAGAATGGCTTCAAGGAAGAGAAATCATGCATTTCTACTTGTGATAACAAGGTTGAGCAGAATATTGAGTAGCAGCCAGTACTTTTCATAAGGCTAAAGCAGTTTTTGAATTTCATGTCTCAGGAATAATTTTCAAGCAACATATTATTTGTAGTATTATTTTTTTTTTCAAAGTATTATTAAAATAGCAAAAAAACCCCACCCTTTTTGTAATGCATTATTTATATGAAAAAAAGAGTGAGAGGGAGGGAAAGGACAGATTTAATTTGTGTCAAGTACTGCCAGCAAAAATAGAGGATCCTGTAGATTCTAATGATCCTTGTTCTTCTAATTTCCAAAATCATTTTGATATGGACATGGAACAGCGACTGACTTCTAAAACCACAATTAAACAAAAAAAAAAAAAAAAAAAAAAAAAAAAAGCAGAGTCAGATAAACCCCAAGTTACCTGAAAAAGTAACCTGCCCAGCCTGGTGGTTGAAGGCCTCCTCCCTCCAGACTGCTTACAGGCATCAGCTGTGTTCAGTGAGAGCCTCCCATGTGGTACCATTCCGTGGTCATCTGGGTTTTCATGATGTATTTTTGTGACTGAAATGTTGGATGTTTCAGCCTTTACTTAAGCCATCATCTGACTCCAGCTTTGTGGAGAGAACTTCAGTGAATATACACAAATGGCATGAGCTAGTTTTGTACCTTCTGGGTATAATGCAATGAGATACGATTCCCCTTGTAGATAACATCTGGGGCTGTGGTAAAATTTGTTAATTGTCATAGAGTCACATTCTAGCAAGGTGATTCTGTTACTTCCCTCTTAGAGACTACAGCCTAGACCAAGGTCACCGCAGCCCTCTCAAAATACCTCCTCCAACTGCTTGATCACAGTGGTTTTTCCCCTCCTTTTGGAAAGGAGTTACTTTGTTGTAGCACTTGGGCTTCACAGGGGAACATCGCTTCAGTAATGAATGAACCCCCAAGATAAAAAACATGGTGAGGTTTTATTTTCCTGCTGTTAATTGTAGCAGATATGCAAATCTAAGCTCAGAAGAACACTGAGCATTTTTCAATGCAACAATGGTTTTTGTAGAGGAGTACTTCGAACATGAAAAGCTAACGAATAACAGCCTCATAACAGTAACTTCCAGTTATGGATTTCCCTAATGGAAAGCTGTAGCAATGGGCTTTTGTAACCTGCACATACGTCTCTATGTCCCTATCTGCTTTAGAGCTTAACCCCAGTTGTGGAGTTCTGCCAGCAGGGCGCTCTGTTCCTTACTGGAAGCTACGGTTGTGGCAACTGGTCTAATGTGAAAAGAAACTGCCCATCGGAAACAAACCAGTATGATAGCAACCAATACATATATGCCTCACCTAAATAAAGAAAAAAATTTCGTTTGAAAAGCATTCCTTCTAAAAACAGATGCTTTAGCAGAGAGAAATTGAAACATCTTGTCTCTGCTGTCCAGAGCTCAGGTTAGGGAACGGGCAACAGAGAGTTTTCATTGACAGCCTTCCTGAAAAGTTTCACGCTGTCTGAATATTGTGGCAGTTGTTCCAAGATTTTTCAGAGACCTAATGGCAGATAAACAACAAGCTAGTATGTAAAGAAAGACACTCGAGGTAGCCTGAAGTTTATGTAGTGTTTTCTTCAGAAAGTAAGTATTTCTACAAACAAAGGGACTAAAATAAACACACAACTTCCAGGCAGTTAGATTGTTTTGTAGAGCCTAAAAAAGCTTTGCTTGAGGGAAGCACCTTCTGTCACAGACAAAAGAGTTAATTCAGCAAAGCTATGGAAAGAACTCCCTTCCCCAAAGAAAAGATCTAATGACCCCTATAAAGAGAGCCATATTGTGATGCTGTAACCTGATTAGAGGAAAAGAGAGTCTTTGTGTCTTTTAGTCTTTGCACTAACAGGAAAACAAGGTGTTCTGCAATAAATAGGAAACCTTTCTCTAAAGCTTTATGGTCTTCTGTGCTATTTTATCCAATATCCTATATGTTACCCACCTCAAAAAGCCACAATTAAAGTGAAGTGATTCTTCTCTTTTCAAATGTGGGGCCGTCTGGGAGAACAGGGTTAGAAATGAGAAAGCCAAGAAGCTGCTCCTTTGAAGCAAGCAAATGTGATACTCTTATTTTAAACCACTTGTTGCATGTTTGGGGCACAGGGAGATGGGAACATATCTTGCAGGAGGACAAGGGCCTTCGGGTCAGCCCACAAATGGCCCTTGCGTGGGCGAGCAGGGTTAGGGAGGGCTGCCCTGAGTGACCAAGGAGATCGGCCCCTTTACTTTAGGGAGGAGAAGACTAAAAGAAAACATGGAACTGAGCAGAATAAAGAAAGATATTCAGTAGTTGGGAGTTTTACATTTGCCGTGTTTTAAAGGAGATACATCTTCACTCAGTGACTGCTGGAACTTGTCCCAGGACATTTTGAGAGGTTTAGCATGATATATATATATAAAAAATATTTTTTTTTATTGAAAGAAAGAACTTTTTTAAAAAAAGACATCCCCCTGCCCAAGAAATAACAGGTATGGAAGGGAACTGCTGCATTTCAGAGTGTAAACCTAGGAAGAAATTGTCCTTTGGGAGACAAGTAGTTGTGAGATGCAGGATTTTTAACTCCCTCCTCTAATGCAGTTCCCACCAGCCACTTTTAAAGAAAATCAGAGTTGATGGGCCATTATGTGTAGTCCCTATGACTCACAGGAGCCAATTTGTGTTACACTATGCAAGCTTTTTTACAATTACAGACAGTAGTAGTGCCATACCTGGTAGTTCCCTGTTTTGTTAAATGAAGGGGGATGAGATTCTTTAAAGATCTGGTTTGATTTCACAAAGAGGTGAAAAGGAAAGAAAAAAAAATCGCTATATTCTGTCTTTTTTCAACTGCTTTTAGGATGAAAAGGGAAAATGGGAGGCAGTAAGAGCTGAAAAGAGCGGGGAATGAAGGGACTTACACAGCAGCAGCTTCAAGTTTCTGTGTTGGTGACTTTCCTATATGAAAGGTGTCAAAGACTTTTTCTCCAAGCACTGCCTTGCAGTGGCACACGATTCAGAATAAACAGGGGAGGGCTTTATCGAATCCTCGGGGCATGTGCCCTGCTCCTGGCACCCAGCTTTTTGAACAGAGGCAAGTTGAGGTGCAATGGGACAAGAAAGGCTGTCATGCAATTTCTCCCAAAGGATTTTTATTACCTCGCTTTGTATTTGGCAAAAAAAAGAAAGTACTTTAGGTCAATTAGACTTTCCCCTAGTGTGCTTCTGCCTTGTTTATCACTAAGTCCCTTTTCTCGTAAAATTCTTGCTTTCTAGCAGTAAAGTGGTCATGCAGAGGACAGGCTTGCCTGATGGAGGAGTGAATGTCTATTGCTATGACAATACATCCCTGTCTGTATTTGCAGAGGTGGATATTTTTCTATGAGCTAGACATCAAAGCTAGCAATCTGCTTGTTTCTAGCTGGTGAGAGAGGAGTGAAAAGAATAATGTTTGGGAGAGGGATGGGTTTTGTTGTCTTTTGAATTCTTGAATGTGTGTAACACCTACATCATGCCTGAGTGGGAGAAAAGGGGTTCACTGGAAGGAGACATTTGTCATGAATATTTGCCTGTGACCATCCTATATAACAGACCCCCCTTCCTCTTTTGCTTTTGAAGAACAGTCATAGAATCATAGACTGGTTTTGGTTGGAAGGGACCTTTAAAGGTCATCTAGTCCAACCTCCCTGCAGTGAGCAGGGACATCTGCAACTAGAGCAGGTTGCTCAGAACCCCATCCAACCTCACCTGGAATGTTTCCAGGGATGGGGCATCTACCAACTCTCCAGGCAACCTGTGCCAGTGTTTCACCACCCTCATCATAAACAACTTCTTCCTTATATCTAGTCTGAATCTACCCTCTTTTAGTGTAAAACCATCATCCCTTGTCTTGTAACAGGCCCTTCTGAAAAGACTGTCCCCATCTTTCCCCTTTAAGTACTGAAAGGCTGCAATAAGGTCTCCTGGAAAGCTTCTCTTCTCCAGGCTGAACAAACCCAGCTCTCAGGACAGGGTATATTAGGTGTCAAAGAGTTACGCGTTACCACTAACAAATTATGTACCCAGGTAGGACTAAAGCAGGTAGCTACTTTAAAGCATTTCCCTTGCTTTTCTGTCATTGATACGACTGAAGTATAGGTAGATAGATATACATGAAGCCTCTAGGTGTGACTATAAACACAAATATTAAAGTTATGTAGTATTTACTTGAGTGAAACAAGATCTGGTAAGTATTCAGGCATATTCATAGAGAAGGTAAAAACCAGAAAGCCCTCAAACTTATGCCGTCCTCATTCAGTCTTTCCAAAGCACATTAAGGTGAAGGAGATAGGAAGCACTAGGGGAACTTGTGGAGATATCAGGAGTGAATAGCTTGAAGAAAACAAGGGCATTCAACAGTACTTGTAGTAAAATGGATGTTGATTGTTTTGCGAGTGTTTTCTACAGATAACGAACAGAGAAATTTTGACACACAGTTAATTACAAAAGATAGGACTGTGCTCTGATGGCTAATTACTACCCATGTAAGCTGACAAACGGCAAAGCCTCCCACTTTCACTATTAAGAACCTGCACCCAAGAGCTTGAATTAGGATGCCAGTCTAAAGAATGAAATGCGTGCAAATATCTTAATGCTTTGAGAAGCCCTCTCAGCACCCAGGTTTAGCTGGGTAATTTTGCTCTTGTGCCTAATCTGCCCACACATCCCCACGTCAACAGGCAGCTCATTAATCAAATCTCCCGCTTTGTTTTCTTCTCATTTAATATCCCAGCAGGGCATTTCTCTCAGCAAAATAATCTGAGTAAACGAGAATATACCCTGGGCTGGAAATCTCTGCCCTTGGAGTGAGCTTCTGGCAAGAACATCAGATGAAAAACAAACCCAAAAATGGGGGTGGGAATGGATGAGTGTGACACCTCCTCCTCATCATGTGGAAATGCCCTCACTTGGGAATGAGGAGGAAGCTGCAAAATGCTCATTAAAAAACCCACAAATATTTATGCCAGAGCTAAGGTAAGGAGTCATTACCTTCCTGGAATACATCATTAGGGGCACAAATGTAAAACCAATAAAGCAATTACTCTCAAGGAAACATAATGTTTGCCATTTTACGCTCTGAATCTCTTCTTGGCAGTGAAAGAGATAAGATCAGCTAACCCTTGCTGTTATGTTGCCTTAAGATGTTATCCCTGATAATATTAAAAATACATGAACTACAGCAAAAAGCACAAATTCCTGCCAGTACCATCAGGACCATTTCCTTTTCTTGTTTTCTTGTGCTCACCAGACACATGTAAGAAATATACGTTGTCATGCACAATGAAACTGAGAAGAAGGGGTGAAGCACAAGTCCTAAAACCACATGCATTTGTTCATTATACTTCATTCACGCCCCTGCTTTAGTCACATTCCGTCCTTCAAGAAGTAAAAATCCCTCCGCAGCTCACTGAAGGTCACTGCCACATCCTGAACCAGCAGAAACTTCCCACTGGTATATCAGCTACTTGATACCTCTGGAAACTATCAAAAGGCAGTCAGCCAAAAGGGCAGTTCCTATCAGGCATCTCTGACATGCAGCAGCAATCCTAATCTAACATTTTGGATTCAGTTGTGAGAAACAGCAACTTTCCCCCTGCTCAGGCAATGAAGGGCATTATTACTGGCCCTTAAGCTCTGCAAATGATCATTGCAGTTCTTCTCGATGATAGAAACCAATGATTTTGCCTCCAGTTTGGGGATTCCCTGTGACCAGCATAGCTTTTAGACTCGGGGAGATTTTTGCTATGAGAAGCATTAACTGCTTTAAATCCCACGTTTTTGCTCTGGCTTGGAAAAAAATTTGTTTAATAGAGGGGAAATGCTGGGGAATGAAAGGAGGAAAAAGAAGATGACTGCACTAATAATATCTGAGTAATTAAACTGGAATGGTTAAGAACTGGAGAACAAGGCAGTTGAGGGCTAATTCTAACTCTAAACCATTACCAAAACCTATTTTCCACAGCAGCAGGAAGCCAATGATGTAAGTGGAATTTCCTACAGCCTAAGAAACAGGATAATGGAAGTTGACATGTGAATATCTGGAATTGCCTTAACAGCAATCAAGAATTTTTCAGGGTTTAGCCATGGGTTTATTAGCAGGATTCTTTTCCTTTTTGTTTTTAAATACACACACACGCACACTTTTTATAAATATAGCTATTTCATTATCTTGGAAGCAATAAAACCTTTTATATCACATTTTGGTTTATATTAACCCTTAATTATAGAATCACAGAATATTAGGGGTTGGAAAGGACTTCCAAAGATAATCGAGTCCAACCCCCCCTGCCAGAGCAGGACAAAACTAATGTTGCTATGTGTTCTGTTTGGAACTCAAAATGACATGTAAAGGCTTTTGTGAACTAAAAGATTGATGTGGCAAAGCAAAAAGAAGGCGCTGTAACATTTTTAGTCATTAAGTACAACACATTCTATGTCTATTTTAGTGCCTAACAGTGGCCTATACATCTGCTATCATAGTAGTCTGATACACTGAGTTTTTTTACCCTGTATTCTTTTCTTGCATTGTAAGGGAAATAAGGACAGTAAGGAGATGGGTGGGGACACTGGGTAAAGGATGGACTTTTACTCCCCTTCAGCAAGTGCACCAGAAAGTGCACCTGTGCCAGCGTACTGTAGCTCACCCTAGCTCCAGAGTCAGCACAGTTTACTGAGGACACTAAATGAGGATTTAGCCTCTTCTCCTGGGCCAGTATGCTAAAATGATGTTTGCACCTTGGATTTCCGGCAAAGCCACAGCTGATGCCATATACGTAGCCTCAAAATACCATCACAGCTTTGCGCAGTGATTGAGGGCATTAAACTGTGTGCTATTAAAATGTGTATCATGGCCCCAATGGTTCACGTACATACTTTAATATTATCAGACATCTTTCCTTGGGAATGGCTATGACATATGGAAGCAAATTTTTGGTAGTAGTAGTAAAAGTTTCAGAAAGAAAATGTGTTAAAAACAGAAGGCGGGTGGGCTTTATTGGAATACCACCATTTAAAACCTCTTCTCCAGCCACATTAAAAAAAGAAGTTGCATGCTTAATTGCCATGGCTCCCTTTTACACAGACTGCATTTATATATAACAGTTGTGATTGCTGCCTGCTGATTAATCTTTGCTCAAGCACTCTCTGGGATTTGGGGTTTTTTTTTTTTCCTTTATTTCCTTTTAAATCTTGCAGCTGCCTTTGCAAGTGCTCCTCCTCCTGCCCTGTGCTTGTAGCCCATAACCCAGTGAACCTCTGATGTTGGGCGAAGTCTCTACAATACGAAGCAAAACAAATCCTCCACTCCACAGTGGTTTTATACCTTAAGGTTTTCTTCACTAGAGGTTTCTGGACTTGTAGCCCAGAGGAACTGATGGATTCCAAGGGCTGGAAGAGACATGGTCATTTGTAATTGGAGGGGGAGAAAGCAATTTCAGAAACATCCTCTGACCTTCAAGTGCTGAGAAGAAAGATGAGTTTTGAGCGAGTTGTTGGCCACTCTATAACCATCTGGGGTATGGTACAGCTGATCTTCATCACAGAGAGGTGTTGATGTAGTAGAGGGAATATACAGGACAATGCGCAGTCCAACAGGAGATATTCTATCAAATTCAGCATGCATTTGGGGGAGAGAGGGAATACTGAAAACATGATCCTGTTAGATTTTATATGACAGCAGGAAATAAGTGTGAAATCGGTTCTTACCTGACTTGTCATTTAGTATTTTTCTGCAGTACAGCCATTCTTTCAGATGGGGAAAGAAATATTTGGCTTGTAACTACCTTTATTTCTCTCGCTGTCAGTATCTTTCTACCACAGCCGTTTAGGACCTCCTGCTGTTTCCCACATCTGTATCTTATAGATGCCACCAACAGGGAGAAGTTATTAGACTCCTTACACAAGTGACCGTGTTTTTCCCAGCTATTTATTATCTGTCTCTTGATACACACCATGTTTGAGGATGCATTCCCAGACAAAGCCATCAGATGCATCTTGAAACAGTTGAGCAAAAGGACCATTTAAGTGCATCAAGTCAAAATAACTCCTTGCACAATGAAGTACCCATTTGCATTCAAAAGCATGGTTTGAGTATGCCTTGTATATGAATACCTTGAGAAAATGATGCAAGAATTAAGGTTTGAAACTTGAGCTTGCTATATGAAGTTTAGTTATCAAGAGAACTTGATTACATACTAGTTGTATTTTGCAAGTTTGTCTTATGGATGTTTCTTTCTACGTCATTAATGATCAGCAGGAAGCCGTGGTCATAGCCCACACTTCGTATGACACATCAAGAAAATAACACTGCACTAATGTTAAAGATCTAACACAAGTGTGAAACAAATTATTGAAGAAATCCAATTGTCTCCAAGCTGCCTTATAAAGAACAAAACTTCCACATATGGTATCATGGAATGGCAGAAAATAAAGACACAAGCAATAGATCACCATTTTGCACCTCCTTCAGAGCATGATGCCTCTAGAAAAAAAAATTCTCTTCAGCATCATGCTGGGGTATTGGCTTAAGATTAATATAGAAAGGAAAGTGCCACCTCTTAAATCACCAACATCTCTTATAATACTTTGGTTTTCCTTGGAAGTTTCCAAGAGGCAGACTGGTCCTGAAAGCTACTTTAAGTTGTGGCAAGATCACAGCCTGAGATGCTAAGGCTGCAACATACATTACCATCCCCAGCCACCCCCATCGTTAGGTTACATACACTGTATAGTACATGGAGGCACAGAGGGACATTTTCTGTATGTCTTTCCTGTTAGTTCAGACAGATTTAAAATAAAAGCTAATATTTTACTACAGAATCTTTCCACAATTTGAATACCATGACATAACATCCAATAGCAACTCATTTCTGATGATGCTTTTTTTCACAGAACTGATGTAGGAAACACTGCACTTGCTAGTTTCAAAGGAAGGGACACTACGAGGAATTGAATTTTACAAGTTCTGGTCAAATCTAGGTCTTAACAAGGTCAATGCTCAGTGCTTGTCCAGCCTTTAGAGGACTTATAAACCACTGAGTAAAGAAACCAAAGTTCCAAGTGTGAGACAGGAAACAGAAAGACTGTGTAAATGGAGATGTTCTTGTCTGAACAAAACAGGCTGGGATAATTTTTTTCCATGGGATAAAGTACAGACATGCCAGTAATGTCATTGTAATGCAAAACAAAGCTCTGGAAGTTTATTGCACTGAATACAAACAAACTAGCAAACCGAGTGTGGTTTGTTTCATAACCTTCAGTATCTTCCTCCTCCAGGGATCAAATCCACATCTGGTATAAAATACCATTTTAGTATCATAACTGAGTACAAATGTACTGAAATTTTACATCTGTCCTTTCACACACTCAAAAATGGTTTGGAGATACAGGCTACCCAATATCTGTTACAACCCTCACTGACACCCATACTTGGATCACCAGAAGCTGTATAAGTGCAAAGCAGCACAGCATACAAAATCAACCATTTTCTGAGTCTTCCAATATTTGGCCTTTTTAGGAGACTTTTCATAGCACAATTACTGTATTTTGAGTTTGGCAGGAAAATAGCTCTGGGCAGGTGTAAAGGAAGCTTGGACTAGGTCAGGAGAAATATGGCCAAGAAAGGAAATGAGTTCAGTCTGGAAAAGAAATTAGGACAAGGACAGAGAGATCAGCAGGCCCAGAAGTGGGGCTGAAGTAGAAAACAAATGGGAGACCCAGAAAGGATGCAGCAGAGAGATGGGGGGGGGGGGGGGGGGGGGTGGTGAAGGGGGGAGCAGAGAGGAAACACATATGTACAGGCAGTAATTAGGTGATTGTGGTAAAGAAAAGGAAACAGAGAAAATCCAAAATGACATGGGAAAGATGTAACACTCCCCCCCTCCCCACCCAGGTATAAGCTAAAAGCTCTTGCAATAAAAACAGTAAACTGCATCTAAGCCAGACTGAAACATCCAACATACATGAAATGTAAGAGAGGCTTCATTCGCTGCCTCTGGTCCAAGACATCTAATCTTTAATGACACAGATGTGAGAATCATGCAGGATTTAGACTTATAATTTATTGTTAATAAGGTCCTCTAAAACACCAAATACACGCTATTTTCCTATGTGAAGCGTTGAACCATTGCTCCACAAGCACCTAGGGAAAGGGTTGGTTTTAACTTAAAAATAAACTTCTTTACTGGAGTTTGCTTTTTGCTTCCGAGTCGTATGTCTGACACTGAACTATCTTCCTTCCAGAGTCATTATACTATACTAAGGGATCACCTTACAAGCTTTTGTTCCTAAAAAAGAGGTGGTGATGGGGAAAGCTACAATTTAAAAAAAAAGAAGAGACCAGAGTTTAAATTCAATTCAGAGTTTTATAAAACAACTCTCCCTAGTTTCTCAGTAACACAAAGATGGTCTCAAGTTTCCACATTCAGCTCAAAATAGGCTTCCAAGTGAAGTTAATACAATCCTCCTCCTGGTTCTGATCAATCATACCCTGGCTCTGATGGGAGATGGAGGTGCAGGAAAACTTACTACAAAACGCCTGCAAGGCAGCCTCAGGTTTAGAACGAATTTCTGAACCAAAATACTCATGATTTTTTGAAGCTCTTACTTCTGGGGTTTTTTTGTTTTGTTTATTTTTTAATCTTTCCTGTTGTTACACTGTTAACAATTTGCATAGGGAAAAAGTGGGATGAAAACCTAGTCTGAGGGTAAAATGGAGAAAGTCATGTTTGAAGCTCTGCCTCATTTCTGCAAGGACTCATTTCCAATTTACAATTCTTACACACCATGTTACCTTGCATCTCTATAAGGGGATGAAATGAAGGAAACAGGCTGAATGGAAATGAAGTAATACTATTTATTGTACTGTTCTAAATAATACTATATAGAAAATAATAGTATAATACTGTTGACAATGTCATGTTGAAAGAGAAAATCTTACCATGTGGGGAAACTCCTGTGATACAGAGATCACTTGTTCCTTAATTGTGAATATTCTGCCTCAAAATGGAAACAGTTTTTTGGTGGGTTTTATTATTTTGCTGCTGTTTTGGTTTGGTTTAAGAGATTGTCAGAATTATCTAGAAAGGTAAAATACTTCGTTTTCTCTTATTCAGAATTGCCAAATTGTTTCTATGGGAGTGAACAGTAACTAAAACTACCAGAAAGATGACCTCTGACAGGGAAAATTTCAGTGGTGTATTAGTTCAGATAATTGTAGAAAAAAATTAAAACTATAACCATAAAGTCACTTGGCAAATGTAAGAAGAGGCAGTCCAGCCATCCGTCATTTTTTTTTGCCCTGCCTAAAGCTACCTCTCAAGACACAGTTTCTAATTACCTCAGTTTATAGGCTCATCTGGTGAAAGAAGACATAACTGCACTGGAGGCAAGGGGTCTATGTCAGTTTTTACATGCAACAGATGGTTGTTCTTTTCATTTTGGTGATATTGGTATGCAAGTATTTGTTTGTGAAGAGTTCATTTCTAATATATAGGTTGATTTATCAGAATATCTTTCTGCTGATTACCTGCCTCCAAAGGTGCTGTTTCACCCAGGTATTTTCTCCGAACAAGGCTGCCATTATTCTTGGCGAGCACTCATAGGAAGCTTGCAGATGATTATCTTGTACACAGAAGTATTTTGACATTTTATCAGATTAACTGGATATGTCTACTTGAGCTTTTTTTATTTTTAATTCTGTCTCTGAGACGTAATCATAAATAGGGTAACTCGAGAAGCTGGTGGCTCATTCCAGGGTGAAGGGGCTGCCCCTGGGAGCCAGGACCTAGCTGCTCAAGTGAGGTAAGGGGTACCAGTGGTCTGCTTTGGCTGGAGCTTCTGGGTGCAGCTTTTGGGTACAGCAGAAGCCAGATCTGAGGAGCACCAAGGCAGTGGTTGATGCAGCCAGGGTCAGTGCTACTTCTGCTGCACCTTTCCAGCCTTGGGGCACTTAGACTGGACTGGCATGACTTGGAGGGCTGTGTGCTCCCAGGGTCTGGCCTTCAGCATTTCCACACTAACCAAAGCATTTGCTTGGGTGACTCAATGAAACCTGATAATTAAACCCATTACATGGACATGAAAATAATAATTCTGTAGATATCCAGCACTGTCGTCCCGGAAGCAAATAAAGTATGAGTACCTGAGTAATGCTGATGTTCAATCTCCTCTGTCCTGATGAGACACCCGATCTGAGTCAGGAGCACTTTACAGAACCTTTAGGAACAGCAAAAACATATAGTTAACTATTTCCAGGGTGGAGACAGTTTTATATGTGTAGGCAGAAATGACTTCTCAAACAAGGATGTGTTTAGCACATTTGGCTTACAACATATTGGTCCTATGAGAAATATCACAACCTCCTTATCACAAGGTTCAAGGGACAGCCCAGAGGTCAGACTTCAGCTTCAAGGCAAAACTAAATGACTTGCCAAAGAGGCTGAGAAGAGAAAGAGCGCACAGGAGCAGTGAAACCACTGGAGATCAGTTGTTACTTGTATATGGCAGAGTTTGAAGAATGTGCAGTGCTCCTCCCCCTCTCAATCACAGTCTTGGGCAAGGTCAAAGCCAGAAGGTACCAGTGAGATGAAAAATCCTTGCTCCCATCCTGATGGCCTGCATGTCCGTGGTGCATGCAGAAGTTGAGAATTCAATGTATTGATTACAAAGAAGTGGCAATACAGTCACTGCTGTACAGATAGTGAAAACATCAGCCCTTCAACATATGCTCTAACAGGGATAAGGGGCTTAAATAAAACTGTTTGGTTGGGCTTTGGAAAGGAGAGCTCAAAAAAAAAAAATGCAGTGGATATATTTAATTCTTGCACTTCTTATCAGAGCAGGTCTGAGCAGCTGAGGGTCTGAAGAAGACCATCACAGAGCTGCCCTTCAGTGATCCCTAGCGAAGCTAGGGGAAGCAGCAAGCTGGGAAAAACAGCACAGGCAAAGAGCAACACTTGGAAAAAAGCACGCAGTTACCTTGATGGCATCAGTGGTTGAAGCAGACCACAGTGAACCCATGGGGTGCCCCAGATCGAGCCAGATGCTTCTCCAGGGGGAAACTGGAGGCTAGAGAGAACAACGCAGTCACTTAATAACTTGCTGTCTACTATCTCAGAAAGCAGGCATTGCACTGGACAAGTAAATCCTAATTGAGTTCTGTTATATGCATGTAAGAATAAAGGAGTTGGATACAGCTTTATTGTACATAAATGTCTGCAAGGCATAAATAAAAGGGGCCATTTGTGATAATTTTGTGTTAAGCACAACTATAAAACCAGTCTTTGGAAAAACAGTCTTTTGGATGCAGCTACGTCCACAGACATCTCTGAAACTGTTTGTGCATGTAGAAGCTGCCACAGCCAAGCAGACTGCAGGGGTTCACCCAAAGGTGGGCAGATGCTTGGGCAAGGGTTGTCAGGTAAAAATCTCGATGTTAGCTGTCGTGTACAGACCTGCCTACGATCAAGCCGTTTATGCTGAAGCTGGTAGAGTTACACACACACAACGATGTCACAGCTGAGCTACCTGACTGAATTTACCCCACACAGAGAACCAATGCAAGGTGGTACGACTGGAAAAGCAAATCTGCAGCAGAGCTGAAAGGGGTCCTCACAAAAAGCCCTGCTCAGCAGAGGTAGGCTTCTTGCCAGCTCTTAAAAGGCTGCCATTGAGGGGATATTTGAGGGAAAAGACCCTTTGTGTTTATGCAAAACAATTAGCTGGGAAAGGCTTCTTCAGAGATGCAAAAGGTAACAGCTGCTGTGCCAGCCCAGGGGCTGGAGGAGCAGACACAAAGTGGCCGTGCTGCCTCCCTGCAGCTTGCCTTAGGGCTTTCAAGAAGGATTTGGTCTCTCCAGTGCTACACGCAGAACGTTGTCGTAAAGCCAATTATTAGTTGGCTTCTTTTGACAATTTTCCTGTACGCTTTTTGGGGGAAAAAAGGGGAAAAAAAAAATTCATCCAATTATTAAAAAGGTACCATTTTCTCCAGATGAAGAGTTTTACCTAGCACAGACCAAACGGGTTTGTTTTTACTTCCCTTGTGTGGCTTTCCTTGTTAGGGAAACCAATTGGAAATCATTACTGGAAATATCATTAAGAAAAGCTAATGGCTTTAGTCGTTCATATGCATCAGTCACCGGATATTTCAAAAGCTGCTACCTGGAGTATTGTTAATATAATTTGCAATACTTCTATTTTATATTGTCAGCCCCCGCAGATTTGCACAATATGGTGAACAGTAGCAACTCCAATCGTGCTGGCTGACAAGGGTTGAGCATTTAGCTTCGCCCCTCTTGCCCTTCTGTGTGAGCTGCCTTTTTCCTCTCCAACAAAACACTGTCAAAAGGAGGATGAGGATAATCAGGTCCATAAGGGAATGAAAGACTCACTTTGAATGCACTGATGAATAATACTTTTTCCAAAGCAATCCATCCATCAAAACTCATCAGTGTAAGTGGTGTGCAGTAGAACAGAGGCAGACCAGCAATCTCAACACCAGTGCTTTCTCCAGGGGCACTTGGAGAACCATCCTCTGGGCCAGCATTCCCCCTCCAAGGTCTGGGGACCTTAGACTCACAGAATTGCTTAGGTTGGAAAAGACCTTTGAGATCATTGAGTCCAACTGTTAACCCAGCACTGCCCAGTCCACCACTAAGCCATGACACTAAGCACCATATCTAAACATTAAATCCCTCCAAGAATGGCGACTCCACCACTTCCCTGAACAGTCTGTTCCAGGGCTTTACAGCTCTTTCAGTGAAGAAAATTTTTCCTAACATCCAATCTAAACGTTCCCTGGCACAACTTGAGGCCATATCCTCTTGTCAGTCTCTTCTGACAAGTAACAAGTGAAGGACCTCCACCTCACTATAACCTCCTTTCAGGTAGTTCTAAGGTTTCCACTGATCCTCCTTTTCTCCAGGCGAAACAAACCCCAATTCCCTCAACTCCTCCTGACAAGACTTGTGTTATAGACCCTTCACCAGCTCTGTTACCCATCTTTTGGGCAGATTCTGGCACCTCAATTTCCTTCTTGTAGTGAGGGGCCCAAAACTGAACTCAGTATTCAAGGTGCAGCCTCAGCACTGCCAAGTACCATGGCACAATCACTTCCCTAGTCATGCTGGCAACACTGTTTCTGATGTAAGCCAGGAAGTTGCTGGCCTTCTTGTCCACCTTGTTGAAATTAGCACTAACTTAAACTATGCAGAGATACAAAGGATCTCTGGGCAGAAGTGCAGAGTCTATGCTGGAAGAAAAGCCACAGCTGTGATCACAGAGTTCAGCTCCTCCTTCCTTCTACATGACTGCTGCCAAGAAGTGATGCTCTCACTATGTATACAGATGTTCAAAGAAAGGCTTCATCACATTCATATTATGATAGGCTTTCTTAATGTGTTCTTTTAATCCCCTTTGAATCTGATCAGATGTTTTTTGATGAAAGCAAGAAGGATTTCAAACGTGTATGCTCAATGCCCTGTTGTTGAGTGTGTGACAGACCATTTCCTTGCTGCTGGTTCCATTTCAATCCTCTGGGAATTACACCTGGATCTTACCTATAATGAGATGTTCACAGAAGCATAAAGGGCTTTGCCAGAAATAAAAAATAAACACACCATGGCACATTCTTCCTAGATGCAATTTTCAAGGAATTTGAAAGATAATCCTGAGCAATTGACTCATGAGAACTTTAATCTCCCTCCCAAACACACCACTTGCTCATAGGTGTTAAACAGCTGACTCCTGAAATCATCAAGGGGTATTTTCTCTGAAATAGTAGTGACTGGTCTGCTTTCATGCATATTATTTAATCCATTGCTCCACCACATGAGACTTAAAGTGCAATTTGTTGCTATGAAATACAACATCTGTAACGTAGATGTAATTGCTTTCTTATTATTGTGCTTTAAAACACTACATGCATATAAAGAAACTAAAACATTTTTCTCTACCTCACTAGACACTTCCATGTGCATTCCTGTCCATATTGATCAGCACAATTAAAATTGATGTGGAGCATAAAATCAATTTTTTTTTGCACTGAAACAAACGTATATGAAGCATGCTTTTCAAAGAACACTACTCCTGTTTTATCTTACGTACTCTGCACATAATCTGTATTCAAGACATAGGGTAATTTTCTGTGCCTCAGGAAGCATTTGAAGTATTTTTAAACTAATAATGCATCATTATGAGATAGGAAACGACAGTTTCCTCCCTTGGAGCTGTCTGGAATTCTGGACTGAAACATTACAGCATCTTTAAGTCGCTACTAGTCTGATCTGAAAGATCATCTGTTTCCCTCAATAGTATAGACTCAAAATACTACCCCAACAATGTGCATGTTTTTTTCCTCTGAAGTCATCACCACTAGTTTGTTTTTTTTTTCTTAAAGTCATCTTCATTGAGTTAAGTGGGTAGGTCATTGCCTCCATATCCCTGATATGTTAAAGGTGAAATTCAAGCACTGATGCACAAGCTATTGAAGGACATCACTACTGCCTGACAGCAAGAGTTTTGTAGCAGAGCACAATACAACAAACTGCAGGGTGAGTGAACAACTGTCCTCTCACAGCAAGACCCACACTTGCTGTGTGTCCTAGAGCTGGGCAGAATTTGAGAGGTCAGTCTCAGATAGGCGAGACCCAGCTCCCTCTATTAGCCATCTGATTCAGAAGGCAGGTGAAGAAATTGGGGGATACATTTTTAGCATCATTTTTGGGACTGCAGTCTGTACGATCTCTGTGTGACAGAGTAGAGAGGAAGGTTGCTTTGCTGGGTAAGCATTTGAAATCCAGATGGACTGTTATCCCAATTACATTCACTTTTAAAACTCCATAGGCTTCTCACAGGCAATTTTATGGGGGAAAAATAAAAAAAAATATAATAAATCAAGCTAATAAAATACATTAATTGTGACTATTTCACTAAGCATTACTAATTAATCCACTCAACAGCCCCATGGGATAGATTACTGTTATCCTGTGGGTAATTTGCCAGTACATCTATGCATTTCTCCAATTGTCTGCACAATTCACAGCAACATTTTGACTTGAGCTTGGGCATACTCTTTCCCTGCAGTGATTGATTGTTTATACTTCAACTATACATATAGAATCATAATGACATCAGAGGCCAAAGAGTTCCACTTTAGGAACATCTTTATTCCTTCAGGTTCACAGCCCTAAAATCCTTTCCTCATTATACTGAGGAGAGAAATCGACTTGAAATTCTGTATTTGAAAGATGCTTTTTAGTTAAAAGCAGACGAAGGCTGATGTCTTGTGGCATGAGAAATTACTCAGATACAAGAATAAGATCAGACAGTTAAAAAATACTGTCTGTATTTCACTAAATTGATCCTCCTGACTTCATTGCAATTTCTTTCACAAGTAGGAGAGAGACCAAAGTTTTGTTACTGGTCTCCACAGCAGTTGCATAAGTAATGAATGACAGATCACTTTGTATAGAAACCATGGGAGGGTGAGGGGGAATGAGAGCAGGAAACCGTATTGCACCAAAATCTTGTTCTGGAGGAGGATGAATGCAGGAGCTGGAAAGCAGTTTACATTTCAGTATGACCTTCCAACCTTTTTCTGTGCTTTCTGCATCAAAGAAAGATGCTGTATCTATGATGAATTACACAATCAAATCCCTAAATATACTGGTTTTATCCACCCCCCCATCCCCGTTCAAACACACACACACCCACACCCCCCCAGTCTCTTTCATGTTTTGCCTTTGATGTTGCAGCTTCCATATGCAGGTGCAATAACATAACAGCCTTGGTCAAAAAAAAAACGGTAGGAGAGCACTACATTATAAATGAATGGTACAGCTCTCATTTGGCTCTGCAGGAAGACATGATATGAAAAGCTACCCAAGATCTAGAAAGTGCTTTTAGACCTACCCAGGAGGCCAGGTATTTACAATTGCCTGCTCCTTACAGTTTCTGGAGGTTCATGTTCCAGAGATGGAAAAAAAAAGGTCATGGCCAGAATACAGTTCATAAGACTGTCCCATGAAAGTTCTCTTCCCCTCCCCTCCATTTTTTTTTTTATACCAAACTGATAATGACATTGTTACGTGATTTAATATCAGGCTGAATGTTAAATGTAGCAAAACCAGATTGTGAGAGTTTTCAAAGATGGTTTCTACCAAGTAAAGCCATATTGCATCGTTACTTTACCTCAGAGAATTATTCAAAGACAAGTTCTTAACAATAGGAAGAACTATAGCATATAGGGACCTTGTTCAAATACACCAGTTAAAGTCTAAAGTAAGTTCAGATTTTTATGTTACATTTCTGTGTGCTAGCAGTCCTTTGGGAGTTAATCTTTGTTCTGGGGGTCTTGGACTACTTGGAATATGCATTATTTATCAGACATACAAATCATGCATAATCTCAATGAGATATGGAAAGTATAATTGTTCCAGACAAACAATACATTTGATTATAATGTGGTCTAACATCTCCATATTTTACAGTGAATATGGACAAATTTTTCTTATTTTTCAGGTAAAATAGGAAGAAGAATTTAGAACAGTGTGTTTCATGTTTGAGGGGTGTTTTTTTTAATGTTCTCAAATAAAGAATAATAAATAGCCTGTGACCTATGTTTAAGAATCAATAAAACACAGATTTAGGTTTGTTGTACCAAATAAAACAACATTCATAGCATTTACCCTATGTTCCTAGTCTTAGGAAATAATATTTATTCACCCCAAAGCAGATCATTTGGGTGTAAGGAAATTGTCACTTAACAAATGTTTCTGAATGCATACAAAAGGATTAAACACCAAGTGCAGTTAACTATTCAAAATAAACTACCAAACCTGCACATTTTTATGCCAGCATACTCTACAGGAAGTAGGAAGCAATAACTACTATATTCCTTTTAACAACTTACATCTACGTAACTTGTTGTTTTGCTTATAAAAAGGAAGTTATCTACCTAGGATTTTCAATACCACTGTAATTTAGACTTCTGCTGTAAGGCAAGTGTTTTAGAGATCCAGTCCAGAAATAATTTTCATGAACATCATTAGCTAGAGAAGCCCCACAGCTGTCTGGCCACATAGGCTCACAGTCCCCAGCTAATATAGATAACAGTAATCCCCTCATAGTGAGCAATACTGGAATTGCCAATCGTTGGTAACATGCTGCAGAAACTAGACCAGAGATGCATCACTATTCATGGATTTTATAGACTTGCAGTATCTTAGAGCAATTTTTTTGCTTTAGTGAGATTCTGCTCATGACTGATTTTATTCAGTGTACCCAAAACTTACTGGAAGAAAGTTGTCAAGTGTATCATTTATCTTTCCAGTAGGTTCTGAATGGAAATAAAGTTTTGATCCAGATGCAGTCTCCACAGCTGAGACAATGTCATCTAAGACTGCTGTTTAACAACTCTGGTGTTAAATTCCTAAATTAATCATTATTGTAACATTATTGCATAACATATAGGGATGTATAGTCTGTTTCAGTATCAATTCTGCATGAGCTTCCCATCCTTTGTCTGTTGTTTACAGTTTTACACAAAGCTTGTCTGTAAAAACTCTCGCCTTTCTCCTGTTTGAGAGAAGTCCTGTTGGACATGGCAGTAAGGATCTCTCCAGGACAGTTTTGTTGTCTTTTAGACAGGACTGACTGGAAAAGATTCTATGCTCATACAGCATGGTTCATATTTCCTTTGCATCTACAAAGTATCTTCTCCCTGAAAAAGCAAGTTTGCAAACAAGTATAAACAATATGAGACAAAACATTCTCACCCCTGTGTGAGCCTAGTTGACTTTCCTTCCATATTGTGCTTTACTGTGAGGTGTTCTCTAGAGTCCTGACCCTTTATCATCTCTTAATTTTTGATATTAGATGACATCAAACATCCAAATGAAGTCAACCTTTCATTCTTGCCCCCTTGAAAAAGCTTTTTTTCTTTATGAAAACCACTGAAAAGCATCTGTACTTGCCCCCCTCGTCCCAGCTTTTAATTCTTCCCCTTGTTTAAGTCTGCAAAAGCATGGGATGTCAAATCTAGTCCAAAATGAACTCAGATGTTCAAAAATCTGAGGGCTAAAATAGGCAAATAGTTTATGACACGGTCCAGGAATAAACTCAATCTCACCAAAATACATATGATACAAAAATTAGGAACTTTCTTCCTTTTACCTTGGTCAGTAAAGAAGAGAAGTCTTTCTATGGCCATTCTTAAAGGGAAAAAAAAATATATGAGCGCAAGAAAAATTGCATTGAACTATCCTACAAAGTACCAATTTAATTTGCACTTCTGGTTTAACAGGATGTCCAACTGTAGAGCTCATTCTACTTAAATTACTTCTACACCTTCTATTCATTTCTCAGATTATTTAAAAGACATTTTCCATCACTTCTTGATTATTCCCTTCAGAGACTGCTCCCATTTAATTTCTTCTCCTGCTCTACCAGAGCCCCTAATAGTCCTTTTGTTTGCCTTCTTTCTCCTTAAATTAGCCTGAAATCCCACTGAGGGCCTTCAGCTGTGGGAATTGCAGCAGGATCCAGTAGTAGCAAGAGGCTACCATATAGCATTGTCTGGCAATATGATGATGAACCCCCATTACATAACATCTCAGCCCTCTATCCTGGCACCCAAGTAAAACTGGGAAGAGAAGCACACTATTAGCCAATAAAGCAGCAAACCAAAGAAAGATCCTTCACCTAATGCTGAAGTTTTTCAGTCTATTAATAAGAACTGAAGGTGAGCAGGTCCTGAGTGCAACCCTCTCCCTTGCAGAAGTGCTCAATGCAAGTGTGGAAAGGCTGGGGACAAAAGCCTCAGGCTCATACACAGTGGGAGGATGTGGTTGTTCCAGGTCACTCATAAAAAGCAGCTCCTAGGGAGAGGGGTGTCTGCAGAACATGCACCATAACCTCCAAATATCTACTCACAATCGCACAGGTCTTCATAGGGCTTTCAGTCTTGAAGCCAAGGGTAACAGAAGTGTTCCTGTCTATTGTTTTTAATAAACCATTACATTAAACCAAACTAATGCTTTTCAGTATCTCAAAAATACCTGTCGGATTTATAGGTCAGATATCTTTTCCTGGTATGTTTTCTATGCTTTTTCTTTCAAGGTCAATTAAAAAAAATAAATCTGAAGCGTCAATAAACTCATATATTCAACAGACTTGTAAATTAAGTTCATCTTCTCCACTTTCATATAGTTGCTACTAGCATAAAACCAACAATCCAGTAAAATCTTCTAATACGCTCCAGCATATTTTAATTTCTTCATTTTGAAGCTTTCTCTTATAACTTCATCTGACTCTCAGTGTCTGTCCTATTCATTTTATTTTGACTAGGAACTTAGAGACAGCAGCCACAAGATAAACCACATTATGTCCAACTTTTGCAAGGTCTTTGAAGCAACTATGGAGCCATAGAGGTGTAACAATAATAAGTTAGACAAGGCCAAGGGGAATGTGCTACTACTAGCAAATATTGAAGGGATCGTCAAATAGGCAGAGCTTTGGTAGATTTTATTTTACTACATAATACAAAACTCATCACCAGTATTCCCAGTGTAGCATATTGCAGTGCAGCTGGTTCATATATTTTAAATTGAAATTTAATTATGCTGTTCATGATAATACTGTATTTGAACACCACTGGATTTCTGACATGTTTATACAAATATTTTATTGCTGAAATATGGCTTTAATAGCCTAGTCCCATCTTATAATTGCCTTTTATTTCTTTTGGATCATAAGAAAAATACCATTTATGCACAGAATCTAAGTCTCAGGTATTTCCATTTACAATAAAGGCTTTATTGCCTTTAAGTCTATACCCTGGTTTACAGGAACTCTTTCATAGCTTAATTTCTTAAGGTCAAAAGACACAAGGCAAGAAAGAAGTCATACACCCTTCTCTGTATCAGTAAAATTCTCTATTTAATATCTTTCACTGGGTCTGTAGCCTTAGAAATTAATGCATATTCTAGGAATCGTTCTGTTGGGTTAAGCAAATATTGAACAGATCCATGGAACATACCTTTCAGAAAATTTGGAGAATTATATAAGTTACTTTTCTTACCCATCTTCTACTATCCCTACTCCATATCTCTTTTTTTCTTTTTCCTCAAAAGCACTCACATCTCAATGCACGAAACAGCTTTCAATCTCACTAAATGCTTGTTGCTGTATTGCATCAAGAAGTATAAAATCCCTCTCCTTTCAGTAGGAGAATTCATTTCCACAATAGAAGTAGCTGTGTGTGTGTGTGTGTGTGTGTACCTAGAGAGGAACCTTTCAGGTAATAGAACTGTATTGATTCTCAACAATAGCTACTCTTGTTTCTAGAAAAGTTCCTCTCTTTTACTTACTTATATTTAATAGTGTTTGTGATACCTGAGACTAAAAAACAAAACACACACACAAAAAGGACAAGGTTTGTGTGGAAAGCT
Source organism: Todiramphus chloris collaris (assembly GCA_025345505.1). NCBI lineage: Eukaryota > Metazoa > Chordata > Aves > Coraciiformes > Alcedinidae > Todiramphus > Todiramphus chloris. Next base: position 6,587,660 of record JANVCC010000062.1, on the reverse strand, counting down.
TCATTTTGACTTCTGGTTAAAGCTAAGTATTTTCTGGTGTAGCTACAGTTAGGTTCTGAGGAAGGATGTAGGGTATCATAAGACTTCACCCACATTGCAAGAAATCATCTCTAAATAAAACATCTGAAAGTTGTGAAGGAGACTGAAAGCCTCATTTTCAATAATTTAGGAGAATATCCATCATAAACCATGGTCATGCTTATTCTGTTGCAATAGATATGTGAAAGCAGCACTTTTCTAGGTGACAATAAGCTCACTGACCCAACCTACAACCTTTACAGAACTTTAATTCAGGCCTCAAGATTAATTAGATTTAAACTGTTAGTTCAGGTTTACTTTAAAGGAATGTTGCTTATCAGAGCACATCAGGTTTTAAAGTCTTCCTGAGTAAAGCAGTCTTTTAAAAACAATGTTGCCCATAATTGGCATGTGACTGGATTAAAGGAAGGTCAAAATATAAAATACTAGGTTTAATTGATTTGCTTTGGTTTTCCCTTCCTGTGCCCTTGTTCACACTGTTTTAACACCACCTCCAGACACGAGCGCTCCTAGATTCTCTCATCTCTGCAGTGGATTGCTTTGCAGTATTGACTTCTCTGACTCCACAAACTTATTTCTCATTTTTTACTCTCTGTTTACGCTTATCACTGATACCCTTTCATAGGCTGGTGATGGTTTAGGTTCTCAAGGAGTTAAAAAACTGTTTCCTTTTTCCTGTAGTGGTGCACATCAAAGGGTTCCAAGACTACTACATGCAATCGGCCATGGAGTTGTTTTTTATTTTGTGAAAGTTACATAGAAAATAGGAAAATAAAGGTTAAAAGTTAATGAAGGAGTCATAAAGAAGCTGGTTATGCTTCTGACAGCAGTCACTGTATGATATGTGCACTGCAGCTCTGAACAGAATTATAGAACACCATAGAGAGAAATAACTGTGCTAGTAGAGCATCCATAGGCGACTGACATGAAAACAATGAAATACTTATTACACAAAGGGGCTGTATACATTAAAATCATATAAATACTTCTGCCCTAATATTGTTCTTAATATAATATGCCATTGTGCAGTTAGAACAATGAATGTGTGTGCAATCCCAAAGATAATTGTGCTTGTCTTGAATGCTGAGTCACTGGGACTTCTTTTCTGTGCTCACAGCACCCCTGAGGCATCTCGTATACATCTCCAAAGGCACGCTCTTTTGTTTACCCTAATTTCTGTTATTTGCCCATTACTAAATGTTTTAATGCAGTGACTACAAAATGTCAATACTGGTTTCTGGTACATACTTCCATCTTCCCTACCCAGAAGCCGTGGATACCTCTGTTGCAATTAAAGACTCCTGACAATTTAAATAGTTTCTGACTGTGAGTTTTTAGGGAGCTTTAGGACACTGCTTATGAATGACATGAATTAAACCTGTCTGAAATGCCTTATTTCTATAAATAGTCCCTTGAAGATCAATACAATAGAAAACCACTCCTTATGTCGATAAGTAGATTGAACTCTCTTGTCCTAGTAGCAGAGTCCTGACCAAAGTGCTGTCCATGGCCTTGTGCCCATTGATTTCACCAGGAGCAGGTTTTTATCGTGTTCCTAGGGCCCATTTCTGTGAGTGCTTTGCCTGCTGTATTTTCTCCTATGAGAGGGCACACTTCACTGTGCTTCTCAGGCAAGCAAAAAGCCCATGCCTGGTATCATCCAGTTTGCATCCTGAAGCATTTTCCTGAGAAAAAAGATTTCTCATTTCCCGAGCAGCTGAGCCTGGGGTTTCCTTGATGCTGAAATATGTATAGAAACTGCTGGGAGTTTTGACAGCAGGAGAGTTTGAGGAACAGGGAGTCTTACCTGACAAATCCCTCCAAAAATCTCTGGCTGTTTCTGAAACTTTCATCTGCAGTTTTCAGAGTCCAGCACACAGCCCTGACTCAACAGACACAACAGCTTGGTTTTACCATTTCTACATACCTCTCCTTTGTTTTGCATGCTTTAGTCCTACTTCTTAATTTGTTTTTTGAGCCAAAAACTTATTTTTCTTGTATAGTTCCCTTTTGCATTGCATGATTAGTCAGGACTATATCTGGGAGCTGGTTTATCTGAAAGGTGTCAGCTTTTAGACTGACAATCCGATGCAGTAGGTCTGAGGTAATTACTAGGCAAGCAGTGCTCTTGCTGAACTGAAATTCATCTCATGATCTCTTTTTTGTCCCATCATATACATCTGTGGCTTCTCCCAGTTTCGTCTTTTCCCCTCTCACATTACATATTTACTTTGCTGTACTATCTGTTCTTTGTGGATGGCAGATGAGAGGTTTCTAGGGATGGCACAGTAGCAAAACAGAGCATTTAAACAAACCACAAACCAAATAAACAGTTCAAATACAGAGTCCTCAGGCTTGACTAAAGATAGACAGCTAATGGCAGGTGTTTGTGAGGCTCATCAAATACTTGAACTCTATGAACTCTCCATACTGAGCAAATCTCTACATTGCACAATAATTGGCTTTATTAACTCCTTTTATTCATTCACTTCAATGTTTTTTACAGCGATGTATCTGAGCCCAAACCTGCACACATATGTCTGACCTTACTATACTTGCATGAGTAAAGCTGACTTCTCCTCATATGTTTTTACTTTGCTTCCATTTATTGGATCCCACATTAACCTGCTAACTTTGATCTCTGCATCTTATTATGACTGGCAAAAGCACTAGTGGATGTAGAGTAAATAGCATCTACAATAAAGAAGAGCTACGGCTTGAAAGCCTAATGCAATGATTCTTTGAATTACACCATAAGTATTTTTATGTTTATATTTTATTAGTATGCTTTCTTATACACTAGAAACACTGATTTGCTGCTATTTTTCTCTATTTTCCCAAGATGCACTGTCTTTTTGCAAGGAGCTGTGGAGTGCTAATTGCTTTTCTCCACTGCTTGAGCTAATTTACTTTTCATTATATTTTTATTTCTTTGAAACCATTCATTGAATTCAAACTGAATTAAAAAATAAACTCAAATTATGCAAAACTGCAAATAAATTTATTTTCAGGGAGCTGTAATCATGGGGCCAGTTTGACAGAAGAGTACAATCATTGATTTTGATGGGACCAGTATTTAGACGTTTGCTTTTTGAGGTAACATGGCTGCTCTAAATGTAATTGGGTTTTCTGGAGCTGGAAGAAGGGCAGAATGCTATTTTCTCAGTTTACAGTGTTTAGGATTCTTTTTTGACGGTTGCTAATATATTTCATAACCTTAGTCAAGATCATCCAAATCAAGACTAAAGAAACCGGATGAGTTTAAAAATGTTTCTGTATATATAATATGCTTGTGTACCAATTTTAATAAACTTTCTTCCATTTCAGCCTTTTTCAATTGTAGTTTAGGGAACAAAACTCAAGAAATTACAACTAAAACACAGGAACAAAAATAAACTATCACACTTTTCTCAATTGAACATCTAATAAAATAGCTATATTAAATAGTTTCCCAGCTTGTATTCTGGTTTCTTGTTACTCACGAGCACAATTTAGCTATTCCACTATAATATCTAATTTCTTCCATTAAAAAAGAAAAAAATCTTCTGGAAATTAAAGCACAATCACTTTACACCCAATCCTGTGAGCAAAAAGCACATTTCTTTGAAAAGTGGCATGCTGTAAATTAAAATTTGTGACAGTAGATTTTTGTGATTACATTTTAATTAATTTGAAGAGATCAGAAAGCATGTTAGTGCACCAACTAAATAAATCTTCATCAAATACACAGGCTGTGTTCTCTACCTCTGGGATATAACAGGTGAGTTTAAGTTTGCAATGAAAATGTAACATAAGGGTTACCTTTACTGATTGCAGATTTCTCTATGGCAGTGTAGAAATGTGCAGAAATTGCTCTTCTCCTCCAAGAGACCACTCTGAAGGGTCATTTGCTATCCTCAGTGCATTGGTATTTCTTTCCTATTATCTCTAGATCTCCAATCAAGGCCTCAGAGTCTCTGTAGCACAGCTCAGCATGATCAATTCTTCATCAGTGAACACTTTTAAAGGGTTATTTCCTCCTCTGCCGTATGCAGAAGGTCAATTCTGGATGCCAAACTGGACAGGAGTCTGAAAGAAAGAAATATTTAGCCATGCAGAAGGATAAACTTAGACTACAACAGGGGTCCATTTTTGCCCCAGAGAAGGAAAGCAACACACGAGGCTACCTCATAGCACCTCTCTTCCTGCCTCAGTCATTAAGTTCCCCATGACAGGGATAACAAAGTATTTTCATATGATATCATAGATATGGAAAGTAAATCCTTATCTGTGGAACAATCATTAACATTGTGTGTTATCAATGATAACTTCCACTTGCCCTCATAGATTCATATCTGCTACTGACAATTAATTTCATCTTTAATTTTACAAGACAACCTATCTGAAAATCATTGATTCAAGGTTGAAAAAAGACCTTTAAGATCAAGTCCAGCCTTTACAAAATATACTTATGTTCTATACACAGACCTTGGGGAATTTTGTGGGATTATTTCTACACAGAAAATGGTCCTTCTTCCCCCTGTGCTGAGTTCTGTGCTGGATTTGAACCTTCCTGTACTGTTGGTACTCTATTTCTCTTGCTGTGTGTTATAGAATTCTCTTATTTCATGCATGGATGCCCGTAGAAAGCAGAGATAAGTTTCAAATCTCTTTGTTTAACCCATACAAAATAATTAAAAAACATTTTTCTTCTTAGCATCCCCTTAGGGCTTAACATATTGTGAGAAACACACCCTCATATGAAATGAGTTTCAAGACAAATGGTTCTGGCTTTAGTTTGAAAGTCACCTCTGGAAAGAATGCATTTGTTTTCTTATTCATGCCGCTTTTTCTTTTTAAATTCTGACATGTTGAGATAAAATTGTCACATCAAAACCTACTCTTTAAATACAAAACTGTACACTTTTACCCAGGTATAAAAAACACCTTCAGGGCTGCTTTACTTTAGGCTGTTGCAGCCATTGAAGGTGAAATGACAAATTTATCTCCCCAGATTTTTTTCTTCTCTTGGCACACACCCGAAGGTGAACACAGAGGTCTTATGGTCTCGTCCGGGTCTCCCAGAAATCACAACCAGCGCTGGGCAGGTCAGGCTTGCCTTCCCTGAGCAAGCTTGCCCCAAGTGCAGCTCACCTGTCATTTCCAAACTGTCTAGCATCATTGCATTTATCAAACCCTTGTAAAGAAAGAGATCTTCATGAAATAAAACTCAACCAATAATCAGAAATCTCTTTAATCACCTAAGCCATGACTAAAAGATGCAGATTGACTTTCTAACATGTGGCTGTGCTTTATATCCCAAGCATTTTCCCTGGATTGTTTTTCATTTTGTCAAGTGTTATTCAATGTAAGCAAAAGCATCACCGCTGAGCCCAGGGAACAGAACGTCTGTTCTCCCAAGTCAGGAAAGGCAAGGTGCTGCCACACAAAATGCTACAGCTGTTTAATGGACCAGATAATTAATTTTTATGGACAACCACAAAGTCCTACAGAAAGCTGGTTTTATTTGCATTATATCCAAGAAACATAGGTTCAAAACAAGGTGTCTTTTGCTGTTGTAGTACGGACTAGGGCTGTTCTTCTCACTACACTTGGGGAAGGCCTGTGTTATGTCTTTCAGTAAGTCAAACAAGATTCTGTGGAAGAAAATAGGTCTCTCTCTCTGACCAAGAGCTCCCATATGTATGTTTAAGAATTATCCCAGACAAAATCTTTCATCAGTCACTTACATATGAGCCCCAGTCACGACATGCCTATATTCATGGAAATGCATGAAGCTCCCCAGTTCCCAGAAAGCTTTATAAGACTTTTGTACAATTATGACTACAGAAAATTACTCTAATGAGGAATCTACTTAAACTTAATTGTCTCATGTAATTGGACTGTTTAAATTGCTAATCGTTTTGTAAGTATTACTTTCTAAGTTGTTTTTAGTTGGTAGTTTGCCCTTTTTGATGTTGCTGGAGAAATTCACTAATAATTAACTGACCTAGTATGTAATTATACTGATGAAAATAAGCTATGAGACATTTAATAAAAGGAAACTATTAACGGGATTTGAATTTATGACCTTCAAATTATGATGCAAACACTTCATCCATGAGGCCACATAAGCTTCACTGTGGTCTGAGAATTTATGGTCACTAAGTTACCCACAGAAACACTTTACTCTTGTTCTTTAGATGTACAGGAAACACACTGAGAAACAGATTAAAATAATATTCGAAGAAATATAGCAGTAGTAAAAATCTTGATAAAGCTTGTTAGAAACACAGAATCAAGGAATGCTTTGAGTTGGAAGGGACCTTTAAAGGCCATCTCATCTATTCCCCCTGCAGCGACTAAGGACATCTGCAACTAGATAAGGTTGCTCAGAGCACTGTCCAACCTGACCATAAATGTTTCCAGAGATGGGGCTTCCTTCACCTCTCTGGGCAACCTGTGCCGGTGTTTTACAAGCCTCATTGTAAAAAATGTCTTCTCTTCCATCTAGTCTAAGTCTCCCCTCTTTTAGTTTAAAACCATCATGTCTCATCCTATGTTAACAGACCCTGCTAAAAAGATTGTTCCCATCTTTCTTATAGAACTCCTTCAAGAACTGAAAGGCCATAATAAGGTCTCGCCTAGAACCTTCTCCAGGATGAACAACCCCAACTCTTTCCAGTCTTTCCTCATAGGAAGGGTGTTCCAGCCTTTTGATCATTTTTACATCTCTCCTCTGGACCTGCTCCAGTAGATCTATGTCCTTCTTGACCTGAGGACTCCAGAGCTGTTCCTCTTAAACAGCCAGACCTATACATGAGCCACAGGCTGTGGATGTCAATCACTGTGCGTATGAGTTTAGTAAAAAGAAAGTTAGGACTGTACCTCTGTATCTCTATATGAACATATGAACTCTGGTTCTCAAACAGCAAGGCAACTTGTGCCATATTTTCTGCAGCCTTTAGGACACAGAAGTTAACAACAGCTTTGACACATGTTCTGTGAAATATTTGGCTAAATGAAACACTGCATTACAGATAGACACACCACATTTTTTTGAATCTCCAGTAGCATCGGTGTAGGGGAAAATGAGTCTGTTGCAGTTTGTGTTTACCAGGAAGCAAGGAAGTTTTCTTGCGAGCTCTCAGCTGCTTTGTGTTTTAGAGAGCAGAGCACTCTGCAATTACCATGTCAGTTGCCAGCATTTGCGAGAGAATTGCCATGCTTGTATCTGAAATCAAACAGATCTTCTGCCAAACTCAAGGTGATGTCTACTGTCTCTTTGGTTCTTCAAATATTTTGATAACTTGTCTATTTGTACAGTGAGACCATGTATGTATGGATATGTGGTACAATGAAATCTTGCAGCAAATGTCAGAGAAGCTGGTATCTGTGAAAATACTCTAAAGCCAAGTGCAGTTTGGAATGATCCCAAAGCTTTCTGCTGGACAGAGAGCCTTTGCAATACCAGGTAATTAGGATCCCCTAAGATGGGGTCTAATGTTTGGGTAGAAAACTCAGAAAGCAAAGGTGAATGGGAATACACTGCATCTGGTAATAAACGTTTTCAGCGCTGCTCAAGTTTGTTCCCATTCTTCACCCTGTGTACTTAGGTACAATAAAGTACAATAAAACTGGATTTGCCTGAAAATGAAAAATTTGGACCAGTGGAATACTTGAATTATTTCTTCCCTATAGACCAAACAGTATTTCTGAGACAAAAAAAAAAGTGGAGGGATATGTCACCTAAACTCTTAGAATCATCTGGGTAGGATGGCTGTAAACTGACAGAGTTTGTTGGCTCTCACTGCTGTGTTCAGCATTACTTTTCAGAAACAGTTTTGAGTGGTGGGCTGGGACAGAAGGACAAGGAATAAATATTCACTGACTAGCTTTAATTAAAAAGAATATATACCATGTCATTAGACTTTGAGAATACACTTGAGTAACAACAGTTCTTGCTTGCTGATTTACAGGGCAGAAAAGCCTGTGAGCAAACAGATATGCAAGCTCTGACCCCTGAAACAAGCAAAACCACTTTTCAGCTCTAAGAGGAAGGAATGGTCTGCATTATCCTATACAGGTCCAGTTCAGGCCAGGTTGATGACCACAGTCAAATATTTATTAAAGAGGAAAGAAGTATTTGTAGTGACTTGTTTATTCTAGCTCTTGCTCACACTGATAGGATTTCCTCCTCTGGGTTATCACGCCGAAACCTTCCTTGTGACTAACTTTGTCTTTTGGGAATGTTTCCTGTCCACATCTGACTTTTCCTGCTTTTCAGCAGTAGGAAAACAAGCAGCCTATTTCACTGGGGGTTTATGTCGCTTTCACAGGGCAGGGGTTGGGGTGAGGGGGGCAGCTCAGGGCAAAATGAGAATGACTTCTCCAGGGAGGTTGCACTGCACTGGCAGCTCCTGGCCAATCTGCCAGAGGATGGCTGCAAATTTAGTTTAGTAATCTTTGAACCGTCATGCATGATGAAGATGAAACAGCTAAATACTTTTATCAGTCTCATTTGTCTCCTGAGCTATACTGTGGAACTAATTGCAAAATTACATCTAGTAAAAAAAGTGTCATGTGTTTCAGCTTTATTACAGATATATTATTGCCTGTGTAATATGAAAAGGATGCAATAAAAATGACATTCAGGTTTGGCAACATTTTCTCCATGCAAGGTTTGAAGTAATTTTTAATATACTTGCCACTAATAAGATAATACTTAATGCTTTAATAGTACTTTCACCTTTGGATATGGAAGTACTGTGCAAAGGAGGGCAAGCACAATTATTTCTACAACTATAAGAAGAGATTAAGAGGCAGAAAACCCACAAAACCTGCCCAAGATGATATAAATTAGCGACAAGCTTGGTAGAGATGTTCACCTTTACTAGCCTTTCAATACTACAGAAGAGCAGCTACTTGTGATGATGATAAAGATATTTGGAAATGAAAGTGTTTTACAATGGCTATCTATATGAATTAAGCATCACTTTCATTAGAAAGAAAAAAAAAGGCTTTTTGCTCTTACAGAATTAATTGTGCACCAGTGTACTCTGAGGAGAATTAATTCCTTTTTGACATACTTTATTTATAAAAAGTTTTCTGAGAGTAGTATGTTCTTCTCAGGTACTGAAACACCATTAAGGATCTCACTGACCTCCTGTTCTTCTAAGTGCAGCACTCTCAGCGTGACCCTGGTCTGGATGCCAGTTTTCTGTTTCTTCTGGCCAGTGCCTATCCCTGCAGTAGGAGACATAGCTCCCTCTTCAACAAAGGGAACTAAAGTTATTGGGCTCTATATAGACTTTATGTATAATATGACTTTGTATATGTGTATATATGTATAACATTCCAGTTAGCAATTGAAAAATTAACCAATAGAAGTTAATGCAGGTAATCTTACGTTTGCAAGAACCCATTCCAAAAACATCAAAATACATTTATAGCCAATCTTCATTTCAAATAAAATTATCATTTTCTTGTTCATAGGGTTCTTCCTCCTAACTAGAGTTCAGAGAATAATTCATCATAATTTTCTTGACAAATTTTGTTTTATTTTCTGTTTACTGCTAGCAATACAATTTATTACTTATCTATTTTAATTGCATAAAAAGCAGTTTAATTTAAGTATGCCATCAGGTCATTGTGCATGACCTGTGTTCTATTGGGGAATTATTTAAACTAGATTATTTTCTTACTGTTCTTCCTGAAGGCAGCAGTTACTCACACACTGGTTCAGCACCAGCAGCCTCTGTGGAAACATGGAGGTGGCATAATTGTCAGAGGGCACATATTCTGCTCTGTATGCTCGTTTGTGTTCATATGAGTGCACATTCCTCTGAGCGAGCAGACTGAGTCTATGTCAGTATTTAAACTCCTTTTTCATAACTGCTCTTATTTTTCAGATCTTGCTCTTATTTTTAGAATTTCTATTTAATATATCAGAAATGGAATTACTCAGTATTGCTCAAATACTCAAAATTGCTATTTTTACCCATCTGAGTACTCACACAACCAGTCTCATTGACCTGTTGAACAAAAGGCCAGGAGGGACGACTGTGAACATGGTGTTTAACCTAAAATGTCTGTCCCCTTCTTTCTTATAGGCACCCTTTACCAAAGGGACATAATAAAGCGTTTGCTCACAGGAAAGGTGTTCCAGCCCTCTGATCCTTTTTTGACCAGATGCTGTATTTCTTTCATTCATAGGGTGGGCTTTCCCCAGATGAGCCTAGACCTACAAACACTATGTCAGTCTGAGTGCTATGCACAGTCCTGACAACACACACAGGCATCAATTCCTCTTTTCATTAGTTCACTTTAAGATACAGCCATTTTCTTTCAGCCCTGCTTACACCCTTACAGTGATTGCTTTCCATGAGTATTCAACAATGTGGTTTTAATGCGGAATTGTTAATGGAAAATAACAGAAGCCAGAGAGTGGGCTGGAAAACTCTAGGATTAGGTAAGAGATCTCACAGTGAGTGTTTTGTTCCTGAGACCAAGCAGCAGTTTGGTCCACACATTTGCTCCTCACTGGAAGAAACAACAAGGGCAACATGCTAGGAATGAACAGAGGTAATGTGGGGTTATTGAAATATTGTATTATATTGAAATATTGCATTATACTGTAATTTCCTTTCTGATATTAATCTGTGTTGACTCCAGTGGCTTCCAGGGAGATTTCACCACTGGCATTTTCAAACCTGAGAGGGAAGGTAGACCCTGGTTTAGAAACCGCTGCTCATCAATCAAACACAATCTCAGCTAGACTTTCAAGTGACAGCACAGAAACAACCGGAACGCAATAAAGGGCTTTGTAAATAGAATTATTTTGAGTAACATTTTCTATCCAATCATGAAAATTGAGTTTACAAGCAGTCTAGCCAGATGGTCTGCTTTAGGTGAACGGTTGAGATTTTAAAAGCGACAGGAATGAGCACTCCAGTGCTAACCAGGATCTATAGGATGGAGGGCCAAGGCAATTAAGTTTCAGAAACCCTCTGTCTGAAGTACAGATTATACCTTGCAACGAAAACAGAAGTTTTCACATACCATGCTGTTTTAAAACATATATTGAAAATGATTTAAAAATTCCAGTAGAAAACAGGAAGATACCGTGCTTTGAAAGACAGTTTTCCATGCTTGTTCATTCCAGCCTTCACACAATTGCCCATCTTCATCTACCCTATTAGAGGCAAAGTTTCTGCATGCCAGAGTATCCCAAATACATCTTTGCTGTGCTTAATCAAGAAACACATGCCAGGTGACCTCTTATGCTGTAGTCCCACTTATGTCGCCTCTGGTGCCCTTACACCAGCAGGCTCTAGCACAGATCCACCAGACATGAAGCATCCACCACCCTGGGCTGGCTTCATTTCTCCTACATAGCCCCACCATCAACACAACAAATCCAAGCTTTTAGGAAAAAGAAGCAACAGTCTTTTCTTTCGTCAGGTGCAACTTCCAGGTTCAGCAAATTGTGAATACTCTGAAGAAAAAAAATAGCAATATTTATGACTAGTCAAAAATTTAGACTTGGTGCTGTGATTTGTATTTTAGTCATCCGCAGGGGATGTCAACACATTACAAATGAGAGCCTACTGGAGAAAAATAGTTGACATTTTGTAATTTTGAGGTTCATCTCAGTTTTAAGATACAGAAAATGAAGAAGGTTATTAAATATCAGTTATATAGGTTATACAGATTCAGTGAGTTTTGAACATATACCCATTCCAGTGAATAAACAAAGAACCCTGTCTTTGTTCCCAGCTGTTTGCCCAGCGTCAGAGACCTACAGGGGCTCCAGACCATGAGATTCTAGGCCAGAGCTGTTCTTCCCTCTTGGCAAACTCTTTCCACTTAATCCCAGTAATCTCATTTTTAATCCTGAGGTATCATTCCCATTTCAGCCTTGTTTACAGCTAAGAAGGACAGGAGGATTCTGGAGCTGATTTAATCTAAACACAGATAGCTCAAGGCTGTCCAGACCTATAAAAAGAAATAAATAAACTCCTTTGAAGATCAGAATTGTAACAAGAACAGTTTTGTTTGGTCTTTATTTAGCTTCAAGGAAATGAAATTCATGTTATAGGAGCTAGTTGTGCTGTGTGCGTGCTTGTTCTTAATTAACTAGAAAAGCTTTGCATGTGCAACACAGAGAAGAAAATCTTGGCACTACTAAGACTCTGTTCCTTATGTAATTTGTTTTGGTTTATTTCTCAGTAGCATTTATAAGATCGTGTTCACGCAATGAAGTACCAGAGCAACTTAAAAAGAAAGCAAAATTCTTATGAAAAAATAAATCATCATATGATTGTGTAAAATATCGATATAGTTATAAACAGGATACAAAAAGTATAAAGTTTGAGTATGTGAAAAGTCTAATACAAGCTAAGAAACAAACCTGGGGATAAGCCCTTGAAGGGAAGCTGATGTGTTCACTAGAAGCTGATACTTCAGGAACAGAAATAAACATTTCTGTTTTCAGTGTTAAAGGAAAAGGACATAACTGCCACCATGATCAACTGAACTGCAGTAGCAACACAGTACAGGAAAACACCAAAAAGAAGGGATGAGGCAGATCCTCCTTTTGCTCACAGTCATTGTGTCTTTAAATAACTCCCATCAGCTGAGAATCCTACTTACGACACAGACACAGCCAAAATAATGCCCAACTTCTTGTATTTTTATTTTAAGGACTATTGACTTTGGAACAAGCTGGGAGAAACAGCAAGGTTTGCTTGTGTAGCTGTGCTGGAACAGCGTACAGAATTTTCCTCTATGGTGAGCATGCCCTGCAAGGCAAGTTGATCAAAGCAGCTGACCATTGCTACCAGCAATAACTGGGAGTTTCTGTAGAAGCAAAGGAATGAGAGCACTGGAGACGTGAGGAATGCCACAGAGTCACAGGTCAAGCTTTAACAGCTAGCAGAGACCAGAATGGGATTCCTGTGATGATTTTGACTGATAAAAAAAAGGCACGGAGTGGGCATGCTTACAGGAACACTTGGCAACCTTCTTAAAGTTAAAGCTCACATACGAGAGGCAGAGCTGCAAATCAATGTGTATTCATCAGAGCAAGCCATACGAAGGATCTGTGGAAAGCCTTGTGTTATGTACATACACAGTAACAAAAACAAATAACTAGCCCCAAACTATGGTTTTGTCATAATTGCATTACTAGTACAATAATCTCATTATATAAACCCCACTGGTATTAAAATATACATTACATTGCAGTCTCCCTTGAATAATAATAAATGACCGAACATTATTTATTTAAATCCTCTTCCCATGCCATTTTATTTTGAAGAAAGCCTGAATTTCAATCCAGAGCACTAAACATTAGAATACAGTCATGTGGGTAGAAGAAAATACAAAACCTGGGAACAGGTGCATCTCACAATCCTAGTCCAAGGTATTTCACTCAAAAGTTTGCTATGAGCTAAAAAGGTAACTAATGATTTATATGGAGTTAATAACTGCTTATTAGCCCAGTTAATATTCTAACAATCTATTACTCATTATTTGACTCTAGTCAAAATGTTAGGCCAATACAACACCAGTGACCTCTGCATAGTAATGTAAAACCTTATGATTTGGATTACAGATGCCAAGAAATACCACTAGAAGATGATTTACCACTTTCACACCCTTTAAACCTTTTTTTTCCTTCTTTCAGAGAAAGCATATTTCCTTTGAGATTTTAAAAAATTATTTGGGGATTTAACTTTTAAATTCTTGTTGAGAAATGATTCTGAAAACTTTGGAGTGACCAAACCCACAAATTCCTGCACCACTGACAGATAAATAAGTAGATAAAATGAAAAGTGACATTAGATCTCTAGTTCCCAGTTTATCAGATAGCTGGGTACAGACAGATCTTATCAAAGAATTGGTCTCCTAAGAAAATAACTCTGCTTTCTGATGTGAATCAGGCAGAGAGACTAAATTAGAAAGGACCTTCTCCATTTCACCGCTTAATATGATGCCTTAATTTGTAGTGGTTTTGAAGGTTAGAAACACAAAATATAACTGCCTTAATACCTTACCATGAGGATGCCATTCACAATGAGTACATTCTCAATCAGATGGCTCTTGAAGAAATGGTCTAAAACATGATCAAATAGTGCTACTGTGGGGCTTAGCGTGGTTATTTTATAAGTGGTCTTTACAGTAAGTGATAAAGACCTTTCTGATACTGAAACCTGATTTTTGCCAAGAGATTTAGTATTTTTCTTGATTTTTCTCCTTGATGGAAAAAATACTCTCCTCTATGTAAAAAGGTTTCGGTACAACACTAAATATAATCCCAAGTAGTCTTCTGGATACTGAAGGAATCTCTAAGTGACTTGTTATACCTCCTGTTGTGTGGACCCCATGGATGAGTCCATGATGGATTGTCTGATATGTGACAGCCATTGTTCATGGTCCCTCAGTATTGATGAAAACATGCTGAGAAACAGAGAGGGCACATGTACAGTGAAGAGCGTCCTTTAGAACACTGGAAGACAAGCAGGCTGGTTTTGTCTGCTATGAATTTTTTACACCACTATGAGCCTACAGAATATTTATTCTTGTTGCATATTTATGTATGTAAAAGCACAGCCAGCCTTAAGTGTGAAGTTGTATTTTAGTATCAAACTTGTGCTGGAATAGATAGGCTGAGAATGGTATAGTGACTGCTTTCATTCAGCAAACTAAATATTTGTATTACTCAGAAATAAAAATTCTAATGTTAAGATGGAGCCACTTAGTCTTGATCTTTCTCAACTGCCAGTAGGAAGAATGGTGCTGCGTAACAAATGGCAATGCTTAATACATTTTGGGTTATTTCAATAAAATAGTTTAAAATTCTTATCATGTAGTACTTTGAGGTAAGTACTGTCAGCAACTCAGAAGCTACACACTTCACACATGACTCTAACCTATTTGACACCATTCAACGGGATCAAAAGCAGCTGGGGTGGAGAGAAAAGTGGGTTTAGTTGTTCTTTGTTTAAATACCTGCTTGTTAAAAATTCGTTAGAAATTGATGGTAGTGTTCAGTGATTCTTAAGTCAATGCTTCAGTGATGGCCAAAAAACCCTATAGACGACGCAGTCAAGCAGCAACAGAATTGCACTTTCAAGACATTTTCTTACAGACTCTGTTGAGCTATGAACATTGTCAATGCCAGTGGAAACAAAAGCAGGAAAAACCCCCATGATTCTGAGCCTGGTGGCTACATGTCTCCCTGCTTATGTGGCCCTTAGGTGCCCTTTTTATCTTTTACTAATAGGAACATTGAGATGCAAAGTACTAGACCAGTACAAAAAAAAACACCCCAATAAGTAAAGTAAAAAACCCATACAGGAAATAAATGAGCATAATGGGTAATTTTTGCAGTTCTCTGAAAGGCTTTAGAAATGTAGGTTTAATTTTATGGTCAGTTGTGTGGAAAGCTGATGAAACAGAAACAGTACATCAGTCAAGTACTAGATCAGTTGCAGCTCAGCTTCCCCCAGCACCAACAGGACCATGGAAACCCCCCGCCCCAGACAAGCCGAAATCAAAGGACAACAATAAATAGAAGAAAACTGGGATTCAGTCCCAGAAAGAAAACAACTACATTTGAGAAGGAAAAACCCCACAATTGTACAGAAGGTTGTGACACAACCAGCTTTGGATGTAAATTTGGCAGCAAGCATATGCAGAGCATGACACGCGAAGAATGAGAATGACTCTGATGAAATCAAGCTAACTGCAGTGACACAAAAAAGGAGCAAGAGCTTTGTCTGAACAACCCAGTCATGTGCAGCCTTCAGGAGAACAGCTTTTGCTTGTACTGCCATGCATATATTAAAAGCAGGTTTTAATCTCCCAATCAATGACTCGGTAAAATTATTTCCTATACTGCCTTGAATTCCACATGAGCTCAAATAATAGATGACTTGAATGCACTCAAACTTGTCTTGTAATTGCTTTGGGGTTTTTTTTTGATTTTTTTTTTTTTTTTTTCCACAAGTTGAAGCAAAGAGCCCTCCATCCTTCCCACCTCACACTTGGATACCACCCCACCAGGCTCTGTGAACATTGGCTCAGCACCTTTCAAAACGCTTAATCTGGGAAACGGTGGAAAAATCCGACCCCTGAAGTGTCACATGAAATGATAACCTTAAATATTAACCCCCCATGTTCCTCACTCCAGCCTCCTTTGCTGCATTCACAGCCTATCCTAACTGTTCAGCTGAGAACAAAACAAGACTCTCACAGGTCAAATGAATGTGTATTTGAGCCTTCTGTATTTTATCCATGGGAGCTCAGATACATATGTCAAGAGATATGGGAGCAAAGCCAGAGATTTAAGTGGCATGTAGCAATGGAACAGGGAGAAAAAAAAAATTGCAGGTCCTATCAACAACTTTCATCTTCTGTAACTGTTTGAGGAAATAGCTGGCTTCAAAACAAATTAGTGGAGGTTTAGAGGGCTGTATTTCAATTAATCTCAGGAGGAAATGGGAGGACAGGTCTCTTTCATTATACTTCAAACCAAAAAAAAACCACCCCACAAACAAAAAACAAAACAAAAAAAACCCCAAAACAAATAAAAAAGCCCCAAAACTGTGAATTTGCTATATTCTGAAGTTAACAAAGGTGCAAAAGAAATTTAAAGGTTAAGCCCATTAAGTTTTGAAATTCTATCTACTGTCAAGTGAGCTTCACCTAGGGTTTTGTGCTAGGAGACTGCTGGCAGATGTGGAAATAAGTTGGTCTCTGCCACAAAAGTTTATGGTGGAAGAAGGTGATAGGTGAGAAACTCAAAAAAGCAAATAATATTAAAGTTAAATCAATTGAAGCCAGCATACAGAAAGATATGAGAAGTGAACTGCTAGAGAAAAAGACTAATTAAATCATGGACATGATATTTACTTGTGCAGACCAAAAGTCACATACCTCAGAAATGCAAATGATACAGCTTTAATTAGACAACTGAAATAAGACACTGCAGGGGATGCAAAGCTGTTTCTTTAAGATATGTGTTGGATCAATCGATCAAGTGATGCAGGCATTGTGCTTTTATTTCCAGAAAAGATTGGGCATCAGACTGCAAAACAAATGAAAGGCTGACTACACTACTCATTACCCTTGCTGGAGAATTTACAGCTAACACAGTAGTTTTTTACAGCAGTGCAAAAACGTTATTATCCTCAGAATCTGTCACAGTGGGAAACTCTTTTAAGTGGTCTGTCTTTCCCATTGTTTTTTAATTATAGGGTAGCATATGAACTTTGCCATCCTATTAACTGAATGTCATCTTTTACTAGAAAGACAAGTGACATTATTTACAATTCAAAGCCCCATTTGAAGAAGACTAGTCTCCTTGGCTAGAAAGAAATGCATGCAGAGCATTTCCAAAGTGCAGTTTTATATGAAATAATTCCCCATAGCTGAACTGGGACAGCCAGCACCATGCAGCTGCCTGACAGAGGAAGATCAGCCACAGGGGCAGAGGTGCTCTAAGCCCCAGGGGCAGAGGTGCTCTAAGCCCCAGAAGCATCTCCCTGACAGAGGCAGGGTCTGGCTGCACCCTGGGGACAATTCTTGCACGGTGCCTCTGCACATAGGTCAGCTGGACAGGCTGACCAAAGGTTTGTGTCCCTGGGATAAGTGGAAGCAGAGTGGTACCTGGGCAGGGGCTCAGGTGGATGCTCCAATGCACACACCTCCTTATGTGCTGCACCCCTGGGTCTGAGTATCCTGTCCTGTGGCACAGGAGCGAACAATGGCAGCTGCCTTCAGGCAGATTTAAAACAAAATCTGCAAAGAGCTGTTGCTGGAATCAGCTGCTTGAAAGCAGAGCTAGCACTGAACCAAACCTCCTCAACAGAATGAGTTGAGAGGACAGGCAGGTGCAATACCAGCAGGGGTGCTGGCATCTGCTCCATAAAAATGGGCCCTAACCCTCAGAATCATAAAAGTCTTTTCCAACCTCAACAATTCTAAGATCGAGTCAAACCATTAACCCAGCACTGCCAAGTCCACATCCCTCAGTGCCACATCTACATGTCTTTGGAGTACCTCTGTCAGATGGACCTTGGCTTTCAACCAGAGCACTATTGTAAGCCTCCTGCAGTTTGAAGACAACTATAGCTGTGCTGGGTCATCTTGTCAACTAAGTTTGCAGTGTTCAGAGGTGTCCCGTTCTTGCTGAAGTCCAAGGGCATTGGTGGAGTCATGTGAGAGATTTTCCAGGCTGTCACCTCTTTCCATGGGCAAATAGACGGCTTTAACCTCTAGGATGTTAATTTTAGCATCAGCTGTGTTCTTTTGTATGGCAGGAAAAAATATTTAGAGGATAACATTTTCATCGGTTTGGGAAGATTTTTCTTGGTTAACATGTTTAGTGCTTTAAAACTTTAAGGGATTTTAATCTTTACTGTAAACCCATTCAAATCATAGGCCCAGGAGTAATAATAATTAGGTTGCATAGCCAAAAACATTACTGCTGAGAAGAGATGTCTCACAAGAGGACTTCCAAGATGATGAAGGCTTAAACTTTTGGAGCTAGCAAGCACTATCGCACCAGCTGTCCCACCATGGCTCTGCTAAGCATCACACAGGTATTGAAGGGCACAGCAGCCTATTGTACCTCTCAGCTTCTGGTGCTGAAAACCTGTTTGTGACTCATATCTGCTTTTCAGCACACGTTTTATTTTTAACTCTTAAGAAGAAGGTAGTATGAACCAGACAGCATCACCGCTTCTGGAAGGATGGTGGCAAAATGGGAGCAGAGCCCTCTGCTTGGACAGGGGGTGGGATGCCTGGTCAGGTCTTGTCTGACCCTCAGGACACAGTTCTTTGAATCATTTTGGTTGGAAGAGTCCTTTAAGATCACTGAGTCCAACTGTGAACTCAGCACTGCCAAGTCCACCATTCAACCACATTGCTAAACACCACATCTGTATGTCTTAAATACCTCCAGAAATGGTGACTTGTGCAGATGTGTAATCAAAGACATACCCTCACATACCATGCAGCCTTAGTGTAACACTGGTGAGGCACTGGGCTGTTTGATTTGCCTTTAAATCCAAACCAAGAGAAATGAAAAACAAAAAAATCCAACCAAACAAAAAACTTACAGGCACTTGTGGCTGTTATTTGAAGCCTCATCAACCTTTTGCTTATACTTGTACTGTCAGAAGTAGTAGTAAAAGCAGCTGCTCCCTGATATATTTCAGCCATCAAAGAGTCAAACCTGAGAGGATAGTGAGTACTGGGGAAGGACGAGGAGAGAGGAGGGAAAGGGTAAGACAAATGAACTGAGGGAGGAAAGGAAAAAAAAGCACCAAACTGAGAAGGGAAAAAACCATGTGCAAAAATCTGACTGTCCTGAAAATCAAGTGGAAATAATTGCTTGTCAGTGTGCACTTGTTAGACCAATACAACCTTCTGGAGGTAAATGAATCTACTACGAGCTTTCATCCACATAGACCACACAAAGGCCAAGTACAGCTCATATAAATCTACATCAAATATTACATTATAACATGGCAGAAACACCAACTAATCAGCTACGTAAAACAGAAGACTATTTCTTGGGTATTTGAAACTAGAAAAATTATTCCCAATCTAACTCTCCTTTAACTCAGAACTTTCACATTTTCATCTTTTTTCTCAGCCTTTAAGATCAGCTCTTTGCAGCAACAGCCAACTATGGTTCTGCATGTATTCACTAAGGAACTACATAAAAATTCTGGTCCATGAATCAATCCTCAAGTAATACTATACTAGGTTTAAATATTAATTTTATAGATAGAGGTGGTACCTTATGTTTAGATGAAGAACCAAAAAAACAGAGACTTTCCTCAATTTAAAGCTCCATCTTGCTCTCTAAGCAGTAGGTCAATTGGGCAGCTCTATTCTTTCCTTTTTTTTTTTTTTTTAATTTTTTCTTCTCTTTTCTTGCTGGACTAAACTTCTCACAAATACTGACAGTAGTGAACTAGAGGTTGAGATTAGGAGTTATGACCCTGGGACAGCACATATTCAAATACACCGGTATTGCTCAATACATCTACCTAAGAAAACTTTTCCCTTTTTATTTTCTTCCCCCTGCCCAGCAACGAAGGTTTGTATCCTTTCAAGTGCCCTGTTTGATGAAAGCCATTATAAATTTAGAGAAACCCTATCTCAGTATAAGAGGTAGACAATGGAGAGACTAGGTAAGGTCTGCTAAATGGATCCCCTGAAATGACTTCTCTAAACTCAACGGGTGTTTAGGGTTAGTAAAATACTTTTTCAGGCAGGCTTTGCTACTTTCTCCTGACCTGCATATACCACGCCAATTCGCTAGGAACGTCTTGCCTGTAGCAAAGCCTTTTCAGAGTCTGTCCTACTTGCTTGCATTGTCAGATATCCCTCAAATAAGAAACAGCGGGGTCCATAATTTAGTGAGACATAAGATGAGGTGATTTCTACAGGTAGAACCAATTTTAGGACATGGGAATTTGAAGTGTGGTGTCTTTTTTATTGCAGAGCAAAGGGTAGGCAATGTGGAAGCAGCCTCTGCTGTGGGTGCTGACAGTCTATACCCACAGCTGCAGCTCCTCGGCTTGGCTCTGCCTTGCAGCAGTGGGCACAGACGCTGGAGTCAGTGCTGCACTCCAAGTCCAAGATGGGAACAGTTTTTTCCAAGTGAATTTTGAAGTGTTTCTCACCTTGCAGGAATACAAACAGATGAACATATAATTTCCAACTGAAGGCAACAGTGCAATTTCTGTCTTTCTTGACACTCCATCCCTGACTCCAATAACTACTTTGGTGCCTGGCAGGGAAGCTGTGCTGACTAAAGAGCTTCTGTATGACCGCAAAACCACTTCAAAGTTCGAGAAAGAAGAAATACTGTGTATCTAGCTGACAAAGTTCCTGTAATGAAGGGTTTGCATCCTGTATATCCAGCCTGGGGTTAGTGACTCAGACGGGAGTAGCTGTACTAACACACTGCAGCAGCTGAGAAAGGAACCACTGACCCACAAGGGGCTGCCACAGGCATCAGCCCACTTCTCTGTGGTGTGAATAATATTCCCCTGGATAAAGATGAGTGGGGTTTTCTTTCAGATAAAAAGGTCAAATTCATCCAGCAGAAAGCAAGGCTGAGCTGAAAAGCAGGTAGCAGTGACAGCAAGCCTGTACTCAGGTGCCATCACACAGCCCACAAGGATGTCAGACTCCCTTTAGGAGAGCTGGGCATGGAGAGAAGAGTCTGCCCCAAGGAGCCCAGAGAGCATAGCAGGGCTGTAAGAAATTGTGCCTTTGCTCAGATCTCTCTCCCTCCTCCTTCTTCCCCAGCATTGTCTACTACACTGCAACAGGGCAATTGGTGTAGAAATTCGCAGTAACAGAGAACAGTGGCAAGAGCTACAAATAGGAGCTTCTTCCTGTATTTGCAGCTTAATTATAGTGCACACCAAAGGGCAATAAATATATGGAGGTTCCCTAAGACCTCGTGAGATTTGTATTAGCAATAGGCAGATCTTAGTAGCCACATGTAAACAACTCAAAACTATGTAGAAGCTGCATATCCTGGTTATTCTCAAGGAAACAAAACAAACTTTCCCAGTCAATTACAATTATGTAGAACAGCCTTTGGTGCTAGACCTCAAATTACCTTTGCAAAGGTAAGCATTATTACCTCTATTAACATGGAGAAAGCAAGGTACACGCGGATGAAATGACTCCCTCAGGTCACAGAGCAAGCTGTTGCCAGAAATGAGAATATAAGCCACTTCTTGTCATCCCAGAGCTCTGCCTTCTGATTCTTGTCTCTACAGATCAATATCTGAGGACAGGTATAGCTTTATTATGCAAAATTATTTTTTTTCTTGAAGGAAACTCTGATCAGGATTATGGATTTGGGTAAGGAGCTTTAGCACAGATGTAATCTCTACCAATGTATGAAAGGCATCATTGTGATACACTCAATCTACGTACATGTCCTGTACCTGATATCAGCGTACAAAAGCAAGACACCCAACAATCAAGCAGCAGAACAGAAAGCAGAACCTTGGCATCACACACCATGACCACATAGCACAGTTACTGTTTAGTCCCCACAGGGTGTGCCTGGAACAAGAATAGAATTTCAAATGCAACAGAAACGCACAGTGCCCTCGGAGGGGCTTGGTGAAGGTGAGGAGGTTATGAAAAGCTGTATCTTGCTTTTCTCAGGGGAAGCAGCGTATGGGCTTTTGCTGACATTGGCATGGAAGAATTCCTCCTGCGTTAAAATCACCATCATTTTTGTGGGCCAAGTGCAATTACTCAAAGAAGTTATCTTATGGCATTTCTGTACCTCCCTTCAAGCACTAATTTATCAACTGCCCACTTCAAGCAGACCCCTTGGCAGGGCTTGCCATCACCTTCTAAGAGAATCTCAGCCTTAATCTGCCCCAACTTTTCCTCTTCAACACATGACCTTTTCCTCGCCTAAGCTGTTTTCAGTATCCTGAATAGCAGTTTGTCCCCTACTACCACCTTGCAGTTGAGTTCTTGTGTGCTTATGTCCGCAAGTTTTTGCCATTGTACTTGGAAAAATCTTTGCTATTCCACTTTCCAACCACCTCAGCTTCCAAGTAATGCTTGACAGCAACTGCAAACAAATGAACTAAATTGTCACAACATAACTGTCACTTTTACTTGTCCACCTGTAGGGAACAAAGTGCAGATTGAAAGTCTTAAATTTAGGAGTGGAGCAAGGGAACTGAGGACACCTGGAATATAAGTCCCACCATATTCCTGTAGACTCAGAAAAGATACTTCAGTAGCTCTAGGAAAAAAAAAGCCAAAACAACGTCCTTCATTCTCTTCAGGGTAATGTGTAATTCTGGCTAGCATTTTCCTCGAGGTTTTTACTAAGATCAGTGTTTACAGTTACAGTTATGTGATATTTTCTAGGTTAGTTTTTACTCCTGCCTCTCTGCAACAAGTCCTTTGATCTGTTTACTTCAGCCTAAAAAAGCCCAGCTCCTACAGTATTCTGGAAACACCACCTAAGCCAAAGTGCTACTCAAAGAACCTGCATTTTGTGTCCATCTCACTTGAGGTTATGCAGTTTTAGTCAGTAAATGTACCAAGATGAGAAAAAAAAAAAGATTCTTTTCAGTGAAGTGCTTTTTTCCAGAGGCAGGAGTGGTCCTTCAGGTACTGTGTAATTCTCACTGTAGGAGCTCTGCTAATACAGGCTCCAATTAGAAAGTTTATTTTATTCATACAATTTGTCACTTAGTAGCTAACAACAGAAAATGGAATTTTTTTCATCATACCAAGATTTATGCTTTGACTTAACAAAGAGAAAAGAAGAACTTGTTTACAGTCTATAGCTTTCCCTGGGTAGCTGGTCAGAAGAAAAAGGATCCAACAGTAGGTGTATAGCAATGTCTTCCAAAACTTAGGAGTGCAAAAATGCTGCAGCATAATGAAATGTTGTAACAAGGGCTACCCAAGAACTCAATCTATTCCAGCGCAATGCAAAATGGAAGCAGACACATCACCAGTATAGACAAAGTGACACAAGTTCCACTAGAAAATAAGATTATTTCTTTTCCAGGAAATCTCAATTACATTAAAATTAATTTACAGCTTAGTTTATCTACTGGACATGTGCATGTTTCCCTTCCCCGCCAATAAAATCAGTACCTCATGGGACTTTGTCTTCTATATGGTGTTTTCTCAGTTGTAAAATCAAGGCTGTTCCAAATTGGAGAGGTATGATAAAATGAATGGTAATTACACAGCACAGGGAAATCATCAGCAAGCAGGTTTTCTTCTGTAGGGCCTTTTGTTATTGTTTGATAGAAATCATGTTTAGTGTTCCACAGTATTTATTCAGACCTGACTTCCTTTAATCTCACCTAGTACGTTTAAAGCTCAGCACTAGAAGCTTGAGGTTTATCTTAAAATGGAAAGCTTCCATTTGATTAAAACTTCACTCTTTAAATCACAGACCAAGTTTGGTGTTTTATCCCCCGCCCCCACATCATCAGAAAAGAGGCTTGGAAAAGGAACAGAAATTGCTGTCAGTTTTATTCTGTGGCAGACTCCCCAGTGGCCCAGC
The DNA here is from genome assembly GCA_025345505.1 of Todiramphus chloris collaris. Lineage (NCBI taxonomy): Eukaryota > Metazoa > Chordata > Aves > Coraciiformes > Alcedinidae > Todiramphus > Todiramphus chloris. The sequence continues at coordinate 6,563,539 of JANVCC010000062.1, read as the reverse complement.
AGTTCTGCATTTACCTTTCTACAGAGTAGTTCACAGGGTGTACATCTCAGTGATGAGCCAGCAACCTTTCTGTGGGCAACTTCGTAAGCTTCAGAGTCACATAAATTCTCTAAAAAGAAGGCAGCCTTCAAGGATGGTCAGAAAAATACCATTCATAGAAGAGACATTCAGCCATAATAAGCTAGATATATGAATGGTGAGGAGGCTTATTAACTTTGCAGACTGCACCAAGCTGGGAAGGGCTGGAGACATTTTAGGTGATGGGATTCAAACTCCAAATGTTCTTCACAAAGCAGAGGTATGGTTTGCAGCAGGTAAGGGGATGTTTAACAGGGGCAAGTGGTAGTTAACCCAATTAAGCAAGCTAATAGCCAACTCTGCAAATGCAAGACAGGAACATGGTGGTGGGCAGCAGCTCTGCAGAAATGGTTTGTGTTTGATGATGAAACGGAAAGAGAGCAGCACAGTTTCATGAGGTGCAAACACTACCCTGGGTTGCACAATATAGGGTGTGGGACAGGTAATCTTCCCTCTCCTCTGCTGAGGTCTCAGCTGGAAACCATCGTGCCTGCAGCAGTGGCTTTGAGATGGATGGGAACCAAGGGGGATTTGCCGGGGAACAGAAGCCAGGATAAACCCCACAGCATGCCTGAGAGAAGAGGTGGTACAAGTCAAAGGGACAGAAACCTGAGGGCAAGGCAACAGTTTTGATACATACAGAGGGCAAAGAGGCAAGGGTTTATTGTGGATGAAGTAATAGTCTCCACAAGGAAGACTTTGTTTAATCACTTGAAAAATCATCTATTAGAAAATAATGCACTAAAACAGAATTTTGGGAAAGGATGACAAGCCTCTATGAAGAAGCCAGAACAGCATCTGTCAAGGCTGACCCAAATATCATTGATTTCTACCTTGGAAAGGATGGCCCTTTGAGTCACCTTCCACCACTGCGAGCCCAAACACTGAAACACGCTAGTTGAGCTCAGGGTCACACCTCCAATTAGCCTGTACTTTTCAGACTCCTTCACAATTAATTGTAACTCTGCTTTTTCTTCTTTTCAAATGATTATTTGCTCCTGTTAAAGAGCAGTCAGACAACATTTCTGCTAGATCAAAAGTACTGAGATGAAATCAATTTATTCCCAAGATACTCATGCTATTCATGTCTCACAACTGTAGTTTCAGAAAAGCAGACAAGGAAAGAATGGCTTTTGAAATCCTGGCTTTTAAATTTTTTTTCCTAAATTAAATTCGAGTATTTCTCCCTTACATCCATCTCACATAGATTGTTTTCAGGACTTTCCTGACACTGTTTGTTCAATTTGGGCTTGTTTTCTCATCACAATGATGTATTAAAGTTTAAATGAAAACTATTTCCTTCAGGTCTTTCTAACAGCTTGTCATGAAGCATCATCGTGCAACAGTGTCATCCACAATTTTAATGATGACATCTCATTTCAGGAGAGCGTGAGCTGAATCCCAATGAATACATTCATGAAGCTTAACCTCTCCATGACCCCATTTCCACTGTGGTGATTTTTTTACCTCATACCACCCTAGCTCATTAGCTGTCCTGACAAAAGCAGCTGAGATGAGATGTGAGCCTTTATCCCTGTGCTTTAAACAAAAAGAAACAGTGGGAGGAGGAAAAAGGTGGAGAGAAGCGTCATGTTTGCTCTGGAGATGATCAGCTGTGTATTTGTAAGCAAGTTAATTTTTCCTCAGTATGACATGGTTCCTAAGCGGAACGATGGATCTTGGACTAGAAACTACCCTGACACTATAATTATATTCAGCCCTAACTAATTTCTTTCTAATGTACTGCGAGTGGCATCCAGCTCATTGAGATGCAGACTCTGTTTCAAGGACATCCTGTGGCTATCAAGAAAACCTCTGTCTCACAGTCAATTTTCAGCAGTGTCAACTGTCAACATTAACACAATGTTTAGGTTCCCTTTAAAATAAATCGGCCCATTTTGTCACCCTCTTAATGCTCTGACAACTGTTGATCCCCGTCTAAAAATCATTTTGATGTGGCGCCCGTTTGGTGCCCAAGTTACTGCTGGCATTTGCCTCTGAGCATCTACTTTGTTCTTTTACCCCTTGGTGAGATTACACTAGAAACTAAGAAAACCAAACATATTTCTGAAAGTATTCCTCTCTAAACAGCAGTTTATGAATCAGGACATAACATATTTTAATCTGCATTATGTAAACACCTACTGAGACTCATTGCCATTTCCCAACTTTTTCAGCATTAAATCTGTTGGATGAAAACTCTTGTTTTGTTGGGGTTTGTTTTTGTTGTTTGTTTGGTTTTTTAGCTGTTTTTATGGCTTCCTTATTATGTTAAGGGATCTTCAGCATTGGAAATGAGGCAGGAATTTCAGCACAAGTAAAATTGGAAATTGCCTCTTAAATTATTTTTCCTTTCTGATAGAGCAGCAGGGTCAACCTTTGGGACAATTATTTAAATCATGTGCTAAAAGTCTGTATTACCTGTACTCTATTAGTGCATTTCAGTAAACATAGCTTCTGTGAAATTGCTTTTTATCTCAATTGGTAAACTTCTAATAACATATCCCCATTTCTGCCATACTTATGAACTACCCTTACTGAACTCAATTGATTCCAGTTGTCATTCCATTTACTACTTTACATTTACAATGAAAAAGAATATAGTTGAATCCCAGAGTACTATAATTATTGGTAGACAGTGTCTTTAGCTTTAGTTAAATACTTCAACATGGGGACAAATAGCAGTAATTTTCTCCTGTTGTTCTACACCAGGAAAAAGATGTTAGAGGAACATGGGGGAAAATAACAGTTTGTTGATGCTAGCTGAATTTATAGTGAATTGTTACTGGATGAAATCTGTTTAGAGCAAACATACCCTGTTTACTGCAGGATTTTATGGGAAGCTCTCAAATTTGCATGTTGATTGCATGAAATGTAGGAAGTCCCTCCCAGCCATACAACAGCAAAAGAGGATTGTTAAAATATGAAACTATCTCGAGCATTGTGTGATTTACTCTGAGATGCAGAGAGGGATGCAGCTGCTTACAGTATGAGAACAGCACACAAGGCTGGAAATAACACCTTCCAACCTGCATAAGGTTCTCATTATATGCATATGAAGTTTCCAAATACATATTTCATATGTACGGAGACATCTAAAGATTGCTCTTGCTTTAGATTTCAGAGCTATTTGTCTTCAAGATAGCATAGCCAGAGTGAGGTCAATAAACACAACAGAGCAATAAAGCGCATTTATCTTTTGTTCATCCTATGGCAAGCATTTCACGTGACACTCTACCTCAGGCAGCCTTTGTCAGGCAGCATAGCAAGGAAGGCAAATTCTCTATCAGACCACTAAAACCTGATGAGGAGGAGGTCTCCTCGAGGAGCTACATGTCCAGAGGTTTTCTAACAAGACCACAGCAGGCTCACAGGCAGAAAAGGAAAATAGCATCTTTGAACAGTGTTTTTTGACTGGTATGCTTATGAGCTTCAGGTCTAAGCATTAACGATCCATGTGACCCTTTGCCTCTCATGACTGAATCCCAGGAAGGACCTACATGCTGGTGAAGCCCAGAGAGCACCTGGGGTGGTTTGAGCCCCTGCTATGGCTTTTTCCTACTTGCTAGATGTTAGCCAGATTTACTTCTCTTGGCATATAACAGAATTCACAGCTGTTTGTGTTAGATAAAATACACTTAAGTGTCTCTTTAGCCCATATCTGGAGCTAAACTACAGTAGTTGCTCTATCACCCAGCTCCCCATCAGAGAGGAGAAAAATAAGAAAAGGAGAGGACACCCACAGACTGAAATGAAAACATACTTAAACCAGACAAACTAATACCAACATAAGTAAAAAGTAAACACTTACACTCAAGCCAGCAAACATGCACCAGTCACAGCAAAGAGGAAGACATCAGCAGGAGCTTCCTGAAAAGCCTGAGCATGAACCCAAGCCAGAAAGCTCCCAGCATTTGCAAACCTCCCTCTTTATACTGGGTGTGATGTTTATGGGATGGGATCCACCTGTAGCCAGCTCGGCTCCAAATGCTGATGGCCTGCAGGCCATGGCAGGCCTGGGTTTCTGTCCTGCTGAAACCAGCACAGGAGCTCATTCAGTTCAAGGAAGGATGTTGTCCAGGGGTAGGGAGGGAAAAGAATCAAAAGGATGGGTGTCCCAGGTGGAGGGCTAAACTCTGGGGGGAAGCCTTGAAGGGATATGCAAGCTGCTCTTTGTGATGTAAGTTCACAGGAGAAGATGGTTAACCTTCTTTTGCTCTCTGTCACCTAAACATAACCTTAGCCTCTGTTCTTTGTCTCACACCGCAAATGCACGTGCTTGTGAAGAGTTTTATATTAACAAAGAAACTGACAAAGGGGGACTGTTCGTGAATGAATTCAAGCTGTAGTGTTTCTAAGATACAGCTGCACTTTTAAAGACATTGAAAATTCCTTAAAATTTCTTTACAAAGCAAAAATGTGGCTCTTCATATCAATCCCCCCACCCCAAGTAACCATATATACTTGCTCTGCTATTTACTGGAATCGTGAGGAGGAAACTTTCTTGCGTACTGATCCTGAAAATTCCATCCACACGTTGTTGTCAAGCAACTGGTGAAGTGCCTTTAATTCAGCTGCTAAGACCAAACTTTTATATATTCGGCTCCTGTACCAGTCACATAGATGATATTGCTCAGGCACCAAGGAACTTGACAGATCATCTTCTAGAGGTGTTTCTGAATGAGCTATAAGTAATGGCAGGCATGGGTGTCCCTTTGTGAGTGATAGAACTGGTATTATAAAGGCCAGATGCCTGAAGGTGTCCAATTCCAAGCAACCACAGAAACAGAATATTGATAGAAAAGGAGCAGATACCATAAGTGTGCTTTTTAGAGATTTAGGGGTGTTAAATACTTTAAAAAGCATGGCCAGAGAAAGTAAGAACTTCAAAAGAGGTCCTGAAGACCTCCACCAGTCAAAGGATTAAGCTGTGACTTAAAGCAGTGCTTTGACAAAGAGCTGAACTCAAATAGCCAATCTATATTTAGACGTTATGGAATGTTTTGCTGATCCCTTTTTTTGCTGTTAAATTGACCTTATTGCCCACAGAGGCTGAGAAGTCAGCTCGTTAACAGCTACTGTTGCGCTCTGTTCTCCTGCTCAGTTAGCGGCCTCACACCCGTCGCATAGGAAACAATATTTATGGCAGACAACACCGAGGCAAATGAAAAGAGCTGCAGTCCCCAAACCTCTCCTTTGTGCCATCAGCAATGTTCAGTAGATACAGATTCAAAGGAATGCAAGAACAAAATTCATTCCCCAGGGATGTAGGTCAGTTTGAAGGGCTGCTATATAACTACAGGCACATTTTTCCCAGATAAATTATGGCTCACAGTGTCAAACACAGACTCTAATTGAGTAAAACGTACTGATCCTCTTACTCAATGAGGCTTTGTTTTCAATTAGGACATAGTTCCCCTTGGCCTTGAATTTTTCAGGGATGATTTCTGGATGAGAAGTAGAAATGATGGGGACTGAGAAAGCAAAGGGTGAAGGAAGCCTGAGGACCCTCACTGATGCTGATTTGTGTGACACCCACTCTCACCTCTCAGTGTAGATGTGGCCATATCACTGTCTGTCCCTGTTAAGATAATATCAGATAACCTTAATTACAGCTTTTGCTGCATGAGGCTGTCAAAGTGCTTCATAAACTGCTTGCTAAATCTGAGAATATTTAGCTGCTTTATTTAAGTAGCAGAAAGGACTGTGATGATCATGGAATGTGACCTGCTACATATCATGGGCTCTATGTGCTTTTTCTCCATAATAAAGTAAGCCTTAAGAAAAGATTGGAGAAACCTTCATAGGTATTTAGGCAATCTTCAAAAATCAGAATTTATCTCATTCCTTTCGCAATAATGTGGAGACCATACATCTTTTGCCTCTTTCCTTGATTCCTTGCCTGCTCTTTTTTCCTTCAAAATGGAGTTTAGAATTTGTGTTGTCTTACTAATTTTATCCCTCTGCTTGCACTAAGAGATTTTAGTTACTTTTTTTACTATTAATAGTCAACAGTATAGAATAATATGTACATTTCTAAATATGATGGAAACTGAGAAATTAATTTGCAGCTGCTTCCAGCATACAGCATATTCCCTGCTGTGAAGAAAGATTATTCTTAAAGAAAAAAATTGTTCTCAAATTCTTAAGGAAAAGAATAAAATCCATGTTATTTTCTATGAAGGTGCAGAGAGTGCCACCAGCTCTTCCTACTGTTCTAAGAACAATAAAGACCAGAGTTTGGTATATTAAAATGCTACTGGTCAGCTTAGATCCTGCTCTCATGTCAAGGTATAAACGTCAAGGTAAATAAAATCAGGTCGGCAGAGGATTTTACCTTTCTTCTGGTTCTTTCCTCCAAAGTGGTTGAAGGTGATTCTCAGAGTAGTTTTGGTTTTTTGGTTTTTTTTTTTTTGGGAGGGCCTTGGGAGAATTTAATTTTCTTTGTTTATTCATTTTATTTAATTTCCTTAAACATGACATTTCTGGTGCTGTGGATGCTGAAAAGCTGCTAGCAGAGGGATTTTCTCAGGTTCTCACAACATTCAGTGAGAGTCCTGCCTTTCTCACACATGTTATGAGAAACAGTAGGATGGTTTTTGTAAGCTGGACCAATACCTGGTGTTTTGCTAAGTTCTGTTTATGGTACATTGGAAAAATATTTTGAAATGGGTGTTGTAGGACTTTAGGCAATCACCCTAGGAGCTGGGTGATCACTGACCAATCACTCTATGGGGCTAGGGGATAGAAAACAGGGTTGGAAATTAATAAAGCTGCTTCTTTTGCCTGCTTTTGCTGAATTTATATGTTGCTGCATCTCTCCACTTCTGGTATAAACAGCGACATGGTGCAGCTGCCCCTCTCCAGATTCACCCTATGGGGCATCTAGTGTCCAGGAATCACTTGGCTGGACGTTCATACAGTGAGCAGAAGGGAACTTACAGCATCAGCCTGGTTTCATTACTGTCATCTTGCTTTTCATGGCAGTATGAAACTTCATGAATAATGTCTCTTGCCTGACTTTTCTTAACAGTAAGCATAAAAGGAAAAAATATAACATTCTCCATTCACACTGAATGACATATACATCCTATACTAATACAGAATGAAATTGTATTTCTACTGGCTGCAAGTAATGTTCAGTATCTTTCTCATTCTGTGCATTTTCAAATGTTCTGTACCCAATAAATGTCACGAGAACTTTGCAACTGTATCAAATGAAATCACAAACGTAATCATGTGGCCTGATTGAAAAAGACGGTTATTGTTTGAATTAAGGATTTAATTTCTTTGTTTCCATATAGATAAGGTTATATTTTTGCTCAGGTTAATGAAGATGCTGATGCTCTGAGATACTTCTTGCTGTGGCAAATGTCACTCTCCTGTGTCACAGCTGTGACGTGGGAATAAGTGCAGAAACCAAACCCACAGGAGGCATACAGACACAGTTCTGGTTCTTCTCGATTTAAACACACTGTTTCTGCAAGTAATATTTGTATCAAAACATCCATGAAAATTGTAATGGGAACTATAGTTTCTGAAATCAGACTTGGAAACATACTGATTCAACTTGTGACAATAATGGATTACTGTAGTCTTTTTGCTCCTGACTGAATCATAGAATCATAACATTACACTAGATAAGTAACAATAGAAATGTAAATTGGATATAGCCTCACTCAACAGTATGTAGATCATAGAAAAAAAAAAAGAAATTAAAAAATAATAGTATGTAGCTTAACATTTTGTATAACATTAAGATCTGTAGAACATAAAAAATGCCAAGCAAAATTTACATGTACCTTGCTACTTTTCTGACAAGGCTTCCAAGTACCAAGTGAAATTCAGCTTGAATTTGAAAATGTAAATAAATAAAATCTTGCATACAGCATGTAAACAATTTCCCCCTATATAAATATTGCATTATTTATGCCCTGTCAGGGGCAAGCAGCAGGCAGCCCAAGAGCCCCGGCCCAGTGGCAAAGGCAGCAGGGGTGCACAGCATGGGATGGATGGAGCCCCCAGTCCCATCCAGGAGCATGAGTTGCTGTTAGACCTTGGAGCTGTGACTTTATGGACCTGGCCAAGCACAGCTGTTGGATAACACCTGAAAGCTGTGCAGCCATCCAGTGAGACTTGGACTGGTTGGAGAACTGGGCAGGGCAGAACCAAATGAGGTTTAACAAGGATAAATGTAGAGTCCTGCATCTAGGTAAGAATAATAAATTACACCAGTACAGACTGGGAGGTGATCTGCTGGAGAGCAGTCTTGTGGAGAAAGACTTGGGAGTCCTGGTGGACAACAAGTTCTCCATGGAGCAGCAATGTGCCCTTGTGGCCAAGAGGGCCAATGGTATCCTGGGGTGTATCAAGAGGAGTGTGTCCAGCAGATCAAGGGAGGTTCTCCTCCCCTCTACTCTGCACTGGTGAGACCTCACCTGGAGTATTGTGTCCAGTTCTGGGCTCCCCAGTTTAAGAGAGACAGGGATCTGCTTGAGAGGGTCCAACGGAAGGCTACAGGGATGATTAAGGGACTGGAGCACATGCCTTATGAGGAGTGGCTGAGACACCTGGGGCTTTTTAGTCTGGAAAAGACAAGACTGAGAGGGGATTTGATAAATGTTTATAAATATATGAGGGCTAAGTGTCAAGAGGAAAGGGACAGCCTCTTCTCACTCGTGCCTTGTGATAGGACTAGGGGGAATGGATATAAGCTGGAGCACAGGAGGTTCCACCCTAACATGAGGAGGAACTTCTTTACAGTAAGGGTCACAGAGCACTGGAACAGGCTGCCCAGAGAGGTTGTGGAGTCTCCTTCTCTGGAGTTTTTCAAAACTCACCTGGATGTGTTTCTGAGTGACCTGTGTTAGGGTAGATTAGGTTGTAGGGTAGATTAGATTGTAGGTTAAATTATATGATCCTGCCCTGGCAGGGTGGTTGAACTCAAAGATCTCCAAGGTCTCTTTCAACCCCTGACACACTGTGATTCTGTGATAAAGGTTATGTCTCCATCCCTTGGTGTAGGGCATGAGGCCAGCAGGAGGCCCACATCCCACAGCCAAGCACCCCTTGGTCCCCAGCGTCAGTAGGAGTAAGATGCTTGTGGTTGGGCAACAGCACCAGACTCTGATCAAAGTCAAGCAAGAAGTGACAATAAATCAGACAACTCTCCTCGTGATGGACATGAGCAGTGGCCAGCCTGCTGTGCCAGGCACAGGGTGTGCACATAAGAATACCTTTGTTAGCATGCTCTGCTCCAGGTTATCATGAGCCCATCCAAATTCCCCCCCTGTATCCCCCTGCCCCTTGTAGCATGGGCAACTTTCAGGCTGCTGCATTTTTCTTGGGGTGGCTGTGACTCAATTTCTTTGGAAGAAGGAGATCACTGGGTGGAAATGCCTGGTTGTTGAGAGCATTTTTCCATTTTGACTGGGCAAACTGGAGCTTGGAGAGAAGAGGATAAATTATTCAATGATAGAGATTTGCAGCAGGAAAAAGCGAATTTCAAACCTTCTTCAGAAAGCACAGTGCAGTAGATGTAATGTTGGCAATTCTACTCAATTAATCATTTAAGAGAAATAACAGCCAGATTTCCCTCAACTTCTACAGCTGCTGAAAACTGAGAACCAAGTTGTCTCAGTTGCTACAAAAGTGCCTAATTCTTTTCTGCCAATGCAACATACGGCATTTAATTTTTAAATTATACATGCATGTATATTTTCTGTGACATTTTCTTCTTGGTGTGGCAACTGGGACATTATTTTAACCCTGAATTTTTATTTTAGGACATAAACATTTAATGACAGAGAAATACTGTCTCTTTAATTTATGCTTTTGGGAAATGAAATACAATTCTGTGAATATTAAACAGGAGTATATATATAGCATTAAGGGAAAGATATACACAGTATGTTGAGCCAAAATCATGTCAAAAATGTTCCAGTGAACATATGTCACATATTTATGCATTTGTAGAATGTTTTATGCTGACAGGCTAGCAGCTGCTTTACTTTGTTTCAGGGACCTCTGCCCAAATGCTTTGTTTCACTCCTGCATTTACTGGTACTTGAAAATTTGTCCTGGTGATAACAAATTCTCTAATTCCAGATTGATTTTGTTAGAAAAGGAAAAGATAAAGTCAAGGAAATTCTCCACAGTTACAATATATTAATTATTTTCTTTGGAAAATAGGAATCTGTGAAATAATAAATTAGAAGTGAATGCAAAAAATGGTAAATAAATACTTATTATAACTCTGTATCCTGGCAACTAAACAATTTTGAATTTAAAATACTTTCTCATAAACAAACCTTGTAGTGTTAAAATTATTCCAACAGAAATAAAAAAGTATTAAATGAACCTATCCAGATGAGGACATTTTAATCTGGTGACAAATATTAACACTAAAATCCTTTCATGTCTTATTTTGAGGGATTGTTAAAGGCTATTTTCACCTGCTGCTCCACCCTTTCTCTACCCACCCGCCGAAAAAATTGCTCCAGCATAGCTAGAATTACATAGTCTTGCTAGGAAAAAAGTTCTGATTGTATCTGTAGTTAGATTATTCCATCTACACTCTTGTAGTCTCTTGCAGGTGGAAACCAGATTGAACTTAAACTTATATATATAGAGGATAACCTCATCTACACTGGCATCTTCAGCTGGTGTAACTGTAAATCACAGACCATGTTTTTTTCATACTCCTAATGGATATAGATCTGATGGCAGAAATTTATACAGTGGCCTTGGCTCAGGTGGGGTCAGTATTGATAGCTATGATATAGCTCTTTAATTACAAGTGAGGAGGAACCACTGGCAGCAGAATTTCTTGTGGGTCTTCACGGTGGGTGTCCAGAACACAGCCAGAAACTTTGGATGCATGCCACTTCACAGCTACTTGGAGATCAAACCTTAAAAGCATAGCAAATCCAGTTTCCAGGTGGCCCAGAGACTGAAGAAGCAATAGATAATGAAGAGGGTGGATGGGTCAGTCCCTAGTGTGACCTGGACTGCCTCACAGAGCAGCTGCAGACAGTTTTTTGTGTGGTTGGAGGAACAGCTAGGTGGGATGCAGTGCTGGGATTCACAGAGGGGATACAACAAAGCATCACCTCCAGGAGGACCTCTTCTGCGGTGGAAGCTGTCCCTTAGCTCTTCCTCTGGTCAGATCATTCATCTTATTAATGCCACTTTCCAAAACTTGGGTAGACACATGGATCCTAGTTGCCATTTGCAAAAGCTAGGCTGGCTCCTTCCTAATATGTTGTATTTACCCCTCAGTGAATGACTTCTGTTTGTAATGATTCTTTCATCAGTTTTCACCTAGTTTTTATCAACAGTATCGACATTTTAAACAGGAAGGAATACTGTTATCATAGTATGATAATACAGTCATTTTATCACAGCCCTTCTAGCTATCTCTTGTATAAAATGCAGACCTTTAGAAGATAAAGTCTTTTCTAGCATAAAGTTTTTTAATGCCCCTGTTTATCTTAGTCCCCTTGTCAGAGTACCTTCACTAGCTGACCACAGGAGATCTTGGATTCTCTGCTATAGCCTTCCCAATGACATTAAAAGTAGTTTTGATAAGTTATGGCTATCCAGTTGCTCAGCCCTCCTACCTGAAGGATCTCCTCACTGTGGAAAGCCTGGAAAAGGCAGTCAGTGGCATAGAGAGAAGAAAGAGACTAGACATTTCTACAGAGTGGAAGTCTTCTTTGGTGATCAGTAAACATGGGAAAATGAGATGCACTAGTAGTAGTTTTTATATATATATATAAGCAAAATAATAATCAAATCTCTTTAGAAATGTCCCTTTGCAGAGGTAAAATGCTTTACTTTCTGTACCCCTTCTGGTTTGGTGTGATTTCAAGGAGATTTGCTCAAACAGAAATGCTTCTGTGCTGTTCCCCACTTTCCAACTCATATGTTCTCACTGGAATGGAGACCATATGCCATTGTCCTAAAGGACAGGAAGAATTAAATCAAGATGATGGTGCCAATGTTTGCACTTACCAGGACAAGTTGATTTAACACTATCTTATTTCCTTCTGACTTGCATTTTATTCCAAGCTTGTTTAGCATGAAGAGACTATGAAACTCTCCCAGAATCATCCAAAATGGAAATCGTGACAGATGGCAATAAAAAACAAAATAATCCATGATGGGTCCTATTTTGTTTTATACTATTGGGGCAAGGTTATTGCTACAGTTATGATCTTAAACTCTGTTTCGTTTTTATAGCTATGATAGGAGTTAATGTTGCTTTTGCCTAGCCAGCTGCTTTTACTGAATAAAACGTCTGTAACAGCTTCATGCAGCCAATCAGTGGAGCAAATACTATGGTTACTGCTCCAAACTCCTGGTTTAAAATCCAAAAGGGAAATAAACATAAGTTACTGTAATACCAGGGAAAAACACCTGCAGAAAGAGTGGCAAAGAGAAGGAAATTCAGCTTTAAAAAGCAGGTTGAACCAGTGGATTTACACCTCAGCAGTATGAGGGAGGTGTCAGCAGTGGGGTCTGGTGGGCAGCAGCCCCAGAACATCTCTACCAAAGAGTCTGCAAACAAAAGGGTTTTGAAAATGTTGGGGCTTTTTCCTCAATTGGAAAGTATATATCTTCTTAAAGTTACTCTTTAATTTCTTTTTGGGAGCCCCTAATAGTCAAATTGCCAGCAGAATTGTCTTTCTGCTATAAGTAACCCTGTAAACTAATAACATGTTTTTAAGAACAGCTAATGCTCAAACATTCAAAAGTTACAGAGGCAATTGTTTTGCTTTCCTTTAGCTAAGTAAAAATAAATGGAATTTCAGCGTGTCACCTCTAATGACTTCGAGATGTTTCCGTAAGTAGTTTAATAAAATGCATAGCACCTGTCTGATATAAGCCATGTGTGATTGTATTGGAAATAAAACACTGAAAGTCATCAAATAGGGAAGTTTAAGTGCAGATCTCCACATACACAAGATGGAAAAGAAGAACTGTCATTCTAGCCAGATCACTTTTTATACTATCTCAGAATAAGTGAGCATATGGAGAATTAGGATGAGACTCTTCTCACCTACCTCTAACACTAAACAATATATACTTTTGTTTTAGCTGCCTAAGCTCTCTGCCTCTCGTCCCAGATTCCTCTGTAGGTATGGGGAGAGCTAAGTACCTTCAATGTATCTTTTATGGGTTTATTTTATACACATCATTGGCCTTTAGAGGTGCTTAACTCTTTTGCTTATTTGTGGATAGGACTCATAAACTGCACACCTGGGTCTGGGAGAGCTGAGGGGGACTTTCAGATATACGTGGGCACAAAACCCCTGTTGTGGTTTAAGATCTGCTGGCAGCTGAACACCCACCATTTCCCTCCCCCTTCCACATCCCTTCTTGTGGGATAAAGAAAATTGGGTGGAAGAAAAAGGTGAGATGCTGTGGGTTGAGATAGGAGAGTTTAATAAAACAACAGAAAGACAGAAGAAAGCAATGCTAATAATGACGATAGTAATTAAATAATAAACAAAGCGAGCGACAGAAACTGAAATGCTCTACCTATACCCAAGAGGCTTTCCCTGCTCAGGCTACAAGCTCAAACCACATACTAGAACAAGATGAAAACAGTCACCACAGTCCTCACAGAGCCCTCCCCTTATATAGGGCGCATGACATCAGCATGGTATCAAATACACCATTGGCTGGTTCAGTTGTTTATCCCAGCAGCAGCCTCTCCTGGCTGTGGCTCCTCTCAAGTGCATGTGCCAGCAGCTGTTTGTGGTAATTAACCCAACCCAAGACAACCCAAAATATACACAATTTCACTAACTGTCCTCAGAGATCAGGTCACTGATTCTTATGAATGGTTCTACAGTTCTCATGGGCTTAAAGGAAGGTAAAATACTTCTAGTATTAAAACAGAATCTACTCCGCAGGAGAGGGAAAAAACAGCTTGCACCTGCATTTTAGCAAATTGGCTTAAAAATTGCTCCTAATATTACCATGAAAAATACTACTGGAAACCAGCAATATATTTAACACAGAAATTTGATAATTGTTGCTATTATTACATGCTTTTTCCAAGGCTCCCTTGTCTTTGTTGGACTTCTCTCGTGTGCAGTGTTACACAGGATGACAAAATACCCTCTGAAAAGAGAGAAACTCTCAAAACTTTGCCTTATTCCCTCCGGGTCAAAGAGGGCAGGGACAGAGATGAGCACTGCAGACAAGGACAGTTTCATACTGTCTGCAGTGCTGCAGCATAAGGACAAATCACACTCAACCCAGCAGTGGCTGAAGGAGATTTTGAAGAAGATTCCTTCTGAAAAGATGTCTTAATCAATCGATAGAGTAGAAATGTGGTGAAACTCGTCAAGCCCTGTTCTGTCAGCATAAATGAACACACATATCAGTGACTGCACTTAATCCTCATCTGTGATACCACCCTGACCCAGTCGAGCTACTGATAGATTCACAAATACACACCTCAACCAGAAAAAGCCTCAGTAAATGGGACTGCTTTTCAGCTTGTTACTGTACGTATGTGCTCAATTGAAAGAGACTAACACTAGCCTGATGTTTACCAAGTCATTGCATTATTCTTTCAATGTATTTACCCAACTTTCAGCATCTTTGTATGTCTTTTTTGCCTCTGAATTAATCCTTCCTTCTCTTCTCTTTTTTACCTCTTTACATTAATTCCTCTCCTGCTTTGAAATGAAAGAGCTTGAATCATACAGTTATTTCATGGAACTGGACATTTCTGTGTCTCAATAGCACTTCAGCTGTCATTTTTTTTACTACAAAAATCTGTACTCATGCTACTATGTGTAGAATATGTCATGTAACTTTGACTATTTCAATAATATGTTTGCTATGAGAAATAAAGGAAATTAACGTTCAGATCTGTTATAAGTAATAATATCCCCAAGTTGAAGGGTTACACATACATGATGCAACTGGGGTATATATTTTGTGAATCTAAGTTTTTAAAATACCTTTACATACATGTCTTTGAAATACCTCCAGGAATGGTAACTGTCACACTTGATCCTAAAGGGATGGTATTCTTTTGTGTGGCTCAATATGGATATTGCATATTAAATGACTATACCGAAATGTTAAAAATGTGTTTGGTCTTTGCCTTGTCTCACATTTTATTATAATTGATTCTCTCTTTAAAAAAAAAAAAAAAAAAAAAGGAGGGATTTTTGTTTCCCAGCAATAGTGAATTACAGGTAAGAGGGACTCAAAAGAAAGGTCTAATTTTGTCAATACGATAGTCTACAACCTTCCTATGACTTCCTTTACTTCTCTTGCTGATCACTGATATTTGAAGGTGAAGGATACTCGTCATATCTAATCCCAGAGGGTATTATGGTTTTCATATCTTGAGGCTCAGTGTGATCTTTTTTGCATGCTGTGACTCTTTCTAGCCTTTGATAAAGCTGGGCTTTGCATTCTCTTTGGCTTCCAGTATGCCATTTGCGTGTTATTTATAATGTGATCCGCTGCATTATGGAATACACTTTGCATACTCCAGACATTCTTAAAAAAATCAATAAATCTTTAGTCCTTTAAAAGGTTACATTGCCTTAGTCTGCATTTGTCCCTTGAAAAAGAAGATCTTGGGCTATGACCAAGGCTTCTAGATCCTACTGTACTGCACATAGTAAATAACGATTATCTCAAAGTGAACAGGGCTCTGATCAAGCCCGGGCTGTTCAGTTATCCTTGTGCTGCCACTTCCTCTTACCGAGCAAATCACGAGGGGCAGGGTAAACTGAAAGAGGAAACATTAAAAACCACAGGCTTAATATTCGGCCTTAGCAATCTTACTGTGGTCTTTGTCTTTCTTTGAACCCTTCCCCCTTCGCTCTTCTACACAAAGCGAACAGCACTGACATTCTGCAGCCGCCTCAATAGCAGAACAGACTGCAGCTGCAGATATTTGGTAGACAATTTGTATTCCTAGGCATCAGCTAAAAAGAAGGGTTGCTCAGCGTCATTCAAACAAAAAGCCCCAAATCATGTAGCAGATTGCATGTCTCCTCTTTTCTCTAAAAATGATATGTCTTTCTGCTTCCTCTGGAGTTATATCCCTCATCTGTGTGCTTCCTGCAATAAAAAATTGTTGGGTATTGCCATCTTTTTGGTTTTTTTAATCAGGCACTTGCTCTTTTTTTTTTTTTTAATGCCATGGGTACCACATTAATAGACCACTTCTCATTGCCTTGATTGTTTGACCCACTACAATGGAAATAACATTTGAACATCAAGGTAGGGAAGGGGCAGAAAGCACAATGGGTAACACTGAAGAGCTCTCTTTATTTAGTGAGAGGGTAGTGGTTAGTGGTGAAAGAGAAATTTAAGGCCAAACTAGAGCTCTAGTAATTTTGAGATGTGCTAGATTTAGACTTTCTGTAAATGTTTGCAATTGTATTTTGCTTAGAGGATATCTGGATGAAAGATGATGCTGAAGAGAATGTGACCAGCTCCGAGGAGCTAGAAATGCTCATTCCAGCAAGACTATGAGTCCAATTTCTTGTTGGCTCAGGAGCTGGGATAAACTTTATATGCTTATTCAAACATACCCTTTAAACTCTCCAGGTTCTGCCATCCCATTAGGTAAGCTAACTGGCTTAATTATCCTTGAAAAGCCAGGCTAGATGTTGGCTGCCTAGCACACAACACAGTGTTCTCATTGAAATTCATAGCTCTGAACTGATTTTATAAACAGCAGTTCTTTAAAAGGAACTGCGCAAGTAGGATTTTGCCTGTGGAGGTTGCAAAAGGGTACAGATACAAGAGTGCACTTACAGATCCTTTTGGGGCTGCTACTGAGCTCCAGCTCTAGTGTAACCACCTAGCCAACATCCATGCAGGGCAGTAATGCTGCACTGTAATTCAGTACCTTGTCCAGTCCAAGATGTGGTCACCTTCACAGTCAGAGAAAGGAGTGAGGGTATTCGGATTTTATTGCTCTAAGTGGTGTCTTTTACTGGCATTAAAAGGTATTATGAAACTCTAGGAACTGATAGAATGGGAAAATTTAATGGAAGGAAAATAAATTTTTTTGTGCACCAAATTACAGTTTGCGAGTGCACTTAATGTGTTGGGCCAGCACGAACCCTGCTGGGTATACAAAGAAAAAGATGCACCTACTCCAAAACCTTTCTTTTAATCCCTCAAAAACCCCTTTCACAGGTCCCACCTCCATACAACTTTTCCAGCCAACAGAGCCTGTTCCTAGTACTTCCCTTTCAAGCATCAGGGCTGTGTCACCAGAAGAGGACACGGGAGGTAGAGAGGGGAACAGAGGGCTGAAGACCATAGTAGAGCTTGCTCCTACCAATCAGTCATGGTTTTGGGGGCTGAACAAAGTAGATAATTCACCACAAGAGTGCAAGACCTAGAGTAATTCATAAAAAAGGCATCCTTGTGGGAACAAAATATATTACCTGAATTATCTCCACAGGATCCGATCCATTTCTAGTGTTACCCAGCATCCTAACTTGAAAGCAAGGGGCTGCTTTCTCCATAACATAAGCACATACAAAGGCATTATTACTAGTTCTTCAAAGCATGAATTTCCTGTTTTTTGCAATCAGCAGGACTGAGTTAGTAGCTGTTCCCATGAAGGAATATAAAAGTAGCTAATATGAACCCCCACTCTGCTGGACTTCCCATGCTACTTGTAGGAACAGCTATTCCTTCCCATCATTGCAGCTCTGCACTGGCTAATAAACCATGTCTACTTGCCTGGCTGCAGCCAAGACCTGTCTCTGTTCTTTCTTGCCTCTCCTGCATGTTTTGCTTCTCATGAGACTGAGCTAAATCTGAAGGCACTGTTCCTCAGTATTGGTAACCTTGCTGCACTTGTACTATTTTGCCCTTACTTCTGCCTAAGAATAAGACACCTCACCTTAGGAATGAGCAATGTCATGGCTTGTGTGGAGAGCACACATATCATAAACTCTTCCCCAGGGAGGAAAGGCAGAAAAATGTCAGTTTTTTGAGAACAGTCGTCAGCTTTCAGTGACAGTTGTTTAATGGGCAACATTTGCCATGCTATATAACTCCCTGAGAATATGTAAACATACTCTCTAATGCAAACTAGACTAATGCTTCTAATCTTTCTCAAAAACCAGAGTGGAATGTTAGCATGTGGTGCAACTTTCCTTTGAGTTTAGATCCAAAATCTTCCAGATTCACTTTGCAAAAATGTTTCCTTTTCTGAAATGTCACAGTACGCAGAAGTTTTTGCAATTTTTTTTTTTGCTTGACATGTTGGGCTTTTGAAATGTTACCGAAATACTACAGGCCAGAAAAGCTGAGAGTCAGAACCAAGCTCTATTCTCAGATCTGCCATTAATTAGGGACCCCATCTAAAATAGATGTGAAGTAGTACTTAGTTCTGGGATCTGTACAGTGCTTACATGAACAGAAGAGTGACATTGATGCACAAGGACAGGCAGTCAGTATGAAACATTGCTGGGTGACAAGAAGACTGCCTCAGCAAACCACATGTCCTCATGGTGTTGAGCACAGAATCAAGGTGTTGGAGAACAGCTGTATCCCACGTATGTCCTTCTCACTAATAAGAGTCTTCCCACCTTTGGCTGTTCACCCATATCTCATCCTTTTTTTTTTTTTTTTTTTGGTGGGGGTGGGGGCTTTTTTTTTTTTTTTTTTTTTTTTTTTTGGGGGGGGGGGGGGGGGAGTTTTATGAGCTTCAGTAATTTGCTCAGATCCTCCTGCTGAATATGAGTTTTGTGTCCATCAAGGAAATTTTGTGAATAGGCAGCCCTAGAAGAATGCACCTGCAATGAGCAGCTCTCAGCTTCTTGGCAAACCAGCGTACAAAACACTCTGAAGCCTGAATACTCGTGATGTGCTAGCAGGATGAGCACAGGCAAGGGAAAAAAACTTTCTTCACTGAATGCATTAATTGCCTTGAGTTATTTTCTCAGCTCTGTTTCTGACAGTGAAATCAATTATCCTGTGAAAAACTTCACCCGAGCCTCACTACTTGACACATCTGAAGTTAAACTAGAATGAGAATATACTTGCTTGCCAGTAGGGAACAAATCTGCATTAGCAGGGCAGGAGCTCAGATGACCTGTTGCAGTGTCCCTTTCTAGACACCCATGATGACAATTAGTTTGTCTTAAAGAAGAGAGGGTGGCTGGGCAGCAGAACACAGGACAAACTGCAGGCTGCAAAACCACTTTGTTCATTCGCTGTCTGGAGTTTCTGAG
Source organism: Todiramphus chloris collaris (assembly GCA_025345505.1). NCBI lineage: Eukaryota > Metazoa > Chordata > Aves > Coraciiformes > Alcedinidae > Todiramphus > Todiramphus chloris. Next base: position 6,544,214 of record JANVCC010000062.1, on the reverse strand, counting down.
CTGTGTTCAGAATCAGATACCATTTTCAAAGTTCATCTGTCAGGGATGCATATAAAGGCTGATTATGCATAGAAAAGTACGCGCACACAGGAGGACAAGTGGAAATGAGTTTGATGTGCTATCTGTATCTTTTGATTCTTGCCACCTATTACAACCAACGTCCCGTATTTCTGCACTTCCAATCTGGTTGGAAACAAAGGATTTCTCCTTTACAGTCTTCCTGAAGAGGTTAAACGATAATTTTCTCCATCTACTGAGGGCAAATACTTTATAGACCTTGAAAGATAAGCTGCTACTTGAGTAACTGTTGCTCTTGAATGGACATTGCCCCTTGCAGCATCACTGTGGGAACTAATGTAACTTGACCTTCATAACTTTCTGTTCAGTCTTCTCTGTAATCATTTTGTAGTGAAAATTCAGTCCTAGAGAGAAGTATATTTTTTTTCCCAACTTAATCAAACTTTAGAAAAATGTTAATTACTTCCTTCAGGCTGCTTTATTCCAGAAATGTGTTAACATGGGTTGGCAACCTACTGCCTCCTGCTGCTGTGAAGGGTGAAGTCTCTGGCAGAATTACTGTGCTTTTAACTGCAAAGAGAAGAGAACTGTATGATTTCAGAGAAAGTTTTCAGAGGAAAGAGCTTTAACCAGGCATTTTCAGGCTCTCTCAACTTCTGGGCTTCCTCTAGAACAATGTACTTTGTTGGGTGCAGTGACTAAAAAGCACTATAACATCCTTTAAACTGCAAAAGTCCTCACCTGGGGAGGGGGATGGTCCCAAGTTGAGAACAACACAAAGTGCTCTAGCAGATGTCAGGACATTTGCAAGAAAGGATGGGAGCCAGACTCTGCCTGCCTAACAGCAATTCCCATCAGCATTTAATGCAAGTAGCTTACTTCCCTAAGCAGGTACTTTATTTAGAGAAGAGCTGTTGCTTTGATTTATATGGCAACTGGAAGCTGATGTTAATTTCTAACAGCTTTCTCCTGTGCCTCAAAGTTTCAAAGTGATGAAATATTTGCATATATATTAAGGAGGATACTGCAATGGCTCTTTTTATGAGCACATCCTAGCATTTTATTGCATATTGCAGGTGATCATTTTGAAAGGAAAAAAATGAGCTTGCTGCCACATTTCTTATGATCCCCCCCCGAATACGTTAGAGATCCTAATTGACACCACTATTTCAAAATGCCCACAGACGCAGGTTGTTTTATAGGCCCATAAAACCAACCCATTATTCTCTACTGAATTTAAGCAATTGTTGTTTGTATCCAATAAACCAGTTTACAGCTACATCTTGGAAAGGACAACAAGAGAGTGGCAGCATTCAAAGGAATAAAAATCTATTAGAAAATTAAGAAACTACTCGGATTCTGCCTACCAGCACTTGTAGGGGATTTGCACCTTATGGAGCAGCAGGATTTACGTTAAAAAAGTAAAGGGGCTATTTTTAAGTGCTAAGATTGATAATGAACTATATAAATAATATTTAAAAATATGAGACTATGTGCTGCAGTCCTAAACTTTACTCTGAAGGTCATATACTTTTGTGAATTCTTAAGTGTTTTGCTAATTTCTTGTCCATTTTTCTCAAAAAAAAACCCCACCAAAAAAAACAGCGATTGAAAAAGCCCAAACAATGGAGATGACAACCACAACTCCCCATTCTAATTTAAGCAACTTCCCCAAAGCTTTTTTCTTACCTTTCCCAATATGAGCATAGTTTTCTTTTTTTTTTCCAGAACAGTTTTCAGGTTTTGTTTTTTCAAATCATACTTGTGCCCTGCTTACAACAAACACATTTACACATGACAGATTGCTGTAGTTTAGCAAAGGTCTGTCTATGCTCCGAATCTGTACATGCCAATTTTGCATAGCAAAGACTCTGCACTTTTTCCAGCTGTTGAGCACACTTAAAACCATTGGTCTGAGGAAATGCTTTAGTAGTTATTTGATTTATACTTGCAATTTTGCAAGTACATTGAATTTTCAAACTTAACATACATGCCCAAAAACGCTCTCAGAACTACACGTTAATATATTTCATGCAATGACCTAAACCTCTCTCAGCCCTTTAAATTAATACCTGAAGAAGGAATATAAATCCTTGAAAAATGTTTTAGGAAAATCAGATTCAACAAGTCAGATTCTGTCCTTGAACCAGAACACCAATAGCAAAGCCAATCATAGAGCTGGCCCAATTCCCACCAGATCAACCAACACATACAGGTTTGCTCTGTACTTGCAGGATGCATTTTCTATCCCTATAGTGACAGGCTGAAGGAAAATATGCACAAGCTCTTTTCAGCTGGAGTAACTGCAGAGCAGCCATTATCCTGACAAGTAGGAAAAGATTATGGCTGACCCAGAAATAAGCTGCTGCCTATGGAACATGTGAATTCTTCTTTGAGTCTTGGCTACTGCAGAGACAAGAGGTCAAGGCTGACGGCTGATCTGTTATTTGCACCAGAAGCTGGAAGACTTGTGTAGCCCTCCTTAGAAATGCCTCTTGTATGATGCTGCAGATAGCAACTACTGTAAACCAAGTACATTTTAACACCTCTCTGCAGTGCTGCAGGAGGTTCATGGGGAGCAGAAGCCACCGTGTATCTCATGGGCTTCATTCCTTGGTAGTCACGAGGGCTGTTACAGTGCACCGTGCTTCAGAAGAGCTTGTCTTCTCATTGCCAGCTCTATGGCTGCACTTCATCTGAGTCATCCCATCCTCTTTCTTGGGAATTTCATATTACATAAGATAGCAGAGTTACATGCATATCATGTATGTGCCGAAACATGAGTGGTGGAGCTGAAAAACAACATATGCTAGTGCCAAAAGCAATAAAACACATTCTGTTAGCTTTACAAAACAAAACGCTTAATGCATTTGTCTCATGTTTTGACCATTTCCCACGAAAATAAAGCTCCTTTTTTTCCTCCCCTGGAGAGGGAAAATTGTTTCTGAGAAAATATATTTTTATTACTGTCATCAAATCTTTGTCTGGACTAAATATTTGTAAAATGCTGTCATCTCAAAAAAGAAGCTCCTGTGTAACAGTAAATAAAAACAAAATTGCTGAACTATGTTTTTAAATGCACATGCAGTTATGTGTTGATACAAGAAGGCAACTCAAAACCACAGTACTTGCACTTGCTGGAGATGAGGGCTGGGATATTCCTTTCTTTTGGTGGAGACATCCCACAGGGTCTCACAAAGCAGTTTTTTCTTCTGACCTTTTTTCTTCTGGTAAATGAGCTGTTACTCCTCAGGAGCAGTCCTGCACAGGAACTTCACCTTCTAGTTACAAGATAAAACAAGTGAAATGCATCAGTGGCCTGCAAACACAACTTTAACAATCTGTAGCAATAAACTGGTGATTTTGAACATACATTTTTTGCCCGGTATCCAAAAGAGAAAATAATAAAGATATATTGGTTTACATTTTAAATACAATTCACAGAAATATAATACCTGTTCCCTCTGTTTCCCTGATTTGATTTCTTTGATTTAAGTCCAAGATCCAAGTCACTGAAACATTGAGCATCCCCAGTCTGTATATTTCAATGTATACTTAGCAAAGTATTTCCTATTTTTATAATAGATTGAAGTAAAATTCAAGGGGTGAAAGACAATCCTTCGCAGATGTTCAAAGTCAACATGTACACTTAGAGCTTAGATCCATCATTAAAACCCAATTTAAAAACAAAAAAATGGAAAACACTTTTATTGCTTTTCTAGTACTGGTGATGAATGTTGAATTCAAAAGAAACTATTTATTGGATGAATCTCCTCAATTTTCAGAACCATCAATTTGTCCACAAGCAGATTTCAAGATCCTCACTTATTTCTTATGCAAAACATTATTGTAAAAAACAAACTGTGGTTAATAATTGTAAGCTGGTAGTTATTCTGACAGTTTTATGGGATCTAGATACAACTGCACCACTTGGTTCCTCTTGTGCAACTAGAGAGACCATACATGTAGTCATGCAGGGCCAGATCCACTTCCGATTCTGGGATTAGAAAAATCAGGGTGAGAGCTCAATTCAGTGTTTCACCTACAAAGATGTAAAAAAAATTTATTTACTACAAGTGTGGTTTGGGGCTCCTAACTGTGGTAGGCTCAAAAACACACACATACACATCCACCCCCAAATAAAATGCTTTGATAACTGACTTAGAAAACCATTTCCTCTGAGATTCTGACTTGAAGCCATTCCTCCTATGATCCATTCCCCCATCCTGTGTGTTATAAATCTCACAAGACCAATGACTGCATCCTACTCGAACACAGACAACAGGCAGCTGAAGTCTGCTGAGTCTTGACGATAAAGGGAAGAGTCATGAATAACTTTTCCCCCCTCCTCACCCAATTTCCTGTCCTGGTAACTTAAAAACCTTTCTGTGACTCAAATAATGCCTGGGGACATTTAATGTTTCTCTCTTTGCCACAATGTGGGAACTGCCCCTTAATTATGCTCAGTGCAGCTAAGGGTGACAAGAAGAGGGTGCACAGATTAGGAAGGGCACGACTTTTGCATACTGAAATTCCTTACCTGCCAGGGAAGGGTATCACCTGAACTACAGCCACACAACAGCTTTATTTCATCTTCCTGCCTCCTGACTGGTGGTGAACAGGTGGAGACAGCAGCCCCCCAGCTGGGACATCTCCTTGGGTTCCCTTGTACCTCTCTACGGGTGCTACCTGGTGCTAGTGCCTGTAGCATACAGTTTATCAGCCCTGCTTGCTGTGAGGAGAAGTGGTCTGGGAAGCTGAGAATGCAAAAGGGTTGTTTTGCTCAAAAAAAGTGGATGAACCCTGATAAACCTACTGACCACAGAATCATTTAGGTTGGAAAAGACCCTTGGGATCATCATGTCCAACCATTAGCCCTATCACTTTGCACCCTTCAATTTCCCTTTGACTTCTTGGTGTTGATAAGGTATAATGAACTGTTTCCTGTAGAGCAAGTTTCCCTGTTAAAAAACCCCAAACAACCAAAGCAACAAACAAGCAGAGGACAAAGGACTGTAATCATATGCAGCTCTGTGTTTTTTCTCCTGCAATCTACATTCCCTTAGCCAAAGCTGGGTGACCCATGATTTAGTCCAGTGGTTGTATGAAAACTCTCTTATCTGACTCTGATATGGATAAATCACTCCCGTGACAAGCATTCAAGAGATTTGCAGGGCTGGCTTTCTGAGCATCTAGAACAGAAAAAGAACATCACCTCTGCACCCAAATAACTGCTGGTAACATATCTACATGAGGGACAGGTGCTCAGAAGAGACTTGCATCCACAGACAGAAAGCCACAGACCAAACCTGAAGGAAAAGATAAAACCACAGGGAATGCAATCAATCTAAACAGTCTCCAGTGTGTCTGTAAGAAGACTATCTCTGTGCTCCAGGGTGTGAAGAGGGAATGAGGTTTGCTAGACCCTTTTTGTCTATGGCAGGAGGTTTTTTTATGGTGAGTTTCAGTTAGCAATGGCCTCTCATAAATATACATGATATCTGTGGACTCAGGCCAAAGGCTCCTATTCTATTTGAACTCTTTCAGGTTTTATTAGTGGTAGTGGTTCATAAGTTACTGGTCTCTTCTCTTGCCCTTCATGTTATTTGGGCCATTCTCTCCTCAAGGCACCCCTAACTCCCTAAATCTTTACTTACCCTTGGCACAGCTGAGGGATGATGAGCTCCCTGCATGTCCCTTTAAAAAGCCTCCAGATATATCTTCCTGTACAGGGCCTTGTTCCTCATTATTTGGGCCCTCAATAATTTGCTTAAATATGGTACCTCCCACTGAGCAAACCTCCTTGGAGTTGGAGCCTTTCCTTGGTGCTTCCTTTAAATGCTTTCCCAAGCAGCTCACGCTGGCCAAGGTTTTTACCACCAATTTGTCTTGTTCATGGTTTGTGACACACCTTGCCAGTTAGGGCTACTGATAGCACCTATGGAAAGTAAAGTCTTTTCTCTTCCTCAATACCATTCTACCAACATTCTTCTTCATTTGTGTTGAACTCCAACAACACTTTCCTTTTGTGCATCAATGCTTGTTGTGACTAGTGGCACACAAAGGGGCTCAATTTTTCTCACAGCTAGCTTTCTGTACATGTGTTTGATATGTTCCCCAGAATGAAATGTGTTACTGAGCTCTGTGGTGCTGCTCTGCTGCCAAAGAAGGCCATAGTATATGTCAGCAATTTGAATTTACAGTCTCAACAAGCAACTTCTGAAACAGAAAACACTTCCTAGAGTTTCAAAGTATTGGGGGAAAAAACCCAGACCATTTTCTTTCAGAGCAGCTTCATGTTGCCTGGGAAGAGCAGAGCAGAGAGAGGGTGCACAGAGAAGCATTTGAGAAAATTAAGGTTCAAGAGGATGGCACTATTTAGGAAAAAAAGAAAAAGTAACTTCCTTAAGTGCTCTTATGCCTCAGAAGTGCAGTATGGCAGGCAAAAAAACTGCCTGTCTTCTCAGCTGTGCTGATGCCCAGGCAGTGCCAGCCCAGGTTCAGCAGTGTAAGTCTCATCTATTTTTTACAACAGTTTGGCAAAATGTTGTACCCCTCTCACCAGGGCTGCCCACATGGCTGTTACAGCCTGAGCAGCTGCTCTATTGCTGGAGAAGAGAGGGCTTTGGAGGGTTTTGTTGTTTTGCTGTTTCCTCCTTCCTAGTTACTCATGGACCTCAAAGATGGACTGCAGTGAATGTTTATCAAAGATCTTTGGTTCACAGCTGGGTATTACCCATGGTGGCAGTTAGGCTTCTGGCACCAGGCCTGGTGGCTGCTGTGGTGGGGACAGATGACTAGTGGAGTCCATCTTTTTTCCAAGGCCACTTGGTAACCACCATTGCAGTTGTTGGGGCCTGGATCATGTTCGTGAATTCAGGCTCCCTTCTCCTCCCATTCACCCACTGCTGAAACTCAGTTTTGTGCCATTCTGAGCACACACACCTACGCAAGCTTTTGTGATTGTGTCCCTCTAGCTGGCTTCCCTTTAAACGGCCAAACCTCACACTGGATTAGGAACAATTTCAAAGGTTCCCTCTGCTAACAGCTCTCTTTTGAATACAGGTTAAGAAAGCACTCATCTCCAGGCTGAGCTTCACAAAGCCTCAGCGTATCTGCCCCAGCTTCTGTCTTGCAATGGTTTCTGGCTCCAGCACTCTCACTGCTTTGGTCACAGGGACCACTTTCCTCCATTTCCACAGGCTGGGAGCTGGCCAGAGCGTCTGCACTGCTCACCTTCACACCTGGGTCCTGCACTGGAGAAGGGCAGTCACACCTGACGACAGGGGCAGATGCTCCTGAGCACCACTATTCCTTCTACTGCCATCTCCAAGTAAGTGCTGAAGTACTAGATATTAAAAAAAAATTAATAAATTTAAGGCAGCTGAAGATTGGACCTATTTTTACTTGTGCTGATGAATTGATTCGTGTCAATAACAGGCTGATTTATTTAAACAGTGTTCCAGGCTGCTTGTCTGTCTTGGAAATCAGTTTCTGCCTTTTTGCTTTGTTTTAATTCCACATACCAAAGACAAGCTGTATAAATCTTCCTTCCTGTCCATCTTATCCCTGACTGAGCACACTAACCGACTCCTTTTGGGACACAGAAATACTGATTCGTGATTGATGACAATTCTCTATCATCATGGCTACAAAGATGATCTCTGCATTTCTTCTGCAAGAAATAGTCCAGCTCTTCCTACCGTAATTTAATTCTCAGTGGGTGGGAGATTCAGAGAGCACAAGTGCAGACACCTCTCAGACAGCCCAAACCTTTCCAAAGTCATTACAAAGGGAGCTATGGAAGTAGCTGTAGTGGTTGTACCCTGTTTATGTGGGGTTCCTTCCCCTATAGATTTCTGGAATGAAAATTGCTAAATTTCTGTTTAAAGACAAAGGAAAACGAGGGTGAGATTAATAGCTGGAATTGTTAGTCAAAATGACTTAGTAAATTAATTATTTCAATTGTTGTAAAGATTAAAAGGAGTCTAATGCTTGTGTGACACTGAACTCTTTACAGACAGTTCTTATGTTACCAGGAAAGTTGGTACGAGTTTTTTTAAAATAATACTTTAATAAGGCAAGCTAACAATAACATACATTATTTTTACTCACAGAACGTCTGTCAAATGTAATGCTATTCCATGGATTTTTAATCATATTATTAATTGTATTAGACCTTTTACAGGTCTTATGCTGTTACACCAAGTGTTGTCAGAACACATGCTGCAGATATTTCAGACTAATATCATATTCCACAAGTTTTATGATGGTTATTGTTGCTGGTATAAAAGTCCTGAAACGTTCCATAAGTCACTTCTTATAAGAAGCTGCTGGGTACAAAGCAGCTAGAAAATAATAGCTGGGATTTGGCAGGTCTTAAATTTAACAAATACGTACTTAAACTAGTCAGGGACTCAGGGAATACTGTATTTCTCTCTCTGTTTTCAAAGCAGAACTTGGGTCAGTCAGAAGTCCTTTTTAATCCTTCCAAGGCAGAATAATTAATAGTTCAAGGGCATACAAATTTTCAGTTGTTTGCACTCTCTTGCTCTTTGAGCAGCTTTAGTTTCTGTCAGCATCTGTTAGCCATTCTTTCACTGGAGGCTTTAATTTTGAATAACGCTCATTCTGGCCTGAAACTCAGCAATATATATATTAAACAGAGAGCTTCAGATATTTTATTCTGCTTCTTTGCCACATAGCTAGAGTTATGACCCCTTAGTTTCACTAAAGAAAAAGCTGGATATCTTAAGGGAAAAATGTACGTATAGCTCCACAGAAAGCAGAACCACAGAGTGATTTGCAAAAAAGAGAACAGTGAGAGAGCTCATGAAAATCTATAAAGCATCAGATTTATTTCTTGAGGCCAAAACAATCTGCAACCTCTTTTATTTTTCCTTCCATAAAAGAGATATAGCAAAAGCTGTTCTCACATCAGTAACTCATAGTGTCTTGTGAATTTGAGACATATATGGTTTCTTCCTACAGTTCAATTCAGTATTTTTGGGAGCTTCAGGCTGTTCTGGCTGGGAGGCAGCAGGGAAATTGTGGAAGAGCTGGGCTGATTAAAGTGGGGGAGAACTTGTTGGGCAGGACCTGCAGACACCTGGTTTCCCCACCACCTCCCTCTTGGACCTATCAGGTAGGCATTTCTGTGCAATGGGTGAAGAAGCAGAAATAGTCAGGAAGAAAGCACTAGGTAATGTAAGATCACTGATTAAGGAGCTGGAGTTCTGTCCACAGCGTATATTGTATATAAACACACATGCATACCCATGTGCACATACACATGTATACATATATAAACATACAGCCATATCAATTCAGTTTGGGGTGAAATGTGACCTGTCCAGCCAAGCCACCTGAGAAGCAACCATCAGGATATATTTTGATTTTTCTACAGCGTGATCAAATCACATTCTTGCACAGAACCAAAAGTTTCACCACTGGTGCCTATGTTGTTTTAAAGCATTATTGCATCACCATAGCTGCTGTTTTCACAGTTATCAATGCCTTTTGTTTCTCTAGTTTCTTGACAGAGGTTTGTGATTGACACACAGGAACGACACTTGTTACTGTGAATTGATGGCAGTACTTAGTCCTTCTCCTTTACAGTACACCCTCCACTATAAAAGATATTTCAGAACACAGCAGAAAAGAAGTACCAATTATTACTATAATCACTTTGTAGTTTTTCTCTGTAAACCAGACTCAATAGATGTGTTAAATGTCATTTATCATTTAACTTTCATATCTCAGACAGTTAGATAAAAGCGTCTTACTGAACACAGGGTGACAGCAGTTACTCTTTAATTAATAAAACAGTGAAATTAACACTAGGCTACACTCAGATATTCAGCTATTTCCAACTTTGATGCAGCTAATTTACAGGACATATGTTTTCTTGCTGGTAAAATGTATTTTGGATCCTCATAGTTCATATCTGAGCACAGGTACAAATTCTAGTTGTTTTTAACATATCTTCGTTCTATCACCTGTAATGTCATCTCCTTTTGGTATCTGTGAACCTGCAAACTTTCTTTTTCTTTGAAAGCAGCTGTATCACATATGAGAAATGAACCCTCCCAAATGCTCCCAAAGGGGCACATTATAAAGGTGAGAAATTATTAGATGCAATTCCCATGACAGACTCTAAGTAGTTTGGGAGAAGGCCCAGGAAGAGGGTGCTTTTGAAAGAGGAAAGATGAATAACTGGTGAGGCAGACCACATGACACATCAGACAGCCAAAGAGCTAGGAGAGGACAGAAACCTGGAGAAAGATGCACATATACAGACTATAAAGTGAAAATATAAGTTAAAATTAAAAAACCAAATAAAACCGAAACCAAACAAACTTGAGATAATTAAAATACTCTATTTGCTTTTCTAGCCTGTGAAGAAAAGCAAAGCTGTCCCTGTCTTTGCCCTGGTACTCTGTTAGCCCTACCTTTTCCTATATTTGCTCCATGTAGCATGTCAAATGCCTGTCACTGAAAGCACTGCCATTTCTATGGGAAATGCAGCGTACCATGTCTGAGGTTGTAAACTGCTAAGCAAACAGAAAAGGCATAAAATAGATAAGAGGCAGGAAAAAAAGAGAACCTGCTGTTAAATAATCCTTCAAACAGTGTTCTGAACAACTTGACAAGATTAATAAGCTTTTCTCATAATAATCCTTTATAAAATGTGATGTGGAGGAACTGGGAACATCCACTTGTCCTGTGTTAAGCAAAAGACAGAGGCAGATGATTAGGAGCAACTGATTTTGGATTCACCAACTTACATTTATTTTTAAATTATTTGGGCCCACACTCAACCATCCGTATGGAAAGACTTCATTTCCTACTTTGGAAAAGTAGGTTCTGCCACCAGAGAAACCTAAGGGAACAAACATTTAGATACACAGGTTCACATGGACCCTGTCTTTATAGCTCTTTCTGATGCTTCCATTCTTCTGTGGGTTTCTGAGAGATTTTACCAAGACCTGAAAAATATTTCGAGTTTTATACTAAGGTTCTTTCTATTTTCTTTCTAGATATATATATTTGAAGGCAGAAATGTATTTCTAGCATATAAACTGACTATACATTTCACAAACCAAATATTTTCCAAGATACCAGGTGAAATCACTTCTACTTGCAGACACATACTGGTTAGCAAAAACATTCATAAAATGGTATGTTGCACCCTATAGAATATAGGGCACAGGCACACAAATCTTACTTGGAGCATGGAGGAACCATTCCCTCACCGAACTGAAGGGCAATTGTCATTTCCATCATAGGCAACGTTTTCTGTTGCTAGGAAATAGAAACTGTTCGAGTTGCTCAAGGACAAACAGCTCATGGTGACTTTATTTTTATCTCCCACCAAGCAGAACACGCATCTTTCCTTGGATGTAGGGGTCCCTCTGAGCCCTCACATCAAGATTTAAGCCTTGGAAAGATCTCAGCTTACAGAAGGCTTCTGTGATCGATGGTAACAGAAAACCTGCTTTAAAATAACAGCACAGGAAGCTCCTGTGCTGTTCTCTGAATAACCTACAGCATTGCAAAGCAAGCCATAAATCTGCTAGCAGGTCTAACACAGATCTCGCTTTCTTAGCAAGCATCTGTATAACTGTATAACACGAGGGGCAGGCACGAACATCTCTCCTTTCATCACCTGAAACCCCATAGCCCTTTCCCTCAAAGCCTCTGCTGAGGCACAGGGCTTTGCCCTCCTGTGGACCTGAAACTGCAGCAAGTGCTGAGGACTTGGTACAGAAACTCTTAGGGCCTTATACCTTTCAAAGTTACAGCAAGTAGGATTGACAGCATTTGAAAAGTTTTGAAACTGCTATTTGATAACTGAGGAATGTGTCCTGTAATTGCCCAAGAACTGTAGGGAGACTGGCCAAACAGGATGGTTGTACCCATTACCAAACTAGGAATGAGGCACAACCTCTCTTCCTTACCCCAGAAAAAGTGATGGGTGCCCCTCCAGTAAATAAAACCAAGCAGCCCGTAGAGAAATTTCTGATTAAAGTTATAAAAAGGTGAGAAGATTAAAAAAAAAAAAACCCAAACAAACAAAAAGAGTGAAATCAAAAAGTTAGTGTGATGTGGGACAACAGTTTCCTTCCAAGCTTCCAAAGGAAACTAACACCACCAGCAAGGTAAGCCAGGCCCTGAAGAAGCAGGCAGCCTGCCCAAAATATTCTCCTGCAGAGTCCTGACAAGGCTTGTTCACCTCTCACCTGCCAAAGCATGTGACCCATCTCTTGAAGCCACAAACCTGACAATTAGCTGCAAACCAAACACAGGCTGAAGAGGCTGACAAGCCATAGACTCTACAGACAGCTGAGCAACCAGCCCCATCGAGGCAGCACCAAAAACCTTTCAGACAGCCCATTAAAGCTTCCTCCAAGGGGCCAAGAAGAGGTGTTCTCTTGACATTTCAGTGGCCATGTACTTTTTTTGGGGCAATGTCCACCTGTCTGGTGAAATAAGGTCACAGTGCAGTGTCACACAGGGGAGAGACACAAAAACCACCCATGGGGGAGGATAATGGCAAGGGGCGCATCATCTAACACCACTAGCCTCTGGCACTTAGAAACTGTGAGAAAGTATGTCCACAACCAAGAGGCTGCTCAAGCTCATCAGCACTCCAGAAACCAGTAATTTCAGTTTTCCCTGGCTGCTTTTCAGAGGGAAAGTGGTGTCACCTCCTTTCCACTTTAGCTCCCAGGACTCCAGGTTCTCATCTTTCCTCTGCACACAGAAGCAGGGCATATGTGAACTCTGACTGTTGAAACGCAGGAGGAAGGACACTTGTGGGGATGGCCATGGACAGCTGAGTGCCCAGCTATGCACATAGCCCTAGCGCCTTCCCATCATGAGGGAAGGACCACCTGGAGACTGCTGCCACCCCACCACCAAAAACTCCTCGGGGAGTCCTGCCTGCAAAATCCTTTGCCTGGTGTTTTATGAGTTTCATGTGTGGACCTCACCAGGTCCACTAGGATCAGGAACCTTAGTTGCCAAAAACAAAGTAAAAGGGTGACAGTGGCTTATTTCCTAAAACTGCTGCTCTGCTCTTGGATAACTCAAATTTTTCACCTGCTGGCCTCACTGAATTCACACTGCTCACCCTCCATCTAGCACCTCCCATATTGGAGAGAAAGTCCCCTCACACAATTTCCCTGGTCATAAGTATATTTTTCTTCAAGGGGAAGGATCCTTTCCATATGGGCAACTCCTTTGCTGTTTCCACGGGCATTTGCAGTGTTTATTTCCCCAGGGAAAGAAAGGAGAGCTGAAGCCCATGGTATCCCTTGCCACCTTGGCATCATATTATTGACTGGATTTAAACAGTTGAAATAGGTTCCAAGGAAGCTGATGGGGAGGGCACAAATAATATCTATATTAATTTAGGCAAAACCCACTACTAGAACCACCTGGCCTTGATTATTAGACTTCAATGACCAGGAATCTTAACTGCTGATGCTGTAATTACTTTCCCAGACTGTGTTACTGGATGCACTCCCCCCATGCAAACACAGAAGCAGTTTTTGAGCAATTGCCAGGCTTGCACTAAGGGCTCGGCCAGGCAAGGCAGGCAGCGCAGTAAGCACATGGGAGCAGTGGCTGAGCACTTGGCTAAAGCAAACCAGTGACGTGGTGGCACCAGGCTTCATTCTATGCATTAGATGGGATGCAGAGATAAAACAAGGAGCAAAACAGCTTTTCATTTCATCTTCAACTTAGCTCAGCTTGTTAGCAGCACATTAAGATTTTATGTGAGTCTCTAGAGCAATTTCTCCTCCATTCAACTCACCGAAGTTGAATTACCAAGGTTCATTATTGGAGACTATCAACTACTCCTCTTGTTATTGCTTTACACACACACCCCCATAATTTAGGGCAGTTTTCTGCTGTCTCTCTATTCCAATCAGCAAGAGTTAATGAGCATTCACTCACAGAGAAATGGTGTCTTTGGCCCACTCTCAGAGTGCCTGAGCTTGCATTTGGATTGCTGCTGACAGCAGCTGTAATTGGCAATGTGTTCGGGTGGCTCAGAGAGCTTCCAGGTCAGAGAAACATCTATTTTTAAACATGTTTTGGATTCCTGTTAAGCATGTGATTATCTTCTGAAGTTCATAGATTTTCAGTTCCTGACACCTAATTCTTTGCAACTTGTCTGGTGATTTTGTGTGTCTGCTGTGAAACCATCTCTTTAAATGTGTCTGCTATGTGGAGACACACGCAGGGCCAGCTCTCATCCCCGATGCACAGTTTCCATCTTCTCTGCTCATCCAACAGAGTAGTTTTTCAGACAACTATAAAGGTGTTGAATCCTGAAATAAGAATCCAGACCCTTAATGTGAATTATTGGAAAAGTTTGGGCTGATAAATGCTGAGTGATTAAAGTCCTACAGAATGGCAGTTTGATTTGCCCTAGTGCAGCAAACCAGGTCTGCATCCCCTTTACTTCTCTTCATTTTCACAAGTCACCTCTTGTAGTCTTTTCTCCTTGGGTAATACAGCTCATAGGTTCTTTCTCTGCATTTTGATACACACAGTATGTGCATCACTACTTATTTTGTCCAGTATTAAACCAAACTTGTGAAAAAAATCCACTTCATCTTTGCCTGGGCAGAAAGATACGAAAACCATTACAGGGAGAGTATAAAGTAATTTTCATGGGGCCCGTGAATAACTTCACTCCCTGCCGAGCAGTAGAAAGATGCTATTTCTGAAGCTCATATTCTAGATGCTTGTTTTGATTTTCTTTGGAAGCAACTTGCACCAGTCAGTTCCCATTCAGGCCTTGCTTCTTCAAGAAGATGGACACCTTCTGTTCCTGCATATTGCTGTCTTATGTGTTGCACATGTTTGTTGAATCTGAACATGAGTACATGTAAGGGGAAATCTTTCTCCACCAGACTGTTATTCTTGGAGAAGATCCATTTCACATTTATACCCGATGGTGAAATGTCCCTATTTATGAATCAGTGATTTATTCAAATGCGATTTCAGAAACTGAAATGCCCTGAGGTGCACATTGTTCTGACAGGAGTCAAGGTCAAGCATGGGCTGCAGTGTGCCAACAAAACAGATGTTTAATTGAAGTCATATAAAATATTTACAGGGAAGCTGCAGCTGTTCATGAAGCGCAGCACATGACACACAATTTGATATATCGAAGGAAAATCCTGAGACATGGCCTGGCAATGGCTTAAAATAAGCTGCTACGAATCTAGTTTTTCTCCTTAAAACCAGGTTGGATTCGATCTCTCTCAATTAAGATTCAGTTTGTCAGGCTGCTCAGTGTTTCTACCACAAACAGGAATGATGACAGTTCCCTCAAAGCCTGTTTTGAGCTATGTTTCTCAGCTCACCTGAAGCTGAAGGCATTACATTTCTGCCAATTTCCATCTGGGAAACAGAGCACAACTGGGTAGCAACTAGTTTCCAGTTCTGGCCTTTAATGCTGCATGTGCTTAACCACTCTTTCTGACATAGCATATAAATAATAAAGATATGGGGGGAAAAATGTAACCTAGACTTCTTATAGTGAAAGCAGGCTGCTTGTGATTCCTCCTCCTGATTCTGCAAATTATTTATTACCTGCTTAATAAAGGAGAAAAACACCACACTTCCATTTCCATGTAAACTGGAAAAACCTCCATGGTATCCTCTTCCTTTTGCTCCTAATATTTCAGCCAGAAACTTGCTCAGCATTTCTCACCAGGAGATTGCTCTTTCAACTCTAGTAATGCAGCTCTGTTCCTGGAACAGCTGGAGATTCAGCACTGACCACCCCACTGGCCACTGCTGGGACAGCTCTTCCCCTCCCAAAGAACTTAACCTCTGCAAAGAAGGTTCAGCATATTGCTTGATTGAGCCCTGTTTAAAAATGAGTGGTGCTTGCATTATGATGTGCACAGCTGGTCTAGTGATTTATACACACACAAATCATCAAGATAATAAAAATTGACACTTGGAAATAATTAATCTTTAATTTAGGAAAAAAATTAAAAACATGGGCACAAGCCCTTGTAAATAGTTTCATTTGCTGAGCAGCACAGCCCTTCTCATTTAGTCTGAGTGTTCACATGGAGAAACAGTGACCTTGTTGGAGCTGAGGGCAGAAACCCCACCTATTTTTTTTAGGCTAGGATCTTACTTCCCACATGAGAGCAGATGCAGGTATTTGCGGACTTAGATTCTTGCATCAGGTTTTTATGATGCATTTATATTCTATTTTCTTCCCCAGGAGCCTTATAAGCAGGTCAAACCCCATTTTCACAACCAAGTCTTTATTCTTTGTGTAGGATTAACTTCTGTTTAACAGGGAATATGTTTAAAGTTACTTTCTTTTGAAAAGTAGTGAATTAAGTAACATTGGAGTTGGCTCTCAACTTTGTCATTTAAAATGACAAATTATAAAAAAAAGGGCTCTTTTTGTTAATACTGCTGATTTTGAAAAACCCTGAATGGTGTTGGATTCCCAATCTTATCTGACTTTTTTCCTTTTAAGTCAAGAAGAGCTAAATTACAGTTCATTTCATCTTTTTCATACAGAATGAGGCAAGCATCATATACAAGGAAATACAAACAATTCTCTCTTTTGATAAATGTCAGGTGATCCTGCCCTGGCAGGGGAGGTTGGAGCACAGAAGGAGTTAAGTACTGCTGAAAATGCTATTGCTCTGGAGGATCTGTCCCGAGTGAATCTGGCCTGAGTGTAGCAGGATGGAGAGACCTGCAGGCTACTTTCACTCAGGAGTACTGGGCAGGGTCAGGTGCATGTAAAGCTATCTATGTGTCTTAGATTAGAGCTAAAGTGTCACATATGAAAAACATGGATTTTACCAGGATAAAGCATGCTGGCCAAGGATGCCCCACAGAAGCAGTTGTCTCTATATTCATTTTCACACAAACATACCTGAGAAACTGTAAGTCTAACAAGCCACACCATAATTAGATCTAATCATTTTTATGTTTAGATACCAACATACATTAGGTCAGAAGACATCCCAGAGACACTTTTACATTTTTCACAATAATTCAAGCTCTTCAAATTTCATGATCATAGAATCACATAGCCATGAAGAAAACTGGCTAATCAAGTCCAACTACCAACCCAGCACTGCTAAGTCACCACTAAAGTATATCCCTTAGCACCACATACTACACATCTTTTAAATACCTCCAGAGATGGTAACTCCCCTACTCCCCCAGGGCAGCCTGTTTTACTGTTTAACACCCTTTTAGAGAATACATTTTTCTTTATGTCCAAATGAAACCTCCCCCAGTACAACTTGAGGCCATTTCTTCTTGTCTTATTATATAGCCTTACAGCAGTAAGATATTAAGCAAGCATTATTTTCACCAAATCCACTTGGTTTTTATTAACTAGCAGCCTCCCCAGTACCAATGGTTTCCTCCTCAACCTTGAGAAATTACATTTAACCATGGCCCTGAATAGTAGCACAGAAAGCAGTGAGAAAAAAAACCTAAAGGGAGAAAACCACAAATAACACCTGGTCTCATCTTTCACTTTCTTCCCACTAGTAGCCTAGGTGAAAAAAAAGTATTTGTGCTGTGCAGCCCCCACCTACCTAAATAAAGATCAAAGTTTGAAAAAATGTGCTACTTTTACATACCTCTGCAGGGAGCACCAAAATACACAAAGCAACACTACTTGTTACATCAATGGGTAGATCAGCTTCTCCCCTTTTATACTGTGGTGGCTAATGAAAAGCAGGTGGTTTCCATTTAATTTTAGGTACAAAAGCAATGAAAGGAGAGTTAGGGAGATAGTTCAGGTGGTAGAAGAGAAGTAGTTTTTTCAAGTATTGTACTAGCACAGTAATAGTAACTACTATTCTAGTATGGACAGGAGGTATGTATCAGAATCCTGAACCAGAGCGTTTTTCTCTCAGCCAGAAGTGTTTTTACTGAAACAGAATAAAACCCAGCAAAGATATCTCTTATAGAGCCAACCTTGTCCAGACAAAAATGCTGGCTAATTTTTCAAGACATATAAGTCAACAGAAGAAATTTAGCACTTAGCAAAGGTTTTTAATTCCTGAAATTATAGCAGACCTCCTGAATTTAAGAGGTGAGATGTTGGGAAAAATTCTCTATCTTTCTTCAATTGAATAAAACAGAACTTTTCTCAGGAAAAACAAAATTAAACCAAACCTATGCTGCATTTTATTGGCCAAGAAAACAGACCTGTATGCTTTCTGAAGAGGCTGGTTCCTCGTCCAGGAAAGTAAGATTAGAAAAAGGAAAGAAAAAAACCCAAAACCCTGTTAGATGATAAAATGAAAGAAAACAGTAGTGTCCATTTCAGATATGGATCTAAAAGCTGATCAACACAGTCTTGAATGACTTTTGGCTTGTAAGAGTAGATTGCATGAATTTCTGAGGAGATTTGCAATTTAATTAAGTTCCTCATATTTCTTGCTTCTGCATTTGCTCATGGTAATGGAGCATGCTGAACACGAAGGACCAGAGGAACAAAGGGCATGAGAGTGAAAACTCATTAAATTAAGGAAAGATAATCATATGTTTAAAAAGATTAGCTAAATTCAACTCTTGGGCAAAATTCCATTGTATTTTGACGCTCTTACCATTTCTAGGAGAAACCAAATGAAAATTATATTAAACCTTGAACTGCTATGCTTTCAATTTATTTTGTACTCTTCTCACAGAGTTCTGACCATTTTACTGCTTGTTTCCTCTCCCAAAAGCAATGGCCCTGTCCAGACTCTTACCCATATTCAGAGAACACAGCTATTCCACTTAATATTTTTTTTTTTAGAGAAGTTGTATGCTGCAGGCAAGAGAATAATTTTTATGCATTTATGTATTAACATATATTCAAGGCAGTATAAAGTCCATTTATAGAACCCACAGAAAGAGGAAAATGTTTTCGATGGTCTGGGATGTGATATAGTATCCTTTTCTCCTAGTAAATACAGTTATTTTCTGTCACAGTGCAGGAGGTGCATAACAAGGCTTTATTAGCTCAAAGCCAGAGATGAAGGAATAATAAAGAAAAGAAACCCATCAGTGCACCCATCTACAACTCATTTGGCTGTTTTGCATGTATTTGAATGTATTCTTTTCTCAGCTCTTATGTAAGTGATGTCTTGTTTGCATAGCTTATTATAGAAAATTTATATTCTGCTATGCACTATTGTTTGTGCCTGAATGTGGTATTTGTACGCAAATGTGAAGTTGTTAACAAAAATTATGAAACTCTGTCTCTTACAGGCTGAGAAACTACAGTTAGTTAAACGTGAGCACCATGACCCCACCTCTTACAGACAAGAAGACAAGATGATGAAACCACAGGCTTCCTGAGTGTGAAAGCATGTAAATGCAAATTCCTTTGTGTGAATATGAAAAGGAACTTTAATAGAAAACCTTCCACATGCATTTATTGAGGCACTAGAAAAAAGATTTTAATTCTCCTCCTCACTTTCACACTATGAAGAGGTTAGTCCCTGTTAAAAATCAAAGCTTTGTAGAGAAGCCTGGAGTGCGTTCTTCTCCCATTAAATTGGGAAGGGAGAAAAGAAACCCATCCAGCACCCACTTTCCTGCCTAGCGAAACTCCTCCTAAAAGCATAATACTTACTGCATGCTCATTATGAACCCTTCCAATATCAAACACAGCAGAGAATAAAAGACAAAGTCGGTGACTTTCTTAGTCACCATATTAGAGAACAATGTGTGTTCCAACCCTTCTTTAGAATCATAGGATCATTTTGGTTGTAAGAGACCTTTAGGATCACCTACTACAGCTGTGAACTCAGCACTGCCAGGTCACCACTAAACTGTATCCCTCAGCACCAGATCTACACATCTTTTAATTTTCTCCAGGAATGGTAAACCCACCACTTCCCTGGGCAGCCTGCTCCAGGGCTTTACAGCCCTTTCCGTGAAGAATTTTTTTCCTAATGTCCAACCTAAACCTCCCCTGGCACAACTTGAGTCCATTCCCTCTCATCCTACTTGGGAGACCAACCCCCACCTCACTATAGCCTCCTTTCAGGTAGTTGCAAGGTCTCCCCTGAGCCTCCTTTTCTCCAGGCTAGAAAACCACAGCTCCCTCAGCCGCCCCTCATAAGACTTGTGCGCCAGACCCTTGAAAGGCTTGCAAGGTGCTAAGCTGTGAGATAAATATTACTTTTAGTATAATAAATCACTTGGACACTGGTGTTCAAGGCCCATCAGGGTGGAAATAGCAGACCTGGATAGAGAAAGCTAGAGCTCACCCAGCGCACCACATGCTAGGATCCAAGGAGCTTTAAACCAAAGATGCATGGAAAACACCATTACCAGTTGCATCTTCCTTTCCATCCGGGTTTACTGTAAAAATAAATACATCTTATATGCTACAGATCCTTTTTACATGCGTATTGGATTTCTTGACCTGTCTTAAAATGAATCAGGGTTGTAGTTTTTTGAAGGAAATATGTCAAATCCCAAGGAGTCTGGCCTGAGCCAGAGGGTCGTTAAAGAAACAAAGGAAGGATGGAGCGGGTAGATCATTACCAAATGGCCCAGCTACATGGGCCCTGCTTCCCTAATGAGCCTGACAGCATGCGGTGCCACCTCTCTCTTCATATGTAAAGCTAATCCCTTGCCCTCTCTGACAGCCGGTATTTACATTTGCAAATGAATCCATCTTCCCACACCGCCCGTGCACAGAGAGCAGCATCCACTGGACCAACAGCACTATCCTCCCAGAGCAGCATCTGCCCCTTGTCGAGGTGTCCCTCACCTTGAGACACGGAGGAATAAATGTCTCGGTGACAAGAATACCAATGGAGCTGCTGTCTCACGGAAGTGATGCCAAATTAGTCTAAACCTCTTCCAAAACCCCAGGCAAGTGCACACTGTGGGGTTTGGCTTTCTTCAAACCTCTCTCTCTTCCACGTTGCCACCGCGCTGGGACCAGGCTGCAGAGCTGATTCTCTTGGGGCTGCTTGGAAATCAGAAATTCAGGCAGTGGAAAAACGAAAGCAAAATTATTTTTCTTTCATTGTTCACCCGCCACACACTTTTTATACAGCGTTACTACTTATTCCAAACCCTAACAGCCAGCCTGTAAAGCACTTTGCAAACACATGCCGAAAGACTTTATCCCTGTCTGTAGTACAGCAGCAAAATAAGTGGGAGGCTCCACATCGGGAGGGGTGAGCAAGTGGGAGCCTGCCAAGTTGTTGTGATGGCACTGGCTCCCACACAAACTAGGGAGCCTCCTGAATTTCATCAGCACTGCCAGAGGCCAAGCAGTCTGCTCAGAGCGACGCAGGGCAAGGTGCCGCTCCCCAGGGCTACAGGGCAGGGCAAGGCAGGGCCACTGCTGTCCCACGCTTTTCTCCTCTATCCTCATGTGGCTGGGTTTGAGGCAGGTTACACGGAATCACAGAATGTTAAGGGTTGTCAGGGACCTTGAAAGATAGTCTAGTCCAACCCCCCCTGCCAGGGCAGGACCACCTACAGCAGGTCACATAGGAATGCATTCAGGAGGGTTTTAAAGATCTCAAGAGAAGAAGACTCCACAACCCCTCTGGGCAGCCTGTTCCAGAGCACTGTGACCCTCACAGTGAAAAAGCTTTTCCTTATGTTTCTGTGGAACCTCTTATGCTCCAACTTGCACCCGTTGCCCTTGTCCTATCATTGGACATAACAGAGAAGAGCCTGGCTCCATCCTCCTGACACTCACCCTTTATGTATTTATAAACATACATGAGGACACCCTTCAATCTCCTCCAAACTAAAGAGACCCAGCTCCCTCAGCCTTTCATCATAAGGGAGATGTTCCACTCCCTTAATCATCTTTGTGGTTCTGTGCTGGACTCTTTCAAGCAGTTCCCTGTCCTTCTTGAACTGAGAGGCCCAGGTTAGGGAGCCAAACTAGCCAAATCCTCATCTTTTCTGAGGAGAGACACAAGTTTTGGTGTCTGTGCTGCCTGTGGTACGAGTGCTCATGAGGGGGCAGACCAGTGTGGTCAAGGAAGAGAGAGTGACCATGGGGTAAGGGATGAGGGTTGGTTCAAAGTACCACCAGACCTCACCCTCAGGTAAGATTTCAACAAAAGTATTTTCACCAGGCAGTTGTGTTTTCTAGGGGGGGCCAATGTGAAAGATAATAAGATTTTGTGCTACATTCTCACCTACTGACAACCGAGTCATCGATTTGACTAATTTGCTGGGAATGATCCTGAAAAATGAATTTTTGATAGGTCATCTCACCAGCACAGCAATTACTAAATATGCTGAAGTAGGGGACAAAAAGGTGGGAACATATGCACTGTATTCTTTCTTTTGTTTTCCTGAAGAAGGAGTCATACCCCTGCAAACACAGAGAAACCCAGAGGGGAAATCACAGCCCTTCCTGCAGCCCGCAGCAGGGAGCCCTGTGCCTGCCACTCGGCCATTGTGCACCTCCCGAAAGAGGGGCTGGTTCTGCTAAAATGCCAGGCGTCTCTGGAGCTAAGGTTATCCTCTGAGCAGAATACATAAATAAGAGATTACATGCAAGCACCGCAGCCAGGCTTGGGTCGTAGGAAATGTTTGTTTTCGTTTCTGTCACTAGGCAGCAGGGAACCCATCGCCTTTGTTCTGGAGGTCATACTGCTGGAGATGGCAAATATTGACATACATGGAGGTAGTTTGCATTTGCATGTGTTTCTTGTTAGCTCTTACTGCTATGTGATTTTGCTTTTCTTTTCTCTTGTTTTCCAAAACTTTCTTCTTTTTTTTTCTTTTTTTCTTTTTTTTTTTTTTTTTTCCTCTCCTGGCCTCTCTCCTTCAACATTTCCCTGCACCGATGATCCCATCTGAGGTTACAAACGACATGACAAAACTGCAGGGGATATCACAGCCTCGTAACCCTTGTGGTGACTTGCCCCAGGTGAGCTGACAGCTTCAGCTTCTGCCCAGTGTGATAGGGACAGGGGTCCACATACCGGAGGCATTAATTAGCAGGCATGACAGGGATTCTTTCGTAGAAATTGCACCTCTCTCACGGTCCTTTCGCAGTTGTCATTTCAGCTCACGGTTCCGATACGTTGCCAGGTGCTATGTACTTCATCTTATTTCTGCACAAGCCATACCTGGCTGGTGCTTAGATGGAGAAACAAATTTTCAGGGTTATCAGACAGAAAAAGGAAAGGAGGGAGACGTAGAGACAAAAATCTTGCTCAAAATGCCTTTTCTTCTCTCTAGCTTCATTGCTTCAGTTAATTACAACAAACCAATGATTTCTACCTATTACTGGTCATAGAAAGTACTTGTTTATGTTACTGGTCAGATCACAAATTCATCAATACTGTCATGCAACTTGACTGACTGAGGTACAGTGATCTTCCAGGCAGGAAAATAAATAGGCATGTTAGGAAATTCTGGAACCGACTGCGCAAAACCTGTAATATAAAACAAGGAAATGCAGATATAGATACCAAAAATCATCCTGGTACTATGAGCTCAGTTATATAAAATCTTTGTGTATTTTCAGTTAATCACAATGGAATAGCAGGAAATGATGGTTTATCATTGAAGTAAATATTTGCTGTATTCCTTATATACCACATACCAGGGGAATTCCTTTAACATTTGACATTTTACAAAGAAAACAGTTAACTTTCGAAACCCAAAATATATTAATAAAGGGCTGTCAGGGACCTCAGAAAGTCACCTAAATCTGTGTAGTAATTTCTCAGTCTTTTGAGTAACCTGTATATTTGATAGGGGCTGTAACTCCCATATGAACCTACTATGGCAGCTAACTGTCTGCATACTTCATATTCCTGGTAATGCCAAATATTACCACCCATGGAGGTAGCTTTGAGTTTCGTGTCTTCCTGGTCACCTATTTTTGCTACATAATTTTGCTTTCCTAATGCTATGTATGGATAAATATCACTTGCACTAATAATTCCTGTGTAGATCATCCTTTCTTGCAAAGACTCCCCATTCTTCACATTTAGCTGCAGCATTTCTAAAGCATCTTGGTAACTGTGATGCCTTTTCAAAAATGATTGCCTTGCAAGAGTCATTTAAAGTTTACTATGAGTAAAAGATGGAGTATTTGTCTGACCTCTAGACTGATTTGGCTTCTCAGCCTATTTCTATATGAATATCCAATTACCCCTTTGAACTCCTGCAGTGGTGAGGGAGGGGAAGGTGGGAGGTACTCTCATCATGTTGCAATTACAGTTCTTCCACTGTCCTTTCCTCTTCTTCTGAAAATTATCCAGACTGGAAGTGAGTCATTAGTGAGCTGATCATGATAGCAGGTATTTGTTAATAAATATGCTCAGAACAGTTTAGCTGAATAATGCTGGAGTGATAAAGGATCGCCTCATGGGTGGCTGTGTGATTAGCCATTGACCTTGTGTGCTGTTTCTGTCCCACCTGGGTGATTGAAACATCTGAAGAAGGAACAGAGAGCTCTGATTATAAATTAGACTTTCTGATAGAAACTGTTGAACTGATAATAACTCATCGTGCAATCCATGAAACATTCAGTTTTCACAAATCCCTGATGATTAGAGTCCTCACAGAGAAATGGCAACATGCCTGAATCGTTCATAATTTTAATTTGTGAACATAATCATGAATCAAGATTCTCTTCATAGGAGGGCTTTGCCCTTTTGGCAGTTGTATGGGTGCAATTTTGTTCAGTCAGTAGCTAGGCCAAGCACTAGGTTTGGGAGAGATCTTCCTGTGGAAAGAAAGGGATGTTGCTCTTCATAGACGTAGTATCGAAGCTGTTCACCAAAAGGTCAAACATCCTCCATCTGCAAACAGCACCCAGGGGCAGCTCTCTGATGTCAAAACATGCCTGGTTCGACAGCATCCATTTCTGCCAGTGCTTTGAAGCCTGAGAGTTTACATGCCTGACAAAACACTGCCACAGCATCTCTGGATGCCGCCACTCTAAATTTGACATGTTTAGGACAAGAGGTAAATCTCTGTGTACCAGCGGAAAGCAAAGCTATTACATGTCCTTAAAAGTCTTCAAGTTGTTTTCCCGATTCACATAACCCTCCCGCACAGCAAGACACTTTGATAAACTGTGTTCCCACCCTGAACAGACAACAACAAAGAATATTCCTTTCATTATGGAAGGGAAAGGACAACCTACACCCTTTCAGTCACATGTTGAGAAGAGGCTCCTGCGCTGCTCACACAGCAGACAGACAGCTGGTGGCTGTGGCTTACAACCCTTTGCACTTTTCATAACATCATGGAGGTTCTCAACCAACTTTACCTTTAGTCCCCATCCCCAGAAAGGTGATTTCCAACAAACTGCTCTATTGAATGAGGGTTGTAGCTTAGTTGTTCTTGAAAACCCAGACTAATACTGATACTGCCCTCATTCTCTCAACTGATGATTTATTTCACACCCAGCTTCCCCCAGCAGGACAAGTTGTCCCATAACAAAGGAGATTTCACACAGGACATAAAATGTCTGATTTCCATCATGGCAGAATTTCCAACATGACCGCAGCTGTGGTTGCAGACAAGTACTGTTGTACCAGAATGGAGGGGGAGTCTCCATTCATCACTGGGGAGACTGGGAGAGAATGGAGGGAAATGCTCATCACAAGACTACAAACATGTTCCCCATCAGTTTAAAGGGCTGTAAGTCCATTAAAGTTTAATCTGATAGACACTTGTCTACCAGTCATAGCAGAGGGACGAACAAGCAATCACCATGGACTCGTTTGCATCTGATAGTGGGGAAAATAGAAAGCAAGAGCAACTTGCTTAGGTTTTCTTTATTAAAAAAAAAAGTGTTTAAAAAGTAGAAAAGAAAGATGGCTTGGTGTATATAGAGGGACGAAGCTGAATACAGTACACAATGCACTACCAAATCCATGCTTAGTGCCCTGGTTTTTCAGTGGCATTATAGCACTGAATTATTTATCAAACAGATTAACAGTATGTACATGTATATTTAATGTAGAAATTATCATCCATTTACAGCAGGGTTTTAAATTAGCACATGGGAGAGGCTCCTTCCCTGGGTGTTTGCGCTCCTTTATACCAGCTGCCCTTCCCCAGCCTGTGAACCCTGTTCTATTTTAAACAGAATGCAGAGGTCTAATAGAAATGCTGCTGACACCTCAGGCATATGGGGACTTTGTTAGTCCCAGTAATGGAAAGGAAATTGGATGGGCAGTGATGGGGACCTCAGTGCATCCAGAGAGGCCAGATCATGTGTGCAAGGAGGCAAGGTCCTGTCAGACCAGGAGCTGGCTGGGTACATTACCTGTAAGCCTAAAATAGCCTGATCCCACTACCTAAAATTCTTCTGGGAGAAGATGCATTTGTCCTATGACTTCACAATTCAAGCAATCAAGCCCTTACTTAACCATCTTCCAAAGCCTTCCAGCTTTCCCATGTTTTCCAGCATCAACATCTCAGCTAAATTCTTCCTGCATCCCAGAGATCTGCCTCTGTCACACACTGGAGAATCATGTCATTGAAGTGTGAATCATAGAATCAAAGAATTCAAGGTTGGAAGGGACCTCAGGGATCATCTGGTCCAACTTTTCCTGACAAAAGAAAGGTATTGGTACAGACCAGAAGATATTTTGAAAATCTTGAGCTGAAGTTCAAATATACTTCTTAAAATGAGGGTCCTATTGAGACACCTGAAGAAATTTTTTGTACCTTTTTCTTCCTTCTCCTTCCTAGAAACACGTGCGATCACCTGTGAAAAGCACACTACCTTTTAATTGGAAGTTGGTATCAAACTTAAGCCACCTTGGCTTAAGTATCTGGCAATGTCATTCAAAGCTTCAGTTCTGTTTTTTAGCATATTGTTAACTGTTTGAGAAAGATGAATGCTGTGCAAATTTCATTGATCTATTTCTCAAAGGTGAAAAGTGTCTGTTTCCCGTGACCAGAAACTATAACTGATTATCAGGACCTGGCTTCCTCATCCACATGGCATAAAAATTATCATATTCCTCTTAGTCAGTGAAACAATCATTTCTTCACAAAGCCTTGGTTTGGGTTATTCTGGGCAGCTCTCAAGAGAGGGGGAAAGATAACAGTAATAGAAGACTACCTACAGTTCGCAGCACTGTAGCTAGGGAAAAAATTGCAGTGTTACAACTAAATATTTATAGGAAATCACTAGCTAAAAAGTGCTGTACAGTAAATAATTACCATACTGTTTCAGTCAGGACTTCAATGACACACACTTGGCAGAGCCCATTCCTGTCAGTATTTCTGGATGGGAAGAAGCCATTGCACATGTCTCAGCTGTGTGCTCCAGACTCACTGCAAGGAGACAGCACCCTGGAGACACCTGCCCGTCTCAGATACCACCAATAATGCCCGTACTAAAGTGAGATGCTACCTGAGTTTAAAGCTCTGGCAAGTGCGGTTACCCAGGACATCTCCCTCCTTCCAAGAACAGGAGCCAGGACACACTCCACCCAACTCTTCTAAGGTCAGGATCTCCAAGAGTAAAGCTGAGCTCATGCTGCTTATTCCTGTGAAAGGTGCTGCTGAAAAAAACCTCAACAAACTTGAGCAGATGTTGGGCTAAGATGTTTGGTGTTCTTCAATGATCCGTGTGTGCTTCTCTTTCTGTTGTCTTGGAGGACAAATCTGCTTTTAATTCATCAGAAGTCCAAAATGATCTACTTATCTAAGCCTGCAAATCTTTCATCTGGGGATCAAAAATATCCTGGTGCATTAAAAATAATGAATTTACCCTGTAGGATAATGTATCCTAATCCTTTCCATGAACTAGCTCTCCTCCCAGTTTTAAACCAGGGCGGCTTCTTAGCAATCCAAAAAACTTGAAAGACTTGATTGTCTCCTGCATTAATGCATACACATATTATCACTAATTGTTTAGTCTCTCTTTAATCTATTTAAACGCATAATATAGACTTCAAACATAGGATTCTATTTTCCATTTCAAATTGCATATGCGTCATTAAGCAGAGATTTGTTCACTACTAGTTTTGAAATGTTGATAT
Source organism: Todiramphus chloris collaris (assembly GCA_025345505.1). NCBI lineage: Eukaryota > Metazoa > Chordata > Aves > Coraciiformes > Alcedinidae > Todiramphus > Todiramphus chloris. The sequence continues at coordinate 6,516,168 of JANVCC010000062.1, read as the reverse complement.
GACAGCCAGATTTTGCCACAGTGTTAGCCAGAGATGAATACCTTTTCACCTAAGTGTGAGTGAAGAATACCTCTCACAGGGGGAAATGCTCAGGACAGGCATTCTGTTTACCTTTATCCTCTTCTTTTCTCCTTTATGTTAGACTTAGACTGAGACTGTTAAACTTCAGTATTTGTACTTGATAACAAACTTGCGTTTGTTATGCCTGTATCAGTGTCTCAAGCTTTACGAAACCACATGCAAGTATTCTTATGACAAGTCAAGTTTGTCATTATTTGCCTTATAGACAGACCTTAGTCGCTTTGGGCAAACATCCCAGGCCAGAGTATTTAGAGGAGCAGCACTAATCTGACACCTGTGAACCTCGGCAAGTTTTGTATCCCTGTGCATAACATTTCGCTCTGCTCTCCAACCTCTCCCCATGTTTGCCTTGTTCTCAGAAACACAAGCAGGGAATGAAAATAAATGTACCTGAAATATATAAAAATTATTATGGCAGGGGAGTAGGAAGTAATGATATCGGGGAAGTTGCTCAGGTAAAGCTTTGTAAGGAAGTATTTCAATTTACTGGAAGTATTTAATTTCTGCTGAAATGCTCCTTGACCACGTCCTTCCAGCAGAAGGACATACAGTCCTGACATAATGTAGAAGCAAGAGCACAAACCAGGACTTTGGGCAGAGGCCACATGATGGGCTATCTATTCCTGTCTGAAAGCAACAACAGTATCAGGATGGGTGTCCAGTCCCCAAAAGCTGAAGTACATATTCTGCTTCAACTTCAGTAAAAGTGGATTTCTCAATTTTTCTATAACAGATAAAGACTGCAAGACATCTTCTGACTTTTCTTTCTCCCCAGGCTCTAAAGAAGATGGGGAGAAAGGACACAGATTCATGTTCTTTTCATTGTCTGAGCTTGTTACTATTTTTTTTCTTTGTGGATAAGTGATTATTTTATATGGAAGACATAAATAAGCACAGAAAACACATCAAGAATGCCCAGCAGTAAGCCAGAAAGAAAAGTTATCAGGGAAAGAAAATATGTGTAAGGACACAAGGCAGCTTTTAGGTAAAGGTTTAAAAGGCAGTGAAAGAAAAGCAGGCATATACTAATCTTATACAATGTTCAGAAACTTGCAGTTTTACCTTTTACAGAATCCCAGGACATATACACAAGGCTATTCAAAATGGTAAACAGCTTGACCATTGGCTTGAGTAAGGTCTCTTTGTGACAGATAGACCCTGGAGACATTAAATTTTTTCCTCAAAATGAAGGGTTTTCATTTCTAAGAATTATGGAAATAAAAAGTTATAGGATGAGGTTGCCTTTGAATATGTTTACTTGTGTTTGCTATTCACATCAGAGTAGAGAAACACATCTTAATGTCCACAGGAGGCAGAGTGAATAGAAGACCATATTTCAACTATCAGTTTCCTCGGGAGCATTTACCTCATTAATGATGATAGGTTGATTTTTCCTCTTGAGAGTCATTGAAAGGAGGTTATTGATATAGCTGGACAACAGTGACAAGTAACTTCTATAATTCTACCAATAAACTGTTTCACCTCTTAAAAGCTCTAGAGACTGTGGTAAATTCAGTGAGAATTCTCTGGTTTGTCCTGTGACACAGTGACATTAGGTTAAACAGCAAAGATAGGAAAATAAGAAAATAATGATCACATTGTGTAGAGATCCATGTGCCTGTGGTCACCTGCAGTGCCATGGGGCATCCTCGTGAGGCATCATCAGGAGAAAGTCAGATGTACATAGCTGAGGGCAAGGTGAGGTTCACTCTGCTTGCTCTAAGAGGAGCTGTAGACTGGTGCTGCCTCCCTGGGACATCGGTGCTTCCCACAAATTAAATGCTTCTGTAGCACTCTCACGATTGAGCAGAAATTCATACGTTGCTGAGGCTGTCTGGGCTCCTCAAAGACCAGAAAGGAAAAAACAAAAGACAAACTACTTTAGTTTGTGGGGTTTTGCAGCACAGAACTGGAATTTTTTCAAGTTCAGGTTTTTTTTCCCTTCTCCTTAACACAGCCAATGATTTGCCATAACACCCAGGGCAAGCTCTATACATAATCAGGAGATCTGGACAACATCTTTTACACAGATGGAGCAATCCAACATTACTTGCGTAGTCAAAATTGCAATGGATGGTTGCTTTTATTGGTAGCTAACAGGAGATTTTTTTTCCAAATTGCTTAGAAAGATGGTTGCATGGAAGTGTAACTGTGGAACAAAGCCATGCTATTTATAGGGTGAATCTGCTGAAACAGTTCCTTCTGTGATAAAAACTCTGTCAAAATTAACTGAATTCACACAGCATCTCTTTTGGAAGATGGAGCATTTGATCAATTTTGCATGTAAAAACAGTAAAATATCATTCAAGATCACACATCAGCTCAGTGATGCAGCTTGGTCCTCAACGTGGACATCATGGCTTTCACAGATAATAGCTAATCTGCTATTAGACTGCAGGATAAAGCACAAAAAAGGAAATTATTTTGCACAAGTAAGAGAAGATTTGCAAAACAATCCTTTTGCTTTGGTATCATCTTTAGTGTTGGCTTCAATACAGCCTCTCATTCAGCAAATTTCAAAGATCAGCAGGAGCTACATCCACAGATCAGTTTTGTTCATAAAAACTGGAAAGTTCTGCTTTCTTGCCATACCCCAGCTTTTCTGCTGAGACTGCTTCACCTCCTAACAGAGTGTAAGGAAAAAAATCTGGGCACAAATAGTTTTGATTTTAATGAATTCGCAGCCTGCTTAAGAACTCTGCTCTGCCCTAACAGGATTTTATGGGAAATAAAAGAGGGGAAAATGGCTTCTCTGACAGAATAGAAATCCTCCAGTTTTGCTAATGCCAAACTTATCCCAATGCCACATGACGATACATGCCAGTAACACATAAGTAAGCACTGAGATCAGATTGGTTCCACATTCGGTGAAAAAAACCCCAAAAACGTCGAGCACCATTAGATCACTGCAATGACCTCCAAATAAAAAGATTTCATGTGGGCGTAAGTGGAGAAAAATTTCTGTAACTAGTTTTATTTTGGCAATGTTAAGCTTGTTTCAAATGTCTTTTAAATAGAAACACTGGGTAAAAGCAGTTCTTGGGACATCTGGAGTGGGAGCGTCCAGGGTTGGGCTTAGACACCACCTTCCCTCTGCAAGACTAGGCCCCAAGTCATGTCCCTGCCCAAATCCTAACAACACCAGAGAGCCTCTCTGAGAGGCTTTCTTCTGGGCAGGGACCTGGCAGAATCCAACTTTCCATCTTCTTCTTCCTCTCCTCAGATCAGAAAACAGGGAATGACTAAGGTGAGGCCAGGGGGTGAGAGCATGTCTCCATATCCTCCTTCTTAAGTGGGACCAACGCCCCCAAAGATGCCAAGTACTTATCCCATCATTCCCCCTTGGCAAAAACAGACCCATGATTGATAATAATACACAGATTTTTTCATCTTGAGGCCTGCCTGGTAGAAAACCAAAGGAAAAACATTTGGGATCACGCTCCTCTGTGTTGTTTTTGTGTTCAGCTTGTTTGAGGCAAGACTTTTGAAACGCCAGACTTCAAGTCATAAATGAAAGGACAATTATGGGTTGCCTACACACTGTGCTTTGACTGGAAAACTCAACAATACTCAAGACCCCACTGGATTTCCTCTTTGATGAAGCAATACTATTTTGAAGTAGGAAACATAAGAAAACCTTAAACATGCTGGAGATGAAATATTGTATTGCTTGATTGGAGCAAGAACATGTGGCTGAATATAATTTCTGTTTGGGAATGATTTTTTTTGAGTTTGTTTTTTTCTTTCATCACCAGAAAGCATTTAGCCACTGAAACCTGAAAGGCAAAAAGCCAATTTAGAGGGTTTTCTTGTTTTCCTTTCCTCACACCTAATCGGTCATATCTAGGACTTACAAAGGGCATGACTATTTCACAGTCCAGCGGTATGACTAAAGCTTGTGTCGATGTCCCAAGCCATCTTTAAGCTCACTCCCTGGGGTACAGTAACAGAGCAATACAGCACAGATTTCAAAGCAGGCAAATTATGAAGCCTATTCTGAATTCCATGTTACCTCATGGAATCAAGGGTACCTAGTTAGGTTGTTTAAATGTAGGTGGGATACATCTCGGTCGACTGCAATTAGACATCTGGGCTGCAGCATCAGCATCTCCTGAGACGGGTGCCTGTTGTACAGCAGTAATCCAGCACTGATGGCAACGATGGGAAGTGTGAATGCAACTGGTAAACCCTTTCAAAGGCGAAAGAACATCACAGCTGAGTAATGAACCATTCAGTGCAGGGTTTACAATAGTATTAAACATCAGACTAGTACAGATTCTGCCAAAATCTATGTTAAACCCATTGGAATAGCATTAGTTTTTTCTTGGACAGCCCCGTTCTGGGCTATAAGTGTGCATTAAATCCTTGCTGGAAAAGAAGCAAGTAATCTGAGCCTCAGCATGATTTCTCCTAGCTTAGTTCTCTCTTTTATTACTGTTGTTCACCCAGACTATTGCTTTGAATATAGATGAACTTAGAAAAACTAATGAAGCCAGTGAAAAAAGGTAGAGGTGTCAGCCATCACACCAGATCTCCAAGCTCTTCCCATTCCTGCTGGGTCTCCCCACCTTCAAATCTTTCTGCAAGTAAATTACTGAAGCAAACACTTTTAAGTTTTCTTTTCTATTAATCAAAATCACTTTTTCTTCACAGTGATAACTGCCCCTGCCTTTCTCTATGTGAAAACCAGTGAGCCAAATCCATTGCTGGAATCCGCAGCGGCAGCATCACTGGGAATCAGGAGGAGCTTTGTCAGCTACTCTTGCTGGGGCTGGAAGGTCCTCTTCATGGCTTTCCTCATGTGCCCAACAGTTCCACATCACTATCTGGGGCTACTGGGATGCAATTATTTTCCCTTTTAAATTGAAAGGCACAGACACAGTGTATTCTAGTTTTTGTTAATTATGATTTACAGTTATGAGGACTGATTCAAGCAAATTGTCAGCACAGGAGGAGCAGTGGCAGAGCTCTTCAGTCCTTTCTCTAGGGATATGATGGTATTAATAATATCATCATTTTAGTTTCTTTTCCCCTTTTTTTTTTTTTTTAAAATCCACTCTAAAATCCACAAAGCATAAGAATAAGCCTTTGAAATTTCCTTCTCCTGTACCCTGTCTCTGACAGTAGCTGGTAGCAGTTGTTGAGGGAAGGGACTAATTATGTACTCTGAGATAGGCAACTGCTTTAACTAACAGGCAACTATTTGCTGGATTTTTTGAATTTTAAAATAAGGGATTTAAACAGTAAATGCAATATATAATTACTGAGGCAAATCATTAAATGCTCAGGCAAAATGACAGGTGGCATCTCAGTGGAATAAACCTGTCAGGATTTGGGAAGGAAATCTATTTATTTATTTGAAGCAGTCTTCATTTTCTGCCTTCCCCCCCCCCCCCCCCCCATCCAGCTATCACAGTCTTTCAACATCTTGACCAGTGGTTGTTCACCTTTAATGAGCTGGTTCATCTTCTACCTCAGAAGTGGTTTTGCCAGCACTTTGGGACACAGAAAGAGTTTCTCACCTGGATAAGTGATTATGTTGCTTCTGTTGACAGACCACTTCAGAATATATTTTTTTAGCAATATGGAGCTTCCCATGCTTTCCGTCTACCAAACTGGCAGGCAACTGGCTTCTGTCTCCTTGGTACTGAGGGATCAACTGGTACTGCTGCTCTTATCTTTTTGTGGCTTAGGGGTTGCTGGTAAGAGGGTAGAGGAGTTTACTCTCTCCCTCCGGACTGGTAAATGAGGTAACAGCCAGCCAAGTCAGTACCCATGCCTTGACTACTATCACCCAGGTTATCTGTTCGCTGCCATCAGGAACTGTCTTTATTAACAAACTGCCTTTAGAGAGGCAGCAGATAGCTCTTGGGGGAGTCCTTCAGAGAAAGAAACCACTTTTAGAAGCATCTAGTTCAAGACAAAAAAAATACACAAATCATTCCTGAAATTTGGTATAAAATATTATGCTGCTATTCCCTTCCTTACCCCTCCTTGTTTCATTCCTGCTGGCTTTTATTTTTTAAAACCACAGTGTTTTAAATCCATGAAAAGATATCTTTTGTACATTGTTCAAAATACTAACGGGTTTAGAAGAAAATATATTAACAAAATTCTACTTAGTTTTGCATGGCCAGGGTTTTTTGTTTTGTGTTTTTTTTATGAATTCAAAAATATCAGGGCAGATCCTCTGCCATGGTAAATTAAAACCCTGCAGTTATGACAATTAATATAGGGTAAAAATATGCTCTCCATAAACTAGATTACTTGAACAGCACTGTTATTTGTTCTTCAAAAGACATGTATCAAAATAGGTCTAATATCTGAATTATCGATAAGAGAAAAACACTGGTTTATTCCAGATAAAAGCTGAGTTTAGGTAAACTCAGCCAGCTCTTCATTGGCCTCATGTCATCAAAGCAGATCTGGTTTCACTAACGTGGAACTTCTTCAGTTCTGCAGTTTTCACAAATGAGAGTGGCCAATAACCAGAAAAAGGAGAGTTCTTACTAAAGCATGGATCTCTTGTTCATAGATAAGCACATTTACTTATTTTTTAATGCCTGCTCAAAGTTACATCACTCATAGCATTGATTAATAAGGCATCACAAAAGTGGAACTACGTTAATATTAACATTACAGTACTGTATATTATTGTTTATATCCTGAAATGTTATGAATTTTCAAAGTATACAGTACACTAAACACACTAATCTTCCTGCACAGTCCACGAATTAATAAATGTGTTCCAGCACAATGCACAGTCGCCATAAATCAGCTCATTATCTCTTAGGCATCAGTATGTATAATTGAAATTGATGTCATGTTCACAACCTCTGCTCACAGAGCATGTATGTGAAAATAGGCTCAAATCTGCTGAGTAGATATTTTGACCCTAGATGACCTTCATTTGATCATCTTTCATACAACATGGAAGGAAATAGCAGCATCATAGAAGAAATTAATATAATTTTAGTGAGTTATCTCCATTACGTCATTTGTGAAGTTCAGTAATCATGACGGATGCCCTTTTTGTGTGTGCTGAGAGGTCAATACTGAGATACTTTTTATAACCTTTTTTTTAAAGCTCATAATGAATTGCTGAGAAATATTACAAAGCCCCCACCCCCAAAAAAAAAACAACTAAAAAAAGGCCCACAGTTCACTACAGTGTATCTTAACAGGTTATGAGAAAAGGAAATTTGTAGCAGGAACATATCAAAGCCCTGAGCACCTCTATTATACAGCCTCCCAGATTATGCATGCAGTACCTCATCACAGAAACGCAGTGTGGAAGGAATAGCAATGCAGCAGCTTGGGCATCGCTCCTAAGGGAGGCTCTCCTGTTGTCTCAGGTCAGCTCAGAATTCATCCAGGAGACAAAAGAAAGCCCTGAGATGAAAGTCAAAACCTACTTTCAGCCCCTGGTAACAGCAGGGGGGTGGCCACCGTGGAGGAAGTTGCCAGACAACACCTAAGTGTTGTATAGCTCTCTATTGACCCCAGAGCCTTTTGATATGAGCAAACAGACTTTGATGTGGCAGGGCAGGAGCTGCCCTCCATCACTGCAGGGGAGCAGGAGGGGACCCTCCAGGAGCAGGTGATGCCGGGGGGCAGGAGAGGACCCTCCAGGAGCAGGTGGTCCCTTGGCAGCATGGACAAGTGGCACAAGGCAGGCTGGAAGAGACAGGGCAGGAGCAGAGATGGGCACCCACCACGAGTTGTGATGCTGGGCATGCTGTGGTGGACAAGCCAGCTCCCACCAGGACCCTTGCATGCACGACCACCATATTTAGCCCTCTGGAGCCTCTGGCAAAAGGACTGCTGAGGCAGACAGGGATGTGTGTATGGTAGAGAGGGAAGAACTAGAGAAGCCTCAGGCGAGGGCAGAGCAAAGATTTAATGCCACTTCTGCAACCTCCTGAGAAGCGATTGTAATGTACACAGTTTTATACTTAACACTCATGTTGTTTAATTTTCTCAGTAGGGAAAAGTGCTGCAAGGCTTTCCCAGGTAAATAAACCACGGCTACTTTGCACCATGCCTGCATGCCATACCCAAACCCTCCTGCTTCTTCCCCCATAGCTTTTTTTCCAATACCTGGCTTTTTCCCTCTGTTCAGACAACAGAAGTCCCATGCAGCCCTCCACTTGCCTCCCTTGAGCATTTTTTATCTCTGATCCTGCAACTTCCCCTAGCTCAGCTTTGTAAAGATGGTTGCTTCCCACTCATGTGTCTTCCAAAAACACCCACCAGGGCTCTCTCCTGCACTGCCAACCTCCCCCCCCACCCCCACGCAGTCTCAGACATAGATTGGTGTCTGGCTTTTCAGGGTCTTAGATAATGCTGACATCCACTTCATTCTTCCCATGTAGCTCACTCAAGGGAGACCCTCCTGTCCCCTTGCCTGTGAGCTGATGTGGTCATGTCACCCCTACCACCCAGTGTCTCTTCCAAGCCATCAGGCAGAGGACGTGGTTTAGGGGTGGACTTGGCAGTGCTGGGTTAATGGCTGGACTAAATGATCTTAAACGTCTCTTCCAACCTCAACAATTCTATGATTCTACAACTCCTCACACTCCCCACCAGCTCCATTCCTACTATCCTCTGATGACTTTCCAGTCACTTTGTGTTTCCAGTAGCACACTGTCTCCCTAATAACTTTCACTTCTGGGATGAATTAAAAGAATTAAATCCTTGATATTCAGAAAAATATTTAAATTCTGGACCTTTCAAGAAGAAGCTCTGCTCTCTGTGGTGTGACCAGACCTTGCCCTTGCCGGCTCCATCCTGCCCTTCTCATCTCCACAGCCTTTGTGCTTTGGAAGAGATGTGCCACTTGTAGTTAAACCCCCTCCCTTCCTCTCAGATCAAAGATGCTGATGACACTGAGAAGATCAACCACAAATCTGGCCTCAGTACTGTAAGTGTAGGGAGAGAGAGAGGCAGACAGACAAGGAGTACGATGTATTCTGTGTCTTCCTGCAGGAAAAAAGTCTTTATGCCCATGCATATATACCAGGGGGTATAGATAAGCTACCACAGATAATAATAACAAACACCTTTACGAGTTACTCCCAAGCTTGGATGTGTTAAGACAGATCAATTACTTATAAGCTCATAAACCAAGCTACCTTTCTAAAATGAGAAAAGCTGTTGAGCATGCCTGCCAGAGTTGTCACTTAAAAATGAAACACAGAAAATTTCCAATATTCTCCTTAGGCAATTCGGTTTAAGTTATTTCTTTTTGCATGATTTAATAACTGCTATGCCAAAGCAGTTGTAGATTTAAATTCTGAATTTCAGTTTGACAGGGAAAAAACTGTTGGCTTATTTAACAAGACTTACTGAATGCCTCTCATTGACTGCAAGCTATAAATTCCAGTTGTACCACAGCTACGAGTACTCCTGTTGAGTATATAATGCAGGCTACTGGCCAATTACACATCCAATGTTACGTACAGATCTGCATCCAATTTTTTCTCTCCAGTGAAAAAGCTGAGGAAAACCCCAAATCTGCTGAAATACATACCTAAAATTCCAGTTATTGCAGGTGGAGCTAAAAATCTCCTCCCAGATTTACACAAGCCACATACATAAAAAGGTATTTTCCATGCTGGCAAATATATGATTTTTCACATCTCGTATTTAAACCCTCAAAGAAGGACCTGCAATTATATGCACGCAACTATATATGTATTAATCTCTAGCTATCTTGTGTGAATTACCACTCAGATATTTTATGTCAGTCTTCACTGCAGTTTCCAAATCCCTTGCAGTTCATAATATTTTACCTCTGTCAAGTAAGAGATGAAACCTGTAAGTATTTAAGCAATTAGATGCGGCTTCGTAAAAACTGATAAATGAACTCAGCCAGGATGGATGTGAGCTATGGAAAGTCGAGTGCCTGGTCCAGCAATGAGCACACAGAAAAAAAAACAGAGCAGAGATGGAAGCAGGACCCAGATCTGTCGAATCCTGCTGATTTCACAGCCCAGACACCTCTTCTCTACCTTCCCTTGTTGGTCTCAGCTTTTCACTGCTTTACAAACATGCGCACATGAGCATGACTTCTCTGGACCCAAGGCAGTAGCTGATTTGTCCTGTGGATGCCCTCCCTTCTTTCCCCAGGAGTTTTCCTTATCCCTGTCAAAATGACAGTGGAGGAAACACTAGTCACTGCTTCAGTTTCTTGCAATAAATGAGAACCCTGAAATCTCAATTAACACAGACAGAAGCTTAGAAAAACTTATGTCCCAGCCTTATCTCCTTAACCTCAGCCCCAATATAGGATGAGCCAAAAACATGATAGTTTCATTCTGGTCAGGTGAAGGAGAAACGATCAGGGAAACCATTCTTAAAACTTCAGCATCACACATATGGCATAATAGGAACATGCAAAGGAGTCTGATGACTTTTTTTAACCTTTGACTTATGGCAAGCGGAGGCATTAAAGACTCCCCTCAAAAAGACATCAAAGGGAAGAATGTGACAACTCCAGTGAAATAGAAATTACACCGCAAATCTCAGGAAGACAACTGCCAGGGTTCTTCTGAAAGACATTTTACTGTAAGAGCACTCAATGAGAGAACCTGAGGTTAGCCATGGGAGCTGTGTTCATCAGTGCTAGCCAGAGAGGTGAGGCAGGTGAGCACTTTGCAGAAGGCAACCAGCTCTACTAAACCACTGCTCTAATAAGGAGGAAGCTCATTTCATCCACCATTAAATATCCATTAAGGACTTTAATTCTTGCCAGCTCACTTGCATGAAGAGGAGTCAGCGGAGAGATATGTTTATTAAACATCACTATTCATTTCACCCCAAATGGCCTTTTACCCTAATGGGGAAGAGAAAAGGCAGTGATTCAATAGATGAATGGGTGGCACAGGGTCTGAGATGCATGGCTATCAAACCTCAAACATAATGGTTCAGTGTGACAGTTTTGAAGGGCTCAAACCTAAAATAAATTAGGTTGAGCCTAACTGTATGTATGAGTCTGGGTATAACCTCCCTCTCCTAGCTGAGCCCTCTCTCACAGCCTGATACTTCGTCAGAGCAGAAGTACACTGATCTTCCCAAATCCTGGTTTCTATAGGCCAGAGAAACAGTGTGTCCATTATCTGTGATCTGAACAGTTAAGAGAGTGGGGACAGAGAGAGAGGTATCTGCCTTTCAATCAAGAAGCAGCCCGAGATGTTTTCCCCATTTTGTTACACAGTTCTTTGTCTCCTTCCTTAATTTTTAGACAGAAAAACCTCCTCTATATACTTCTGTATGATCCCTCCTTAGGGTGTTTATTTCTGCTCCGACTCAGGAGGAAGACAAGCTCTCTGGAACATGCACTCCTATTCCTAAGTAACCAGGTTTAAGGAAGTTTTTATTAACAAATAATTCTGGGAGCTTAAAAAAAATGAAAGTTCTCAGCCTAGTTTTGAAACCTCTTCTGCTAACTTTCGAAAACATTCTTCACACAAACTTAGATGTTGTATCTTTAACTCCTATTTTCTGCCCTTACATCAAAACCAACTAATTAAGTTTCTGAAAATATTTGAAAAATATCAGTTCTGCTACACCTTCTTCTGATCAAAAAGCATGACAAATAAATCTTTGACAATAGTTTTCATTTAACTACTGGCACTATGTATTGGAGTACTTCAGTGCTCACAACAGCTACTGATTTAACAAACTCTTTTTCCCTTATGGGAGAAAGTCTCACCAGCCTGAAATAAATATTTGGGGTTACAAGCTGTTAAGAGTACTGTATCAGATTTATTTTTATAGTTCTAAAAGTGATCATGGCTGCTTCTTAGCACAAACTCTACATCCGAGCCCCTGCTTCAAAGAGCCTATAATGGAAACCACAGAAGATCAAAAGAAAACAGGTTGCCATGGTGGATGGAAAGTCCTATCTATAGAACAGCCCATGACTCTCAAGAGTGTGGTAGGAAAATCTGCCACATAGAAGAATTTCTTTTGTGATAGACCTGGTCAAAATTTTTCTGGCTTCACTTCCTTCAAAGGAAAAGAGGAAGCTCAAAAAACCCAAGCAACTCAAAATATTCCGAGTCATGATAAAAACCAACTTTGAAACACAGAATTTTCCATAATATTAATATTGTGGTCCCCATGGATGTCCGTTGTTTTATAGTGCCAACATTTAGGTGTTTCTAAATATAGAGGACTAAAATTAAAATGCCACTTAGATTTTCATTGAAGGTCAAATACTTCCTAAAGATTGAAGCTTGAGACTTTTAAGAAAAATGTCATTTCTCATAACATTTCAAAAACAGATAAAAAAAAGACAAATGAGTGGAGTTATTTTTCGTGCTTTCTCAAAAATCACAAGGCAGAGACCTAAGCTGACTTCAGCTGAAATAAAAAAAAAAAAAAGAAGAAATAAATACGTTCTTCTCAAAATGGTCTCTGAATTGATTATCTTCAGAGAAGGAGACTGTGCCCATGAAGCTGCACTTCATCACTAGAAAAGATGCGCAGATGGAAACAAGAGAAATCTAGTGACCTTCTATAGTGGTTGG
>JANVCC010000062.1:6448669-6503541 GCA_025345505.1 Todiramphus chloris collaris | reverse complement strand
GTTGGATTTTGTCTGTTTGCTCACTTGCTTTTCACTGTTTCAAAGCTTCCTGATGGAAGATGGCAAATGCTTTTGGCTTTTGCTGGTTTCGTGGGAGCTGAGGATGCTTAGCTCCCAGAAGACAGACTCTGTAATTACCATCGTTGCTGTGATCAGTATATTGATTCGCAGTGAAACAGCACAACATCAGCATACTTGAGTGTTTCTTTTATCTTCAGGATGAAGACCTTGCCTTCCTGGGAGGTTATCTTCTTTATTTTTTTCATGCAAACCATTAAGAATATTGACAAGTTCACGAGATTTTAACAGAAGGGATTTTTTTTTTTTTTTTTTTCCCCTCCAGAGAGAGCAAACATCTCAGGGATGCATTACTTTTTATTTGTCAGGGGAAAAGAGTCCTCTAAAAACAACAAAAAAAACCCCATCAGGCAATCAAGCCCAAATACCTTATTTAAAAAATTAAAACTTATAGCCATGAGAAAGCCAAATAATTGAGTTTTGTAGAATGTTTTGGCTACCTTCTTAATACCTAACACAGACTACGGCCAAGATACCTTTCTGTAAGATTAAACTGCACGGGATAAATTCTCCTTTCACCAATATGACATCACCAAGAGATATAAGAATAGGCTGTGTTGTTTCCTTCTTAGGCACATGGGTTTGAATTCTGCACCTTGTGTTGCTCCTTTATATGCTGCATTCATTTGGTTTTTGCTCCTGGCAGATAAGCTGAGTGCTATTAATATGAATTTCCCTGTATTAATATGTTAATATGCTATGGCTAAAAGCAGATAAAAAAGGAGGTGTAATGAAAGTCCTCTAGTCATGCAGATTTTCAGCTATGCTCTGGTTTTTACTGTTTCTTTTTCAAGCACTTTATTAAGATTTTGACTTTCCAAAATGATAAAAAGTGACCCCTGAGGGAAAGCCAAGAAGAAGAACATAAAATGAGAAAGAAATCCCCCACCTGCATTCATACTGGTGCCAATATAATTTGGGTGATGCAGCCATCACAAGCTTCTTTTCTGAAGTTGGATCGAACCAAGGTGTATGTTACTGTACTGGGTACTGTCTGCATTTTAACTCCCTCTCTTTTGGAACCCCGTTTCTCAACAGTGTCATTTCACCATTGGTCTTCTGTGAGTTGCCTGCTGCTGCTGCAACTGAGCCAAGCAGATTAACTGCTTAACCAAATTTTCCTGTTACCTCTTGAACACATGTAGCATATACACTCCAGAGTGTCAAATACACATTTGGAGGGAGGAGGAAGAATCAACACATGACAAATATTGGGGGGGATAATCATATTCTTACAACCAATTTTCATCAGCTACCAGTAGCATAAAAAAAAAAAAAGAGTAATTTTATGGCAAGAGATAAATTATTTGCTTGCAAAACTCTTAACAGTGTCAGTAGAGGTTTGTTAACAAAGATGCGCTCCAGATTTTTAGGTCCTGTGGTTACCCAAGATAAACGCAGACAAGCGTGAACTTTCCTATGCTGCCTATAAAAGTGAGGGCATGACAGATATGAAGGGTATTCCAAGCTGCTTTACAGGTATCTAATAATAGGTCTAAAATCCAAACAACAACATTTCTGCCATTCTAGGTCTGGGTTTGCCTGGAAGAGAGTCAAAGGCTTCTGCTGACTTCTGCCAGAAGACTGAGATAGATGCTTTCCCCACCAACCATCCTTTTCTGCGTCCTCTCCCAAAAAGCATTTTAGTGCTTTTAAAGAGATCAGACGAGGTCCAAAGAAAAGGAACCATAAGCCACATTTAGGATACTTTTTTAAAAGGAAAAGAGTTTCAGCTACCTTTATTCACGAGAAGAAGCTGTGCCTTGGTCTCCTGCAGCTGCACTGTGTCCCGAGTCAGAAGGATCATTGAGTAAAAGCCTGCCCTTGCTGTTGTGTCCTTTGGTGGATCACAGACTCAATTATTCTTGGCCCAAAGTATTTCCAGCTGCAATTACTAAGTGCATTCAGCTTAAGCCTGTGAATAGTTTGGGGGTGAAAATGAACTGCAGTTTTTGGCAAACAATTTCTTTGTGTCCAAGAATTTCTTGGCTCTGTGTAGAACAGCACTATAGACTGTGAGCAGGAAGGCTTGTTCCAGCAGCTGGAGTGGGATTCGTTGGGCAAAAGCCTCCAACATTTGCAGGGAAGTAAATTCATGAATTGTGTAAGCAGTGTTGTACTATTAGTCCTTGAGATTCTGGATACCTTGAGGTATCCAAAGGTCAGCCCTCAAGAGCTCTGGGCCTTGCCCTGTTCACAAAACATGGTCTGACCTGTTTGCTACCAGAAACAATAGGAAGAAAAAAGCAAAATTCATCTAGGCTTAGGAAACTTCTCCTGAATCAACTGAAGATGTATATTTCATCTGTGATAGTGAAGTTTAGGTAGGTGCACAGACTTGTGATACAGGAATGCTAATCACCCATGTTAGAATCACTTAGATTCATTTTTGCATTGAGACAAGATAAACTTGAAAAAAAAAAATCTAAATTAAATTATCCACCTAGGGTTCAGCACAGTTTAACCTGTATAGACATATTTTTCATTCAGATTAACTTTCATCCAGTGTCAATAAAAATACTATGTAGGTAGCAAGACTGCTCCTTTCCTGAGGATTTTTTGGGGGGAACATACTAGTTTTGAGTAACTGTTATATTTTATGCATGACCTCAGCATGCAAAGACTTGAATTCAAGTTTCAAGTTACTTAATATGACTAAGTTGATCTGCTGTACTGCCTATAACATATTCTTTTATCTTAATTTAATTTTTTGTTCCTGAGAAATATGCTTAGAGACTTAGAATCTGAATCATTGTGCAGTTGTACCTTAATTTCTGTTACCAACCCAAGGAGAATAGTACAGGATTTTTTGGAGCAAGTGCTTTTAACCAGCTTCCATCTATTTGCTGTTAATAGCAACAGTCTAGGAAGTGTCAGATGTACCTATATAGAGAATCTATCACTTTAAAATTACAATAGGCATTTGAAGAAACCTTTGTATTAGTTAATTAGATTACATGTAACGTGGTAATGAGGTCATAGAAACTAATTTGATGACCTTTGTTATAAATAGCCATTAATGTATAATTAATCTTCACATTCATTGGAGACATAGCATCTGAGTTGTACATGGAAACAGAATTAGGAGACATCATATTCATGTTATATATGATTGTTGATTAAACGAGTACCATATCTAAATGATTCACAAATTATCATGCAAATAAGCTATGAGGGTAATCAGATAACAATGATTTGCTCAGTGTTAGCTTGTTCAGCGCATGTCTACACGCTAAATCATCAAGCAGCTGTTTGAACACACTGCAGACTCACCAACACATCCTAAAATACCATCTCATGTTTACAAAACTAGGATCCTGCTTCTGATAAAGCCTGGATTTCATGATGGAAAAAAGAAAGTACTATAAGCAATGACAATTTCACATGGATCAGATGCACAGTCACTGCCATAACTTGTCACATCTTTTAAAGTGAGGTAAAATATGTCCAGATCCACAGGTTTTGAATGCCTCGGTGAGCATTGACTCTTGCACCAGCTCATAGTCCCTGGGTCAGGTATCTGTTCTGGTTGAACACTCTCCCTGTAAAGTCCTCCTAATGCAGGTATGAAAACTGAGCTTGCCCAGGAAGTCACAGAGAGCTCACAAGCCCATTGAAACATATGGGAAAGGGACCAAGGGAAAAACAAAAGGTATCTCCGTCATTTTATCAAATGAATGGAGAGTGTTTAAAACCAGGATTATCAGAAATGATGGGAGTCCGGTTTTAGGCAAAAGTGTGGGGGGGGAAAAGCCCCATTTCTCATTTTTAGTTTGACTGCAAAACCTTCTGTCAAGCTTCGGTGGCAATACAAAAAAAAAGATGGATTGCCCTGTATTTCTCATCTCTCCATCCCTCCCCCTTCATCATAGCACGAAGAACAAATATTAGCAGAGCTTAATGGCCAGGTCAGGTGGAAGCTCTGAGAGTGTGAATTTAAAATATGGGATGAATTCTGCAAAATGACTTTAAATGTGATATCTCTTGACCAATATTATTAATGAAGGAAATGACATGCTTTCTTGCTTCATAGTTGAGGAGATTACTCATTAATGAGCAATAATATATCAGAGCTTAATATGGGGAGCTAGAAAGAAGCAAACAATTGGCTTATGAGTCTCACAGTGTCATATTATTCACAAGTGGCTACCCTGAGCCAGCAGATCAGAGAGCAGATGACTAAAATGGATTTGCTACATTTTTAGTTGTTTTTTTTTTTTTAAATCTATTTCTGCAGGATCTTTTCTTTCATATATTTGCCATGAACATATGCAGTGGGATTAGTGGAATAAACAGCAGGAGTACAAAGAGACACTAGGAAAATCAACAGCGATTGGAAGAGATGGGGAAAAAAGCTTAACTGAAACACCAAACCTGAACAAATTACTATGGAAGTAGAATTTTCCTCCAAATCTAGAATAAAAATAAGTCTTAACAGTGCAGAAGCAAGGGTTGGAAATGTCCTTAGAAAGCAACCATAAAGAGAAATAAGGGGACAGATTAAGTAAAGACAACAGAAGAGAAGATCCACACAGTTTACTAGATGCCACAGTGCTAGGGTTTGGACTTCTGTACATCAGAGCCATCACAGGAAGATTCCACCTCCCTTCCCAGAGATGAGAGCTTCCTTGCACCATGGTGTGAGTAAGTGGTGTCCAGCAGGGTGGACTGGGGAGGTGGAAAAGGATGAAAGTCAGGCCAACAAGGGGTAGTGCCAGGGTCATGTCCCTTCTCCACTCTTCTTCAGATATATTGGTCTGAAACTGTCCCAGCACAGAAGGAAGAGCAGGAGAATGAGGGACCCTAGAGGACCACGCAATCACCAGAACTGGGATGGTAGTGATGAGGAACAGAGCTCCACGAAGATAAGTCAGCAAGCAGCTCAAGAAAAAATGACGACAAAACCATCAAACAGCATCTTTCTCTACTCTGCTCCTCTAATGACATGAAACCAGGACAGACCTTAGATCTTGGGTTCCTCTTGGCTTTCCCATCTTATTTTTGCTGATATGTGAGGGGAAAAAACTTTTTGCAGAGATCTGTTCAGGGGTGTGTTGGTGCTACCAGGTAACAGCCTCCTTAGATCATAGCAAATACCACCCTAAGGAATCTCTCTATGGAGTACAGCTGCACTGGCATGGCCTTCAGTTCCAGCATCTCTGGTTCAAGCTCAGGCCCACAGTTTTGAAGAAATCACTCCCGGATCACCATAATCCAAGTAATTGTTTTTGCATGGTCATAAGAGAATATTAAAACATGTTCTAAACGTCAAGACTTGATCATTTCTAGAAAATGGGTCTAAAAATAGTGTCTTATTGATTCTAAATGATTTCCAGATCAAAACTGTTCCATTTTCAAATCAAACCCTCAATCTGCATGCATTTATAAGTAGCAGCCTTCTTGTCAATAGATTTATTGAATCTTTGTCATAAATTCAGAAAATGAAATGATGTCCCCTCAGCATTGTAAACTCCATCTCTGTCTCACATTACACAAATTACATAACTGGACTTTCATTAGCACCAAGGCTAATTGAAGTCATTGGATCAAAACTGTTTTGACAGAAAATTGGCTAGTTGACAAAATTAATATTTTCATGGGAATTCTTTCCAGATTAAGAGTTCACTCTTAGTAAGAGAAATGCTCCCTTTTCTTCTTCCCTCCCACAACTTTAGACACACACATGAACACATAACTTGGATGCAGAGATGCCACCACAAATTCCTAGTTCTATTTGTGTTGAGGTCCCTGTGCCACGTCACCTCTTCTGTGTTGAAATGATCTTCCAAATGAAAGGGCAGATGAGGATGCTCCACAGGAAACAATATCCAGGCAGAAATCCAGGGATTTATAAGGAAGGAAAAAAAACCCCAAACCAATCAGCAGGCTCCTGTTCCTCATTTTACATAAAATATTGCTACATCTTTCTGAGTCCCTTTTTGGGGTAATTCAAAGTATTTGAGTTTCTGATACATTAAATATTTCTTTTTAAAATGTCCCTCTGTTTCTGATTAGATATCGTGCAATGTTTTGTTGTAATTGGTAAATCATATGAAAAAGAACTTAGTGAAGCATAGCTATTGCCCTGGAAAGTAGAAATAAAAATTTACTTTAAAATAGTGCCAAGTTCTTTGATCTCTTACAGAGAAAACTGAAAACACAAAGTAAAAATTAAAAATTTTGTGTTTACAATCAAGACTAATATTTGACAATGTTCTTGCAGCTAATGCAGAACATTTATTTTTAAAGAATTCCTTATTATCATTTGCTGCAATATGGAATTCTATTAATCCTTTGGATTTGAATAGAAATAAAAATAAGACCAATGCTTACCGTAAAAAAAACAAACCCAAGACATGTCTGAAAGTCAGACTCATGTCTGCTTTGGAGTCAAAATAAGTATAACTGGCAAAAAATATGATGGCAATCACACAGAAACTTGTGCTCATCATTTAAAAATTTAGAAGTTAAATAAACAGCTAAATAAACAAGAAAAAGAAACAGACCAAACCTCTGCTAAAGTGTTGGGAGCAGACGTAGAGCCATTCAGAAAAATCTTCCTCTATATATATATATATTTCATGGTCTAGATACCCTGCTTTCATCCTGACTCCATCCCAATCCTGCATTTTTTCCACTGTCCCACTGTGGTTTCCACAAAGCACTCAGGGACTTCTAGAGCTGGACAGTCAAAGGAGCAGAGTTCAAAGATGTTGCATAGGTGAGACAGACCAGAATTTAGCTTCTATTCTAACACAGGCATCTCCTTTGATAGACAAAAGGATGTAAATATCACTAAATAATATATGTACAAAGAGAAAAAACCCCAAACCTATCTGCTTTTCTCTTACAGTTCATTTACATAGCTTTCTTGAAAGGACCTGCATATTCTGGCACTTTTCAATGGCAGATATGTTTGTGTTGCCATGTAATTCATTACCCAGGGGTCTGTAGTGTAAAATACAATTTTCATACTTGGATTCCAAACATACCTGCCATGCATAATAAAACCCACACATTCATTTCACAAAATAATAAATCAAATTCTTTTTGGAGGCATGCTTTTTTAGATGGCTGAATCTGCAATGCTTCTGATTAAGCTGGAATAAAAAGGAAAGGAAAAGAAAAAAAATTTCCCCCCCTGGATATTTGTTCAGTGTTACAGCAGCTTCTCGGAAGGAGGATTGCCTGTTTCTTTAAATAAAATATTATTTGTTAGCCATGTGTATCGCACAATTAAGTGTGAGACAATTACTCCAGTGTCTGCAGAGCAAGGAGACGTGTGTGTGCAGATACGTTCTGCGTGGCTAACACATCCGCAAGCAGCTTTGTACAGCTGCCCCAAAGCCTCCTCCCCTCCCTGCTGGCTGATTTCAAGAGCTGGTCTTGCTTGCTGGGCTCAGCAAGAAAAAAGCCACAAACCCAGCACTGAAGCTCCTGTCTGAGTTGGGAAATGACAGCATCACTGATCTCAGCTCTAGCATGAATCTTGATGGTGGTGCCATTAATTGCTCTGTATGATTTCCCAGACAGAGTAACCAGCACCCTGATGCAAAGAGCTGCTCGGGGTGGGGGGGGGGTCCTAGCTGCCAGCTCTGCTAGGCTCCTCTGACCAGGTCTGACAGCACAAATACAAGCTCCTCACAAGAACACTTGTGGCCTATTGAGTTATTAACGCTTTATTACATTGCCATTTGTTTGTTTTGCCCTGAAAGTGGCACTCTGCACTAGTGTTACTGTTTGTAACAGGCATACAGTGGAACAGCATGGTTCTGCTGGCTGCTTAATACCCTGAGTTTCCATGGAAGTAAACAGGATCTGTGGTTGCCCAACACCTCAGAGGAGCAGGCACTAATTAGCAAGCAGTGAGTGGAGTAGTGAAAAAGCACGAAGCGCAGGAAAGTTAGCTTTGATGCAACCCAGAAGATTAAGGAGCTGTCACGCTTGCTCAGAGGAAATCATTAGCCACCGTGTTTTATAAAATAATAACAACAGATAACGCTCCCTGCAGTTCACGCTTGCTTCTCCACTAAATGTAACACAAGTTCGTAATAGGGAACATAAATATCCCAGCATCTCTGAAATGCGCATGAAGGATGGGAACACTGTAGCTCCAATGTCCTCAGCTTGCCTATCGCTGGGCATACAGCCAGCTTAACAGCATAGAAAATCAGAAGTGTCCATATGAAGACACCTGTGACTCCAGACCAAGAAGAAATGCCACATACATTTCCAATATCTGCTTAAGGCTGCCATTCCCTCTCCGACCTCTTAATCACAACCCCACCAGAGTCAAGAGAATGATGACTTTTGCATTCCCTGGGTTTCAGATGTGCCCCTAAACCACCAGACTGTGGAAAGCCTTTACCTTTGCAAAGGTTTCAGGGAAGGGCTCACATTCCTTATCATATCTGCTAGGTTTTCATATCACTGGGCTGTTTCAGGGATAACATATCAGCAAATGCTCATTTTGAACCTGCTTGCTGGTCTTCCTTTGTGTTAGGGTTTTAATACCAAGTGAGGTTTGCCATGTCTATTTAACTAAAGTCAAAATAGAATCACAACACATAAGAAAAATAAATTTGCAGAAGGTGGGAGTTGTGTGTGTGATTCAGCAAAAGAAATAACTCCCAGGACTCCTACTGTCTTATCAAGTGTTCTTGAGATTATAGTGGCACAGTTAATTTTGGATACCATGCTTCTGATGGATAAATAAATATATCCATAAATAAGTATAGGAACTCATCAGTCATTCATTCTGATCTGCAGTTTGATTCAGCATGTAAATTATGATTTGAATTTTCATCTATCCTGTAGGGAAAGAAACATTTGAGCAAGAAGTACTCACATATATCAGTAAGGCTGCCCCTAAATGATTCAACCAGAATCCAGACTTCTGGGTGCATTTACACCTAGTGCCCACAAACAAAACTCTAATGCAAACCTTATGCGATGATTAACTTCCTGCTAAAAAAAAAAAAAATCCACAACAACAAAGAAACTTGGCTGTGGTCACTTTGTCCTCTTGCTCTCTGTTCCCTATTAACTTTACAGGAACATCTACAGGATTATGCATACATTCTGCAACTGATAAAGAATAGGTTTGTATTTACAATAAAGAAAGCCATAAGACCTTACAGGGTTCACTTCCATTCACAGCCCCTGCTTGCAGAAACACTTCGAAGCCTGAACTCTCACCAGCACAATTTCAAAGCAGCATGGACATCCTCTCAGAGAGATGCTTACAGCCTCATGTGAAGAGCTGTGGGAATGAAGATTTTAGGCTCAGCTGAGGCTTATTTATCTGCATACTCTCCCTTCCTTCAAGGGAAGGTGCTATAAAGCAGGGGGAACAGAAACAACACTTTCCCCCCAACTCCTAGCAGTTTCTGTTCTCAGTCTTTCTCTGCCTTCTTCCTTTAACTTGTCGTTAAAGTTTACGTATATAATGGAAGAAAATCTAGTTAAGTTTTTCAGTACTTAAATTAACAGCTACCTTCCCAGTTGCAAATCAGACAACATTTCCAGGGTAATATATTGAAAATCTTATGAGAGCATGGGCAGAAGCACTAATAGGGTGTATATTATTAACTTCAAGCTGATAAAACATTAACTGCCAAATTTCTGCCAAATATACCAGATACCTCTTCCAGCCCTGCATTACTGTTTGAAGATTATCCATCAAAAACTGATAGTGGTTTAACTTTGGTTACATTGCTTTCAAATTTGTGGAGTTTGGAGCACTTACTTGACATAAATAAAGAAAGAATACTTTCAAGCAAAAGGCAACATTTCAGAAATGGCATTATTTCGTATTTTCATAGATTGTTAAAATTCAGCAGCACTTTTTAGCTCAAACATTTTTGGCCCTTCCAAGCTACTGAGTTTCAGAAAGCTTGAGGAAGAGGCCAATGCACCAAGGCATGGTCTGGAGTACCTTGGAAGGATTTTTGACAATAAAAATTGGGATACAGCTATGAATTGTACAACCCAACATGATTTTCCATATTTTTTTGTACTGATCCAGCTGCTAGAAGTGTTTCATTATGGCCCACTGGATGGCTCTGTGATCATTTAGTCACAGGGCAAGGCTGAATTGAATCAGTGTAAGCCAGGAGTCATTTACTTTTGTCAGTAGAACTGCAGAGGCGACAAATTTATCTGTGTAGGAAAGAACAAGCCCTCAGAGCACACTTTCAGATTCCTCATACTCATCTCCTGGTCAAATTCAGTAACACCTCCCCAGAAAATAGGCTGTGCCAATAGGTCAAGTTTTTTTCTGTGTTTTGGATTTTGTCCTTTTAAGTGGACTAGGGGAAGAGGAGACAGAAAATAGGAAGAATATCTCTTTGAAAGATTGCCTCTTGGAAAGGTTTGAGATTTTAGGTCCATGTCATTTGGAGGTATGAAACATCAACATATGATCTTTCACCACTTATTACTGCCAAGATAAAAATTATTCAGCCACTTCCAAGTGTAGGGAGGATGGAAGGAAATCAGTGCCATGTCTTTTTCCTCATCTCTTGGGAAATGGTGGACAGGTTTAGAAAACTCAGGAAGAACTTCACTATGTTGAAAACATTCAGTGAAATTGAGAGAGGTAAGACATAACTCATCATGACAAATGAGAAGATCTTGTGACAATTTCATCCCAAAGGCTTGAAAGGAGATAAATAATTAATACATAGCTATTTTTATAAAAGTCACATTGAGGCAAATAGTATTCAACCTAGAATCATTGTTTTCCATACTTAGTGCTCTGGTGTTATTATCCACAGGACAAAAAAAAACTCTGCATAGTTTAATGAATAAATCTGTCAAGCCAGATTCTGTGGCATCTGCTAGATGAGGTTCTTCTTTGGGACAGGACAATACTACACTTACATACTGACAGGTGCTTATTCTACCTCTATAGCCTAGGAATTCCTCAGGAAAAAAATCTCAACAGTCCCTGAATTTCCTACACAGATGTAAAAGAGAGGGGGGGAAAAAGGAAAAAAATTAAATCCTGTAGTCAAGGGTCACATTGAAGTCACCTAAGAAGTCACCTAAAGGACTGCTTTAACATAAGCCTCTCTACGTTCTGTGCCAGGGCAGCGTTTCACCCTTGATTGTGCTACCAGAAGATAACTCATGGTTGGGAGGAACCAAGGGGAGCATCCACTGCAACCCACTGTGCCAGCCACAGGCACCCACCCACCTGTACCACGGCTGGCACCCACCAGGTCCCAGCCAGATGCCAGGGGCCAAGACACTGAGGAAGTCCTCATGACTGGATTAATCACCAAAGGAAGCCACACTGAGCAGCTCTTTGGTATACTGGCGGGAGATGGGGTGTTTCCCAGGCCTGATTGCTGGAGTGTGCTCTGCCCTCCCACTGAAAAGGGGGCCTCTGGTAGGAGGGTAGGAGATTCACCCCAAGACTGCAGAGTAAAACACTGGCAAAGTTGCTGCTATTTTGTCTGTATTATAATGGAAATTAATATATGAATACGTATGTATATGTATTTGCAAATACACTACCCTTGTAGCTAGAATGATGACTATATAACTATGTTCTCCTCCGTGTGTCTATCTCCCTGTAGTTGTGTGTCTAACCCATCCCCATCTGTACACACATACCTCGTGGTTTTAGACTTAGAGACTAAATTCCACCTAATAAACATTGCAGGCACCTCATCTCTTTTTGGATGCTGACATTTGGTTCCTTCTAACAGAAACATCACTATATTTATTTCCAAAGTCAAATTTAGCTCCTGTTTCTGTTCAGTAAGAGTCTGATGGGCAATTGTACTTGCCCCACAGATGAGTAACACACACAGTTCAATTCAAGCATGTAATTAATGGTCGTCGCTTAAAAGCTGTATTTCATTTGATTTATAGCACATGACATTCTTTTTCAGCCCCACTTGTTAATTAGCCCTATTAGCAGCCCTTTCTTCTTTGCCTTTCTTTCCCATCTTTCATTAGCTACATACAAGAGTTTCCTCATTCTTGGGGGCAAAGGGATGAAAATGAAAGCCTTGCTGCAAAATTAGCTGAAGGTTAATCGTCTCCTTGTCCCTATCAGCAGAGATGCAGCTACACTCGCAGCCTCAGGTGCTTTGATCCTGTCATGCCAAGAGAACCATGTTTACATTTTGGTGCAGGGATGTAGCAAAACACTCATTAACCGTGACACGTCAGTGGTACATGGGCACATGGAAAGGGTTACATACACCCCTGGCAAGATGGTCACATCACCCCAGCTGGTGTGAGCATTATACCCTCTGCAGCATCTCCAGTGCTCAGGAGGCTTGAGGTACCTATATGTCTAGCAAAGAAATCTGTCAGCACCAGTCATGGCAGGAACATGCCGGCCGTATTGGACTAGACCACTGTGGGAGATGTGATGGGGATACTTTTGTCATGTGGACAATCCTCTTAGCAGGAACTGTTGTGACAGGACAAGGGGTAATGGTTTAAACTAAAAAGAGGAGAGATTTAGACTAAAGGAAGAAATTTTTTACACTAAGGCTGGTGAAACACTGGCACAGTATTCACAGAGAGGTGGTAGATACCCCATCCTTGGAAATATTCAAGATGAGGTTGGATGAGGCTCTGAGCAACCTGCTCTACTTGCAGATGTCCCTGCTCACTGAAGGGGGATTGGACCAAATGACTTTTAAAGGTCGCTTCCAATCCAAACCATTCTATGAAGATGTCAGGGAGAGGCCAAGAGGGGAATCCTGGAGGAGTCTGGGGTAGGTGGGGCAGTCATCTGGGGCAGTCATCCCCCAAGACTCTCTCCAGCAGTTCAGCTACAGGTTATCCTGTGCCAGCCCGGACCTGCTCTTTTGTGGCTTCCCCAATGACTCCCTGGCACGGTGAATATGCTTCAGCTGCTTACATGGCCTGAAAAATACCCATTAGCCACAGAAAAGAGCAAGCTGGAATGAAAAAGGAGAAGTCAATACTTGGGAGTGCATGCCTGAGTCAGACCTTTCCCTCCCCTTCTCCGGTCAGCATCAAAAGCTGGCCTTCATCCAGCCCCCAACCCTTCCTCCTCAGAAAACAACAAAAAACAGTACTTGGGAGGAAAATGAGTCTTCTGATAGGTAATACCCTAAAGCCTACCTTCTGAATACACTCACCCTGCTTGCAAGTGGCTGGGCAACACTCAGAGGCTGTCTAATTGTCATGGATAGATCAGCAAAGCTCTTTGAAAGCCATGTCAGCCCATTTAATTATTTTGCTTCACACCCGGGTGCCTTTGACACAACAGTGTTTGCAAGGTGTTCTCTGTGACTGCATCTGCCTGGGAGAAGAGCAGCTGATTTAAAGGTTGAAAGGGGAGGGGAAAAAAAACCCACAAAAGATTCATCATTGTTTCCAAGGAAAGTGAAATGAAATGAAACAAGAACTAAAAACAATTGCACTAGTAATCAGCATCATGATTAAGGAAATGGACCAGAAAGAGACCAAAAAGATGCGTTGTAAATCCTCAGGATCAGCTCCCCACATGCTGCTCTGTGACAGCTGGCTGCTCAGCACCTTACAAACACCATGCAGTTTGGATGCCAGAAAATGCTGAGGTGCTGCCTGTGCAAAATGAAAAGCAGCCAACTCCTCAATAAATGGAAGCAAAGCCTCTGTGTCCCAGTAGGAAGAAGTCTACAGGAAGGCAAACTGCAGCTGTGCTACCTCGGATCTCATCTCCCGTTCCTGCTACTTTGGGCACTGTTTAACCCCACTCAAGGTAACACTGATAAGCCATGGCACCAGTGTAGAAGAGCCTCACTCTTTTATCTGGGTCCTTCCGAAACATTCAGATTTCAGAGTCATGAAGTCTCATTTTGCAGAGTTCAGTGGGAGCTCAGGCGACATGAAAGACCTTCAAAAAGGGTAAAAGCAGAACAGCCGAAGTGTCTTTTCTCAGGCCACATCAAGCACTGAAGCCAAAGAAGGGTGTCAACACATGTATGCTGGACAGGGACATCAGGAGGGTGTTGGCTTCTCAGGAACGTAGCCTGATGCTTGTACAGTTCAGCAGAGAAATATTTTTCTGGTTTTGACTGATACTTTCTGATATGTAGATAAGCATTAAAACTTTGAAAATTTATATAAAGTGCTAATACAATCCATCTAGATTGACTAATTACACTGTTCTGCTCCCATTCTTTGCCATTAATTCCCTGTCGGACGACCTCTTCTTTTTAAGTATTTTTTTCAAATCTTTATTTTAAGTAAAATCATACTGCTATTGCTGGCATAGATATTGGCGTAGACATGTTGGTATATTGGGCCTTGCTTTCATTTCCTTCAGAGCTCTCCTGAGTTTCTATGCAGGCAGTTCATCCCAGAGTTGATGAAGCAGCTTTTGTGTATGACTAAATAATGTACTCGCTTTTTCTCAGGATTGTGAAGTGTCACACATGCCCATGTATTAGACATACAAACAGCAAAGAAAACAGCACCTAAGCCCCCAAAGCACATAAAATAATATTAGCATTGATTAGCATTAATTTTGCCAGCAGTTATGCTTTTCAATTTATGTTCTCCACCTTCTGATAACATTCTCAAATTACATAGCACAAGGCTCAAACTGCTACTTACACCAACATCAAAATGTAGTTCTTGTTATACCAAAGTAAATGTGTGGGAAAAGAGGCGGGTTTGTGTCTACTCTGCGGCTGTTTCCATATAAATCAATCTTTCTGCTATCAGAAATGTTCCTTCACAAGGGAAAGGAAACAGAGTTTGATCCCTACATGATAAAGTTGACTTCAGTGCCACAGCTGCCTGTCCTAGGATTTTTCCTTTATGAGCACTGCTTTTCTCTTGAAAATTGTCGGCCGTGATGTATGATTAAAAAGTCCAAACCAATAACAAACTAACATTTAAAAGGATCAGAGCAAAAGGATAATTGTAAACTACTAGTTTACGTTTTCTTTCACCTAACTGCATTTGCAATTTTCTATCACATTTTATTATTCCAGATTTGCACGGTTATCACACAGGTTTCTTCTCTTTCCACATGAGATTTTAAAAAATTCTTTAATCTTAACAGAAGAAAAATGCTTTTTAGTGATTACTTATAGCTGTTGTTTATCATTTATGTTAATTTAACAGAATTACTATATGCGATGATTATTCCTTAGTTATTAAACTTACTACTTTTAGTTCCTAGTTCCTAGAGGTCATAAATGTTACTGTGGTTCTAAATTAAATGTAAACAATGCACTTTAAAGAGTGACTTGCCTTGCTGGTGAGTACATTTCTTGACTGGTCTATTAAACGGGGAAAGAGAAAACCAAATGGGGAAAGACTTCCATCTAGAAAAAACAATGAAATAAATGCAGGAAAGGAGCTGATGGATATGAAGTGGAAAGAGTATGATTTCATGTATCTAGTGACAGCAAAGATATAACCCAGAAGTAAACTCAATAGATAAGTGTTTTTATTGATGAAATAGTACTTCAGTATCTAGAAATTTTTCCCCTTTCTTCTTATTTTTTTTCACATGTGTAATAAATGTGGCTTTTGCATGCCTTTCTGCCCTTGGAGGAGGGTAGAGCCGCTTTCCAATAGGATAGAAACTAGTATTGTAATTGTTCTGTATGTACACATGAGAAAATGTTTGCAGCCAGGTTTACTTGGGACATGACAGTTCAGTGTAAAACAAGGTCTAGTAGTCACCTGTGAAACCCTGCTCTGTTTCTGGAGCAACCCTAATGGAAGAGATTTCTTATCTTTTACTAATACTGGACTGACTCAAGTAGCAAAATAAATGGATAGTGCTCAGAAATGGAAAAAGAAAAGATGTAGAAAGACCAGAATATATCTGGAAAACAAGCTTCCTTCTCTTCCATCTGTCAACAGGGCCATCCTTGCCAGAGCATCCGCAGCCCAACTGTATGACAACTGCCTCTTTGGATCCAGCTCTGTCTTGCCTGCTCGATAGCAGTGGGACTGCAACAGAAGATGGCACATGCCTGTAACTCAATAGGCATTTGGCAGGGCATCTTCATCCCTCCTAGCAAATGATTAACATGCTCCCAGAGATTTCTGGGTTTTCTGTGCCACTTGGGTCAGCAACATGGTCAGCCCCAAGGAATTCTTGGCAGGAGCAAAGCCCAGATCCCAAGCTGTGAGATGTGCCTGTGTCCAAGAACAGCTGGGTCTGGCCGGTCTCTGTGCCAGGGACTGGGCTGTCAGTGTGCATGTGTGTGCATGTGAGAGACAGAGGCCATGAAGAAAAACAGAAATAAAATTAAAAAAGAAATCTACTCTGCAACGTCACTCCATAGGTATGATTTAGTTGGTGGTATGTGAAAACCATTGGATTTCTCCTTTATAGACAAAATTGTCCTTGGTGCCAGCTTATCACATACCTCCATCTGTGGGAAGTTCACATCAGACATGGGATTGGTATGAACCAAAGAAGCTACTGGCTATTTTCATAGTGTGTGTCCCCAGCCCCTCCCCTCTGCATTTCTCTGTAGCTTTAGATTCCAGCTGCCTCTAGAGTCTTCTTGTGAGTTGTCTCTTAATTTTGGTTTATTTATGCAGAAGATGCCTTTATGTTCCCAAAGGCCTGAACTGCACTGACTGCATTTTCTGTTGTGCTGATTGGTTGTTACACAGCATTAGAAAGCCCATGAAAATATCTTCAGCTTGGCAAGAAGAAACAGAGATGAAAAATGACTGCATAAGAGAGAGGGGTAAAGGTCAAAGTGCTGGACATTATCCTCAAAACCAGTGTTTTGTTAATAAATATGTTGCCTGCCAAAAGTGGCAGACCTTGGAATATCCACACTGTGGGAAATCTCTCTTCTAACCCATTAAAAGCACTACAATGCTTTGCCACGTGGACAGAAAATGTCCACCCAAAGATCATCTCGGGGCCAAATCCTCTCCCTCTAAGTCAATAAACACTCAGTGCTTTTGAGGATATTTTGCCAGGCTGAGAGTAGCTCTTGGATGGATTTGCAGGAATGCTGGTCACATTTTATCTGTGTGTTCAGAGTAGAATTTATTATATGTCTATCTTACAGGGAAATTGTTTAAACCAGAAGATAAAACGATGTACGAAGAGTTTCTCTGTGGCGAAAGACTACAACATAGCAGAGAATGGAATTCACTGTTATTTGAGCTTACATTACTCAGCTGAAGCAAGTAATAATATATTCAATGTAAAACTTTCTGTACTGAATGCTTTTCGCCCTTCTGATACTGACTCTGAATTTCTTTCTATAGCCTGGTGATGGCTATCAAGAGCTTGACAGAGATATGTAAAGTGGGATGCTTTCTCCCTTTCTAATGGACTTAGGACACATTTGCAGTTAGCTGGCATACACCATTCACTCCGGCTGGAGCAACATCAGTAGCACAAATATGGGTTTGCAGTACCACAGGAAGAAAGAGGTGATAGCAGAGTGCTCATCACCTGCGAGAAATTTTCTTTCTAATACAAACAATAACCTCCAAAAAAATCTTTGTACTATAGTGATTATTCAGTGCTTGACATGTGATGCTGGTTGTAAATAAAAGGAGATTTTTAATTATAAATCCATTTGTCACAGCCTCAGCCCTTAATGATTTGTAGGTATTAAGTCTGAAAAAAGATATTTGCTGTATGTCAGCACCTATGCAAAGCCTTTCCTTGCACAGTGGAATGTTTTTCCCAAACTGTCAAGAAAGTGCCAAAGAGCCAAACTAATCAGGCTCCATAAACACCAATATAATAAAGACAGTTGCAAATTGTAAACAGAATCTCCCAAGTGACACTTCCACGGCCATAATAAAATTATTGTTGTGAGAAATTCTCCATTTTAAAGAAGCACCATCTTATTACCTGTGCTGAGAAGAGTTGTATTTGGCATTTGCATAAGCAAATAGTGTCTCCCTAATGTCAGGGACGACAGAAATACAGGAACTTGTGACCTGCACAGAGCTGTGGTGTGGCACTCACCATACTATCTTAGAATCATAGACTGGTTTTTGTTGGAAGGGACCTTCCTCTAGTCCAACCCCCCTGAAGTAAGCAGGGACATCTTCACCCTGATCAGGTTGCTCAGAGCCCTGTCCAACCTCACCCTGAATGTTTCCAGGGATAACATGTGAGATGTAGGATGTACTATATATGATGCAGTCATATGTGCAACACCCTGAGCAGAGGAATACTGACAGCTCAGTTTTGTAGTCTTACTCCCACCTCTGCTGAGGCAATGGAGTTAAGACCAGTTCTAACTGCTGTAATAGTTGAAACAACAAGAAGTAATTGCTGTGTGTGAGAATGATTGCTCAACTGTTTTAACATATAGGTCATCCATTTTTAGAGGAGAATAAATGCAGCAGACAGTACAAGTAGTCTTGGAAAGAGATTGGAAAATATAGCCTTGAGACTTCTGGGAAAAGATTAATTGACTTTTGACAGCATAGAGAGATAATGCAAACAGCCCAGAGGTCTGAGTTATGGCCAAAATTAAATGAATAAGATGTTGCTTGTCTGGTCCCATGGGAAGAATTGTCCACATCTGAGAACCAGTTTGGCCTGATCCCAGGTGAGTCAGACCTGGTGAGAATGGAGGATATGCCCCTAGGTCTCAGGTTGAGACGCTCCCTGGACCATCTATGGTCTACCCTGCAATAGAACATTGAAAACTATTCAGGCAGACAGCACCAAATTCACCACTTCCATTTGATTGAGCAGTGTTACAGAGACCAAAACAGCATCTTTGCTCTTCAGTAGTAAGAAAAATAGGTAAAAGCTTTCTTTTCTGCTGCTAAACCACCCACCCATTGGTTTTATTTACATCTAAAACCCAGTCATCACATCATTCCTTACAGCCTGTATGTATAGTACACAAACAACGTTCCAGAAACAAATAATGGACTAGTAATTTAATCTCAACTCTCGGATGCTTCCCATGAGCAAAGTAGAGAGCAATGACCACTGCTGTGACTGAACTTCATCTGGCCAGAGAGTGTGGGGCCATGGATCGCCCTGCACACAAAGCCACTGCCTGGGGGTTTGCGACCCCATCCAGCCAGTTCAACCCGCTTGTGCTGTGAAGTAATGCCAGGGCAGCAAGCAAACCATGTCCAGAGCACTAGGCATAGTTGGTCAGGGGATCCAGAGGAAGGGCACAAAGGTGACCCAAGGAATGGAGCATCTCTTCTTTGAGGACAGTCTGAGGGAGTTGGGGCTGTTCCACCAGAAGAGAAGCCTCCAGGGAGACCTTATTGTGGCTTCGCAGTACCAAAGCAAGCCCACAGGAAGGGTGGGGAGGGATTTTTTATCAGGGAGTGTGGTGATAGCATGAGGGGTCATCGTTTCAAACTGAAAGAAGGTAGATTTGGATTAGATATTATGAAGAAATTCTTTGCTGTGAGAGTGGTGAGGCACTGGAACGGGTTGTCCAGGGAACCTGTGGATGCCCCATCACTGGAAGAGTTCAAAGCCAGGCTGATGGGGCTTTGAGCAACCTGCTCTAGTGGAAGGTGTCCCTGCCCGTAGCAGGGGGGTTGGAAATAGATGATCTTGCAGGATCCCTTCTCACCCAAACCATTTTATGATTGTATGATTATCCCAACACAGTAATATCCTGGCTTCAGCAGGACAGAACCCCAGGCCTGCCATGGCCTCCAGGCTGTCAGCATTTGGAGTTAGTCGGGCCAGCTGAACCAAGCTACAGGCTACAGGTGTATCCCATCCTATAAACATCACACCCAGTATAAAGAGGGAGGTTTGGTAGAACTACGGATTCTCCTGCTGGAGCTCCTGCTTGGGCTTTTCCCAAGGCTCCTGTTGATTCTGTTCTAGAAGATATCTTGTTGTTTGCTGTGACCTCTGTGTGTTTACTTGTGTGAGTATAACTGTTTACTTTTTACTGATGCTGGTATTAGCTTGGCTGTTTTGTTTAATCTGTTTTCATTTCAACTTCTGGGTGTCCTCTCCTTTTCCTGTTTTCCCCTCTCTTCTGGGTATGTGTTAGTGAGTGATAGAGCAACTGCTGTAGCTTAGCTCCAGATATGGGCTAAACAGACACATAGGTGTATTTTACCTATCAAACAACAAGTCCACAGCTTATTTAAAATTCAGGGACTTGTAAGAGATAAAAAAGAGCAATGTTAAATGAGATATATGTATACATACGTGTGTGTGAATAAATATATGTATACACATAGGTACTGCTTGCTTATATATACTCCTCTCTGAGCGAAAGCTCCTTTGAGAACCATCTGTTGCCTGAACTCTGATGATGCTCTGGCTCAGATCTTGTCAGTGGCAATAAATCCATCCTTGTATATATCCAATCCTGTCACTGAGTAGAGGATTATGATAACAGATGACTCCCCGGTTAGCATCTAGTTCACAAGTAGACAGGTAGTTTGTTTCCTCTGTTAGATCTGTGCCTCACTAGAAAAAGAGTTTTCAAGCACATATTTTCCATGTGCTGGAGATAATTCAATATTTTTTGTTCTGAATATTTCAGAAAGTTTCATACACTGTGTAAGTTACTTGTATAGAATTTTGGTAAGTTACACTGCTTCAAATCCACAGTTACTCCATTGATTTCAGTACAAGTAAATGTGTCTGGAGGGTGTATGTGTACTCTGTAGGCTTTATGCTTTTCACTTGAGAGTAACATAGGGTTTTTGCCCATAATTTCTTCAAAGGAATTCCTAAGCATGCCATAAATCTTTCTTATAAACTTGTATATATGTTGAAAAAGCTCCACAGCTAATTGGTATATATGCCAGCGTTGATGGTAATTTTTTTTTGAGAAATATGTACAGAGGTCTTATTAGTAAAATATTATAGGAATAACTGAGCTTAGGTGCTTGAGAAATTTACTAAGATCTCATAAAGTGTACTTTGTTTCCTTCAAACATGTGAAACCTGATCTGTAGTCAATTATATCAATAGGATTTTTTCCAGTGTTGCATGAGATATTTACCTGGGCAGTAAAACTGGAACCCTGTCTCATTCCTAATCTTTTTATTTGTTCCTATCTTTACACTTCAACTCATGACCCTATATTTACAGACAAATATCTGTGGCTTGGCACAAATTTGTCTGAAGGGGGTTTGGCTGGTGAAGCTGTTATAGGGAGACTGGCTGGAGCTCCAGCTTTGTGGAGCAGTTACTGAAACCTCTGTACAGTGTGGCTAGAAAAGGTCACATCTGAACAGCCTGGTACCCTTCATCTGGCAGCAGCCAGAATTTGAGGGAAATGGGAGGCAATGATGAACCCACAGCAGGCAGGATGAGAGGTTTTTCAGAGGAGAATTCTGGTGGATGCTGTCCTGTGACATGAGAGATGCTGTGAGGGCAAAGGAGCCTGGCAGTCATGGTCTCTGAGAACCCCAGATGCACAACTGCCAGGAGCTTATTAAATATTGAAGAGCAAGTTTTCACGAGGCAGGGGAAAAGCAACATATTGATTGACTCATTTTGTTGCTTCAAGGAGAAAGGTTTTGTGATATGACTTGCAAAAACAATATGCTTTGCTCTGCTCCCACATAAAGCAAAGGAGAGTCACAGAAGGAGGCTCTAACGCAAGCACAGAGACATGAAAGCTGCGGCTGTGGGTATTGATCCTGGTGCTGGCATTGCACTGGGTGTCAGTGATGTTCCCAGCTCCTTACAGATTGCTTTTGGCAGCTCCACTGATGTCAAGTGCTCACTGCATGCAAACAAAAGCTCTGACATTCACTTGGGGGCTATAAATGACCTGTTGTTAATACTGTAACATCTGCATGGCAAACATAAGCTGTGTATGCATATCTTCCTCTCTTTGCCCCCCTTTCTTGGGATGCTGTAGAGACCAGGGATCTTTCACAAGGAGAAACTGTGTCCTGTGATTATACTTTATGCCCTTGGGTGTCTAAGCAACTCTGCTGCAGTTAGACCTTAACCCTTGAGAAGGTTCATGACCTACTGAGGGAGAAATGCTTTATCCAAACTGTTCTGTTCAATCAAGGAGTTTTTCATTTTGCTAGAAATAACATCTTTCATTGCCAGCTGCTCAGGAAATGAATTCTAACAAATATAATTTTAGTACACTGGTAACAAAGGTTGAAGCTGTTATCAAATTTACTTACTATTCTTAAGTTTTAGGGATGTACAATAAATAAGCACTGTTTTACTGGGTGTCTTTTGGTTCTAGCAGTAGCAGAGTAACTTTTTTAATATAACCCAGAATTTAATGAAAACTACAATCCAGCTTACACTCATCCCATGGGTTAATACCTGTTTTCCCACTTGCTTCCAAACTTTAAATTTACAAAATGTTTCCTTCATTTTAATGTACCTACATTTTCATTGAGATGTGGTGGTTTGCTATTATTTTTCATGCACCTAAGTAAGACTTTTTTTGATTAAACCCTTGTGCTTGTACCCTTCAAGTGAGAAATCAGTGTTGTGTCTGTGGATCCTCTTTTTTTTCCTTCTGTCCATAGTAACAAAAATCAACAATCTCTATGCTTGGTTTAGGCCACTTTGTAACTGCAGTTCAAAAGTTACTTGTTTATTTTAAATGCTCTTCTGCCTGTTCTGAATGTCTTTCAACATTCCAACTTTCTTTTTTCTTTTTGCTAATCCAGTCAGGATCCAGGTGGTAAAGGACAGCATATTGTCTAGTAGGTGAGAGGGAAGAGGAGCTCTCATTTTTGGGATGAAATATTCTTCACCTTTTACCCAGGAGTCACCTGAGATTTCTCAACATCTTTCCTACCACCACATCTCCAAGTGACAGTGCCTTGCCAGTGATGGCTTTCACAGTTACTGAACGCAAGCTCAGGGATGAGTGGTGAGTGGGCTCACATGGATGTGCAACCATGATCCCAGATTTTCTGTTGCAGTGTTGTAAGTGTGGGGAAAGGGAAGCAATGGATTCTGTGAAAATTAAGTCTGTTTAGTGCAACATTAACTCATCCATAGCTATAGGTCCCAAGAATTTCCCAGTCAAGGCAGGAATAGCCAGGGAGCAGTGCTTCTGGCACCTCCTCCTTTGCCTCTTGCCTCACTCCTCTTCCCAGGGGCAACATTCAGAGAAACAACTTTGTACAGACTAGAGAGAACAGCCTGCTGCAAAGAACACATTTGCCAGCTGACCTGGGTCCCATCTATTCCCTTTATGATGACCCTTTTATAGTGGGTCCAAAACCAATTTTATTTGATTCTTGCTTTAAGCAGCCAGCTTGTAGAGGAGGCTACCTGATGGCTATCACTGTATGCTGTTCACACAGCCAGCAGCAGGAACAGAAACAAGCAGCCTGCAGTCACACACTTGATTGAAAGCTGTGACCTGTTTGCTAAGGCTATGGCAATTACAATTTTAATTAACCTCTGCACCTTGTGCAATCAACAGGTAACTTATTTCACTTATTGACAGAATTTAACCAGTTCTCACTCTTGCCATAACCTCCAACCATGAACATCCCCCACATAGAAGTGATTTAAAGGCAGGAGACATAAAGAGGGTAGGAAATATTTCCCTGCCTGCTCCCACCCATTCCCCCAGGGATGGGTTGCCTCCTCCTAGTGCCATGTTCCATATCCAGTATCATTTAATGGGCCACCTCGATGCCCTGCTTCAGTTTCTTTATTAGCCTAGGAAAAATAACAGAAAAAAACCTGCATTCTTAGTCACTCCTCCCTCACAAGCTTGGAGCTCCTGATTTTGCATGGTTTTAATTTTCAAACTGATCCCTTCACATTACTGAGTGAAGGCTGAGTGTTAGATGTACCCTTTGCCATCCCTGAAACTTCAATCCATGCTACTTGTGAGTCACTGTAATACAAAAAGGTATCAGAGATGTTTTGTGGGGACCCAGTTCCACTTCCACTAAAATGAATGGAAGTTTTCCAGTCTGGTTTAATGGAGGTTGGTTCAGACCACCCAGAGTGTAGAAATTGCAATTCTCATGCTCAGATGATTCCCAAATAGCAGATTTGCTTCAGCCTTTGAAACTGATACAGCCCTAGACTGAAAATATGAAATTAATATGTAGATAGTCAGATATGGGACTGACACTTGAATAAAAGGCCTCTTCATATCTTTGCATACCTTTCAAAGAACATAGCTAAATAAGCCACTAAGTATAATATCTGCTGGAGCATTGCAGGGAAATTATCTTTATTTTGTGTTTGTGTGTGTGTGCAGTTTATAAGGCAAAGCAGGTGACACTGATAATTAAAAATTATCATTGTTCTTCTCTGCCATGAGTTGGATGGCTTTTGGGCTTCCCTCTGAATAGACAGTAAAATTTCTGCCCTTTTGGTTGCAAATGTGTTATATTCTGTGTCGTGGTTTAGGGTCAGGGCAGCCCCTTAAACCTATAACAGACGCTCTCTGTTAACCCCCCTCCCTCCCCAAAGGGGAAGAGAAAGGGAATAAGGGAGAGAGACTTAGCGATTAGAAAAGGAAACTAGAACAGCTTTAATGAAAAGGAAAATAATAATTATAAAAATGGAATATATACAAATATATACAAAACCAGTATCGAACCCAACCCCCCTGATGGTAATTACATCACCGTCACCACTGTTGTTGTGCAGGCTCCGGGGGAGTCCCAGACTGGGCCCCGCAGCAGACGGGAGCTGTGTTCAGGAGCTGGATTCTGGTACTGGGTTCAGGAACACGCAGATCGGGATCGAAGGCAGTCCTCCTTGGGTGCTCCGAGGAAGGAACCGAGAGAGAACCCGAGCCAAGCCAAGCAAAAGCTGGCAAAGCAGTCCACGAGGGGAGAGAAGAGCTCAGAGACCCTTTGGGTCCCTCAGCTCTAGACCAAATATGGCGTATATGGGATGGAATACCTCCTGGTCAGTTTAGAGTCACCCGTCCTGTCCGCTCCTCCCTGCAGGTGCAGCCTTTTACTTCCTGCACCCCCCAGTGTGGTACACAGGACCCAGCAGTGGCCTTGGTCTGCATACCAATCCTTGGTAGTAACTCTAAACATAAGGTGTTATCACTGCTAGAAGCAGACACTGTCTGTGAGAACAGGCCGCTAACTTCAGAAAGTGCAGTTAATTAGAAGAACCAAGCTGAAAAGTAAAATTACTGAACAGAATTAGTTCCATTTTCACTCAAACCAGGACATTCTGGAAGGTGCCAGTTCAGCCCTGCTGCATCACCCCCAGGAGGGGAGAGTTTATTGCCAGCAATAACTCATTATCTTGCCCTGGTTAGGTTGGAAGGACTTCTGCTCTGGGCTGGGCTTCCTCACGCAACCAGCTCTGCCCCTGTGGGATGAAGGAGGTGCTGGGAACAGCAGAGCTGATGCTCAGTGCACCAGGACTGTCACTCCTTTCTTTGGTCTTCCTATTGTCTCTATTCTCAGGAGCACTGAGATGTTCTTTCCTTGATTTGGTTCATTTGCACAAATATTTAAGCTGTCTGAGGGGCTCTTGGGCCACCTGAGAGCATATGTGGCCCTTGGGTCCAGCTGCACTTTTGTAAGGCGAGGAAGTAGCTGTGACCTAGAAAAGGATTTAGGGCATGGTGCACAGAGAACATCAAGTGCCCTCTTCCAAGACTGTTTAGAATTTCTTAACAAAAGATAAAAGTTCCATAATCATTCTTCAAGGTTAAGAGGTTCAGGTTGTATTCCCATGTGCTTTGACCTTCTCTAATTAGCATGCTGTTGGTATTTCACAGCTGAAATATGAATAAGCTATTCATTATCATCACAGTCATTATTCTTCTGCAAGCCACCAGAAAGAAAGTTGCTGCTTTTCACAGGAGACAAGGTCAATCTACTCTATCAGTCGACTAAGCCTGAATAATGTATGAACTGTTTTTCCCAGCAGGCTCTCTCAGCTGAGCAGGTGATAAGCAATGCGTAGCTATAAGGATGGCCAGCCAGAAAAGATAATCTACTGGTTGGAAATAGTTTTACTGTGAAGTATTTGCTACCTCTGCTACAGTATCATCTGAATGATAGAAACCTGAGTCTATTATCTCTTCAATTCCTTCTGTTTAATAAGGTGGGAGTTATGATGCAGTCCATACCTGACAGCAAAGATATAAGAACGGGGATTTTGTAGCAGGAATTTTTTTTGTCTTGTGGTTTGTTTCAGCAATATCTGTGTTTGGTGCCTGGGTGTAGTGGGCCTGGTAAAGCTTGTAGGGAGAGGTAACAACTTGCTTTAGGCCAGCTAAATTAGTGGGGGAAAAAAACCCAGATGAACTGGGCCCAGGAGCCTTTCTGGACATCAGAAAAAATGGCCTAATTTTGTTGATGTTTCTCTTTAGGCCTGAGGAAGGATTTGTGTGCCAAAAAGCTTGTCTGGTTTTTGCAGCTGCATTGCTTCACTCAAAATACGCTTACCTCTCCTTTCAAACTGCCTTGATATATCCTTAGGGTATCATGATACAACGTTATTATTGTTAATTACATTAACTCATCTCACATAATGAGAATTAATGAGAATTCTGACACTGAAGAGTCAAGAGTGCAGTATAGTACTAAAGACGTTCTTAGAATTTTTGTCCTTGTTTGATACTTTTTCAATTTAATTTATAACTTCATTGTGGGACACACATATGGAACACACATACAGAGATCACTTTCTTTACTTCCAGTAAGGAAGTCTTGTGATTCCAGATCTATTCTAGAAGATGGATTTTCTATCAAATAGTTGCATCATTGGTTGTTTCTCTTGAGTCAGGCCCTTTGCTTGGTATTGTCAGTCTATGGCCCAAAGTGGTCCCTCTCTACTGGGCAAAAAAAAAATGCAAAAACACGGTTTACAGCACACCTTTCAGTATCTGTAATGATAAATCTGAAACAATGTCTATCTACAGTGTGAGGAAAAATATTTTCTACTTCGATAAGAAATGCATTTGTGGGTACAGAATCTTTATGTACCCTCCCCTCACTGCAGAGGGTTTGGAGTAGATGACATTTTAAGGTGTCTTCCAACTGTCTGTAATTTCCATGTAGTATACAGGCATGGTTTTGGAGGAGTGCTTTAAAAACTCGATACTTGTTAAGTAATGTGCTTTGGCTATGGCTCAAATCTCTGGTACTTTCATGCACCGTAGGGTAATCAGGGAACTGCAGGTAGTGAACTTAAGAGAGGTGTCTGTTTAATGTCTACATGGCTGCCTGGAAAAAGGTTGCCATACATGACTCATTAGTGTATCACATGCAGCACCATTCATGTAATGCCTCTGGAGAAGCCAAATTTTCCTGAGGAAAAGCAAAAAGTGTGTGAAGGGCTTTTTAGGTTTCTGTTCTTTTAGATTTATCCACACCCAATTTCAAATACAAGCAGTTTCTATCAGTGGAACAACAATCCAAGGAGAGATGTATGTATGCATGTGACAGGTAGGTGTTTCCAATTCCATTTGCTGCCCAGCCAGCTACGAGAATTTTTTCAATCCTAATCTAGTCTTTGATCTATATCATGTTCACCCCTGTGCTGAGCACGCACCCTGGGCTGTTTTCCTTGCAGCATACATTTGGGCGTGTTTCGTCTATACTCACATCTTCACTTACATGCTGAGCAGCTTAGGCTGAGTTGCTGGTTTTCTCAAATGATATTAATGAGGCTGCATAGGCAACTGCATTAGCCCAAGACAAACTACAAGATTCCTGGTCAGAGTTATTGCCTGCAGATAAGCACAAGTGGAAATGTGCAAGAGCAGTGCTTGTCTCCAGCCTTTTCCACTGAAATGTTGTTCAGACTGGCTT
This sequence comes from Todiramphus chloris collaris, assembly GCA_025345505.1. NCBI lineage: Eukaryota > Metazoa > Chordata > Aves > Coraciiformes > Alcedinidae > Todiramphus > Todiramphus chloris. The sequence goes on along the minus strand of JANVCC010000062.1, from coordinate 6,475,773 downwards.
CCCTCACTGCTGACCACAGCAGTCACATGTGTAGGAATGTATTGCCTCTCTGCTTTTCCGGTGTTATTTTTGTAAGAAAAATGGTAAAATGTAGAATGCTTTTGCAAATGCGTCACCCATCTAGAATTATTTAACATTTGTTTCAATATGTTTCGATTTCAGAGATATACGAAACAATTACAGTTTCAAGGATTTTGATTCCTGTTTTCTGTGTTGCCCTAAAACATTATTTGAAGCTTAAGCTTTTGGATTTTTTGTCAAATGGAATTTAAGGACAAGGTTCAGTGAGTTAATTGAATTACTTATTTCTTTAGTGACTACCTATGAAAGTCTGAAGCCACCAGATTTCCTAGTGTCCTAATATCTCTGCAGTTATCCCTTTAGGGATGATGATTTTGTCAGCAGAAGGTAAAGTCCTTGAAGGCCATACAACTGTGAGCCATCTCAGACTATCTGTTTAAATCTTCCCTAAAATTCAATTGTTATCCATACCCCTATCCCACAGCTTACATTTGATCTAAGTGCTTCTATAAAGTGATTTCAAAAACACTATATAAATGATGAACAATTGTAATTACTGCCTGTATGAATGATGATAATAAATGAAGAATTTTCTTTAAATGCCTTAAGTCAGATTTGTTAACTCTCCATGTAACAACTTTCTCGTAAGTCTGCTCATTCCTTCCTGGAAGAGGGAGGGCTGTGTGACATGTGATAAGAGCAGCCTGTTTCCAGCCTTAGTCATTTTAGGTTATTCTGACACTAATGAAACTGCTGAAAACAGTTTGAGAGGAGCAAAGTCGTTCTGGAATATCTGTGGTGGAAGAGATGGGACAATCAGTGGGAGATTGGTGTGGTCAAAAATAAGGTTGAACCTGTTCTTTAAGGCTTGCCTAGCAAGTTGCTACAAGAGTGATGCTGTTTTCCAGAGTGCCAGTATCTGGAAGAAAGAAGAAACTTTCTAAATGCCCTTGTCCTCTTCACACCTTGTATTTCTGAGGGTCTTCTCCACGTAAAACATAGGAGGAAAACAGAGCTGGGTTGCAGGTCTGGACAGGGTCAGAAGTACCACACTGCAGATTTACTTAATTTGGCATCAATTTTTTTCTGTTTTTCACTGAAATAAAAATAAATGCACATTTTTCCTTGGATTTATCACCTTTGCTTATTTGGGCAATAATATTGTAAGCAATAAGTATTAGTGTTTTGATCGCCTGCAATTTTATTGGCACCTGCAGCATCTGAAGTCCTGTTTTTTCCTAAATCTTACACCTGTTACAAGAAAAGCAAGGTGTGGTGCTGAACAGATTTTAAAACAAGAGAAAACAAACCCCCAAATCTAATAAGAGGAGTTGACTCATACTGACAATAAAAATAGCAACAGGACGCATGAACTAGCAGAGTAAGCACATGCTTTCCTCACTGTGGCCCACCTTCTGTTGCTCCTCATCACTACTGAGGATACACAACTGAAGATGTGTGCTTGAGCCAGTGTCAGGAAAAATCTTGAGTGACTTGAAATGACTCAAATTCTTGAAAGCACCTGCCTGTGCAGGAGGTTCCAATACTGACTTCTCTTTATTGTATGCTTGAATGACTTCTGAAGTGAGAGGAAGTTGTGCATTACATAAAGGTTGAAGCACATGATAAGGAAAGCAGATGTTGCTGTGATGAGGGCTCAAATCCTTAATTGCCAGCTGGCATGCTTTTCTTAATCTGCTGGAGATATCAACTTGGCCAGGTTGAAATGTAAAGCCCCTGTGAACTCTGGGAATACTGGGTGTGTGGCTCATTGCTTCTTACTGAGTGACATGCTAATTATAAAGGCTATCCCTCGTTATCTGTGAAACACTGCTACTTTAATACTTACTAATATGAAAATCCAAACGCAGGCTCACGGAATGGTAATATCCTGGTTTTCTTCCACTGTTGCTTCTGCAGACAGTTCTCAAGATAGTTGCCAGATGTAAAATCAGCATTAGTGGCAGCACCTTGTTTGACCTGACACTGTTGTACCAACCAGAGCTATATGCCAGCAGTTGCAGCAGTTTGGGTGTGAAAATGGCATTATTGAGCAGGGAATTTTAAATAATCACTTGTAAAAATTCATTTAACATCTGCATACTCCTGGGCCTGCAAGGAAAATCCAGATATCTTGCTCAGATCAGGAAATCTAGGTCACACAGAGCCCAGTTGGGAGCCTCCCAGAAGCAGGACAAAGATCCTAATCTATTGGAAAAACTAATTGAAGGTAAGATAGGAGAACTGAGACTAGCAGGACTTTTCAGCTGTTTGCAAGCACCAGCAACGGCACTCCAAACAAGGAGGACTTCACAGCACCACCATGGGAATTTCTTATAGGTGCACAAAACAGTGTTATTGCAGAAGATGAATTGTCTGTCATCCTGAAAGCAAATGGAACATTTATTACTTTTAAATTGAACACAGGTGCAAATGCCAGTGTGGTGCTAGAGAAAGTGGTAAGAGCCCTGAGAGAAAGGAGGGTGCAGAATACAGGTAATTCATGCTGGGAGGGAAAACTGCTTGCCCTCTGGCAGGAGACGAAGAGGATGTGGACAAACCTTTGCTGGAAGATGAAGTATCCACTCCAAGGCTGCACCCTTTAATTTATATCTAATTTGATGAACATTTACAAGTAGAAACACTTTGTGATGTAACATCAAAGTTGGTCCTGTTTTCAATGTATGGCTGGGCTGTTTAATGTCCAGAGTTGATAGTTTTCTGTGATTTTATACTTACCTACAGGTAGGTGTTTCTTGTCAAGTATTTTTCAGTCAAGAGGGTAGATTCAGACTGGATATAAAGAAGAAATTGTTCACAATGAGGGTGATGAAACACTGCCACAGGTTGCCCAGAGAGGTGGTAGAAGCCCCATTCCTGGAAACATTCAAGGTCAGGTTGGATGGGGCTCTGAGCAACTTGATGTAGTTGAAGCTGTCCCTGCTCCCTGACAGGGGGGTTGGATTAGAAGGTCTTAAAATCCCTTTCAACCCAAAGCATTCTACGATTTTGGTGTTTCTTTGATACATCAGTAAGGTTCTGTCTGAAGCCCTTAAAGCAGCTACTTGAGCACAGTCAGCATCCTTAAGGCAAGAAGTCTGCCATGTGTGAGTCTGGTAGCTAAAAAACCTCTTGAAAAAGATAGGCATGTTTTTCAGTGTATAATCACAGCCACTGTAAGTGTTTCTTTAGTTTGTGAGGAAAAAAAAAATCACCAGAAGTACAAGAATTTGAGAAAAGAGTAAATTTTTTTAATAACTGAGTTATTGTTAACACTGATACAAACAGAAATGAGAGGTGGGACAAGTAGAGACCAGTGAACCGGATGACAGACCTACTTCCAGAAACAAGGAAAAGGAATTAAAATTCATTATGGTAGTAAACTGGGAAAAATCTGATATGGATGTAGCTGCTTGCACCACTAACTAGTGACATTCTGGAGTCCTGGTCTCCTACCTGAAAGAGACCACATCTTTCCAAGCACTGTCTGTGGTTTAGAATCAGGGTCTGGGAAAGGCTTCAGGCTCCCAAAATTCACAGCCAGCTAATGTGGTTCACAAAGGCACTAGCCTTAGATGATGGATGTAGAGGAGATGTGTTGAATGAATTTCTGTCTAAACATCTTGCTTTAATGACCTCTGAAGTGGGAAAACAGTTATTTGGGTCTCTTTTCAGGTATATATAATTTTTTTCAGTGTAATATGAACCTGAGAATGACATTTGTACGCAACTTAAGCACAGAAAAGTCTGAAGCTTAAATACATATTAGTCTGTGTAGGGAAAAAAAATCTTAGCTAGCAGTTAAATAGCAGCAGAAATTGAGAGCTGCTGCGGGTGAAATCCTGAGCAAAATAACTGAGGCTTTTACTGCAGGATTAGCAAGTCAACTTGTTTCTAGCATCTAATATAAATAGATGGCAGAGTGTTTATTACTGCAAATGATTTGCTTAGAGACACAAGATAGTGATCTGTAATCTGGAACAAAACAATGTTCAGAAGGACATGCAAAAATGCTGTAAGTAGCTGTATGCCAATATATTTATATTTACCAGCCTGAAAAATTGCAGCTCAATGTCTTATCCTGTACACGGGTCTAGTAGAATAATGCATTCTTCATAAATCAGCAGAAATCCTGTGCCACCTCCCCATATATTTATATCATAGTAAAATAGTAGGAAAGAATTTATAAAGGTTAACTGAAGGTGTTCTGTACATCTTCAGAGAAGGTGGCCAACAGCAATTTCTATTAATTTTTGAGAAATAAATGTCTTATGACATTTCTGAGGTCCAGCAGGGAATTTTATCTGGCAATTAGAGCACTCATCTGGTATGGCACATAAGAGCTTGTTCTTTCTAATCCAGAGAATATCTAGTTGTTTATAAAGCAGAGTTGATCTTGGACTGTAAGAGTCAAGGAGCTGGACATGAGAATTCATGATCCATTATACAAAATGGATCATGAATTCTAATATTGAAGTCGTGTACAGTCTCAGCTGTACTTCATATCAGTCTTGTTATCCTCTTGCATGACTGGTTCTGTAGGAGGTAATCTAGCAGCTAAACATGGCATCATATATAAACAGATACACATACACCCACAAGCATGTATGTCTTCAGAAAGCTCAGTCTCTCTAGAGAACATTTGTCTTGCTTAACTAGCAGAGATAAATTTTATTGCCTCTTTTTTTTTTAATGGAAACCAGGACATAAGTTAAGCAGTAGTCTGGGTTTATAATCCTCAGGAAATAGCTAGTTACTTGTTCATGAATGATTATGCTGGCACGTCACACTACCATGTGAAGAAGCCTGCTTATTGTTATACCCTATACCACTTCATCCTTTCTTTGTTACGTCTTTAATTCAGAGAAAAAAACCTGTGGATTCAGGAACCTTAGCTGGCACTCTACTGTGGAATTCAACATCCTGTCAAGAGTTTTATTGATCTGAAAACTCATTTGACAGCATTTTATGTTTTGATGCTATCTACTATTACTCTTGTTTCGCTTCATGTGTATTTCCTTATGCACAGCAGTAAATAATTTGGGATGGATTACTTCCATCTGATCGTGTATGACCAGGAAGATGTGTTTTCTTCTTTATGGGGAGCTCTTCGGACAGGCAGATGCTGCAGTCACAGGAGCACGCAGTGTGCCTCTTGGTAACTGAGAGCTGCAGTGGCTGGTATTTCCTACTGGGTATGCAGGAAATAGTTATGTTTTTCCCTTTCCTATTGTAGGGTTTTGCTCTTTTCTATAGCTTGTGTTATTTAAGTAACACAGAAAAGGGAATAACAAAGTTTACAGAAAAAAGTAATAGAAATGGTTTGATCCTAACAGGGAAATCCTGGCAGTCCCAATAAATCTTTGGTTTCCTGCAGGGTACACTGCAGGAAAAGAGAAATGCTTGATGGAGGAAAATAAAGAGTTAGTCTTGGCACCACTCAGCTACATGAATCACCTCTTTGAAGAAAAAGAAGCTGAAACTTTAACATTTAACAATGTGAGTGGCTGGTTCTTGCACTGTATATAAAAATGAACTGCAGACATTAAAATAGCATTTCCTCTTTGATTTCTTCCACCTTCTGCTCCCTGTGAAGCCTCTTCAAGCTTGCCAGTGACTTGCTTCTTTTCAGGGAACACACAACTTTCATTTCCCCTTAGGAAGAGGATCCCTTAGGATCCTTAGATTCCACTCTGACCTCTGAGTGTGTTCATAACTTCCATTTTCGGAGCATCTTTTCTGAGAGTAGTACCTCTGGACTGAATTCAAACTCTGCTCCTTCTGCGATTTTTATTTTATTCTTTTTCTTTCTGCAACTGCCTCCGCATACTATGCCCTTCTCACCCATTACAGATATCCTCAGTGTCTTCATCTTTATACTCAAGAGTAACTCTTATCTGGGTTTTAAACAGGGACATTGTGTCAATGTGGATAGACTGTATGTCTCAGCTCACTGTAGTAAACATCCTCATTTATCTGCTTGCCTTTCTTTTACCCATAGCATTGCTGTGACTTCCTACTCCTCAGTTTTTCAACTACGAAACCATGTACCTGGGTGAAAATACACAAATGACTGCAAGTCCTGGCCTGAGTTCTGACAGGAATTCAAGTTAGTGGAGGCTGCTCCTCAGCTCTTTAACTTGAGCTAAAACTCTGGATTCTCCAGAAATCTGGCAGTCCCTTGATTTCTCACACGGAGGTATTTCAAAAGCCAGGAGTCTGAGTGATTTGTCAGACACAAGCAAAACTTAAGATGTAATGGTGTAGAGTGTAATGCCAGAGCAACGCAAAAGTGGAAAGACTGGTCAGACCTCCTGAGCCCTGAAACTCTGCCAGAAGAGATAGAGGAAACCTTGTCTCTCAAAGCTGTGCATTGCCTAGAACAAAGTTTAAAGCAAGTTAAGTTAGAAACAAAAGTAAGGAAAAGCAAGATACTTAACCAACCTTTAACCAGGCTATGGATGACTTCTGATACTGTGAGCTGAACCATGAAGGCGTTCTTGCTTTCATTTCACAGAAAAGTCCACAAGATGAGGCTCATCAGCAACAACTGAACTTTGCACTACTTCTTGATGAGCTTTTGAAATCATAATCACTTTCAAAATGCAGGATTGAAGTCTGCTTTGACTTCAGTGTACAATTGAAGGACACGCTGGGGATTCAGATCTCAGCTGGACTCACCCATTGGGCTTAAAGCCTACAATTTAGGTGAACCAAGCTGAATTTGGTATTCCTGGAATGACTATAGTCTCAAACTAAATGCTTTCATGTTGTTTGCAGTGTAAATATTTTAAAAAAATAAAACTTTCAGAGTGTTTCCAGCTCCATTTGCTGAAGAAGCACAAACACAGGGCATGAAAAGAGGCAGATCAAAGAAGATACATTTATTCAGCTATTTCCCATCAGCTGCATGCTCTTGTCCCTGAGTATAGGGCAGGAAACACTTTTATTTTTTTCATAATTTCACACATTGTTTTACTTTACCTTTCAAAGGCATCTTGTGAAAAATATTAAAGGCAGAAGGAGAGCTGGAAAGCCAGGAAGCAAGTCCCCTGGTGATTAAGATATAGTAAGCCCAGTTTCAAGTCCACCTTCCAAATCAGGCACAGCATGGGCGGGAAGCTATCTGGAGGAGTTGGGGATGACTCCCAAAAGTTGTGTATCAGATTTCCATTCCAATATGCTGATCATTTTTGTGCCTGTTTTTCCACTGTCATCAAAACTCTACTGTATTTTGGTGGAATCCTACTGGATAAAGAAAAAGAGACTTAATGCTTTGCAGGGCCTGGTGGTTCTTCCTCAGAAATGGCAGGGAAGTGTTTAATGTCAGAAACTTAGTTGTTTAGTGCAAGATAGAAGAGTTTACATACAAGCAACAGCAGTGCTCATTTTCCCTGCTATGTCTGATGCAGCTATCCCCCCCTGTTTTAATACAGGTGCATTACTGTCCAACCCTGGAAACCTTCTGCAGCAGCACAGCCCTTGGGATAGTCTACATCAAAGGCACTGACTGTGGGAAAACCCTGTCACATCTCCAGATGTAATGAAGGATTGAGGTCTGGTAGATCCATCCCACAGTGGCCAAGACAGACATGAGACCACAGGTAAAACCTGCTCGTGGTTGCTGAGGCTCCAGTATGAAAGCATCTGTTTTCTGCAGAAGAAATCTCTTGGAGATTTCTGGATATCTCCCTGGAGATCTCTGCCTATATTGCAGCCTCGGAGTTTCTTCCTGCATCCTGAAATTCATGAAAGGGCCGTGTGAGACACTTACAGGGAACACTTGTTCAGGATTAGTTTGCGTTACCTCAGGGACTGTTGATTATATTACTGTATTTCTGTTCCTGCTGTTCCGTATAGAAATCAGTGTGGTGTTAGGTTATTTTCTTTTAATCCGTTGCAAATTCTGATGATTAAAAGTACTTAAAGTAATTTCAACCCAGCAGTAGTTGGAAAAAAGTGTATCTGTCAATAATACCAATATGAAATAACTTATTACAGAGGTGAATTCTTAATTGTCTTTTCAGTAGTCTATATGCCTTCTGACATAGCCTCCAGCCAGGACCTGGGAGGCAGAAAACATCTTGTGAATCACAGGTCTTCTGGGACAAGGAGCGAATTCTGGGGGAGGAAGAATTTTAAATTATACTGGTTTTGAGGAAAGCAAGGTGGGAAAAGGCTGGGGACTTGCCCTGAAGTAGCAAGACTCAGTTATGTTTGTCACGCCCTTCAACAGGCACAGTGTGGAAGGTAGGTGACCAGTGACACAAGTAGGGCATGCAATACAGGGATGGGCCCAGGGTCTGTTGTGGACAGATAGCTTCAAAGATGCACCCAGTGAAGAGAAATGCATGAGCTACAGGAACCTCTGTAAGCTCTGGAATAATGGAAATATATAGACCTATTTGAGTTTGAGAGATTCTCAAGTTTTGGCTTAAAGGTCAATGGTGAAAATCCTGACCGACCATTTCTTTGGCTGCATTTGCTTTGACTTTAATGGGATCATGATTTCATTCCTAGACTTTATAGTGAGGGGGAAGCAACAAGAAGAACAACTGTTCCCTATCTGCAGACCATCATCACATTGTAATAGCTTCATTCATCTTTCTACATTTAGTCACTTGGCTTGTGCATTTCTTAATATTCTTAGGAGTTAGGGGAGGAGGTGAGAGAGAGGTTTCAGACTCCCATAAGGAAATTCATACTCCATGAAGATCAAGTCTTTTGAGAAGCTGTTGGATGATTTTGACCTTTTATGCTGTAATGTTTTTAATTCAGATTCTGTGTTAGATTTAGATGATGGTGCTTCAACAACCTGAGCTTTTTCATTTTGCTCCTTTTGAGTTAGCATTTATTATGGTTTTTCCTGAGTTAACATATAATGTGTAGGCTACTGTTTGTTTTACACTGGGTTAGAAACCAAAAAATTCATGTTTACAGTAGGCTAAGAAGCTGTTGAGTCTATAAGCAGCTTAATGAGAGGTTGCTCCCTGATTGTGAACTTGTTCTTGAAAATGATTGAATAATCCCCATGTTGGTTGTTATTGACACACCATGGAATAGATTTGCTTGCTGCTTTGTCATACATGTGTCACTTGTGTGACCTTAATCCTATTAAGAATATATTCTCAAGTGCACTGTAAACACTGTTGAAGTCCCTCTGTGAACTGAGGTTTCTTTATGATGTTGTGATTATGGTCTAGTTTGTCATACTGTCATCTTGCAGGGTTCACAAATATGGGGTGCTTGCAGTACTCTCTCTTTACATTTTCATTACAATAGCACAACATTCAGCAATATATTCAGAGAAATAATAATGCCTACAGCCACTGGGGATGGCCACAATCCAGCCAACAGCCCACGTATTTTGGAACTGTGGCTGGGAGTGGTGTTGATGTTGCTGACCACTGTGATGGACTATTCCCATTAGAGGCCATTGCAGCTGGATGCAATTTCAAGAAGCCCTGGGGGGTGCTTTAAACTTACAGCCCCAGCAATTTTTGAGGCTAAGGAAAACAAAAAGGTGGTTTGAAGAAATATGTTTCTCAGCTGCCCCCCCCTTCCCCCAGCACTCCCCTGCATGCCAGGCACATACTCTTCAACCCACAAGCCAAGTTTTGACACAGCCCAAAATTTGGCTAAGCATGGGAAAAAAGCAATGGATTTGAACTTAGAATGTGCTGAGTAAAATGTTCAGATTACCTGGAGATGTATCTCTTGTTTGTAAAAGTGTGCAAAAGCCATGTCATTCTTCCGGAGTCCAGGGGAATGCCCTTGCATGAAACTAACTTATTTTTTAAGATCAGATGCAAACCACTAAGCAGAAGGAAAGTGAACGTTCAAACAGATCATCTTCATTTAGTTTAACAATAAAGCAGAACAACATTAGACATGGCTAAGCTGCACTTTTCAAAACACCTCATTAATGTTTGTAAATATGTAAAAGGCGAGTGTTAGGAGGATGAAGCCAGGCTTTTCCTTGTTATGTGCAATGATAGGACAAGGGGCAACAGGTGCAAGTTGGAGCATAAGAGGTTCTGCAGAAACATAAGGAAAAACTTTTTCGGTGAAGGTGACAGATCCCTGGAACAGGCTGCCCGGAGGAGTTGTGGAATCTCCTTCTCTGGAGACATTCAAAACCTGCCTGGATGTGTTCCTATGGGACCTGCTCTAGGTGGTCCTGTTCTGGCAGAGGGGTTGGACTAGGTGATTTTTCAAGGTCCCTGCCAACCCTTAACATTCTGTGAAACACCATAGCTTCCATTAAAGGCTCCAAGTAGCTAGAAATTAGGTGTGCGAAACAAAAATTTTTTGGTTTTGGAGACAAGGCTAGCTGCTGGTGTGAACTGAGGAAAAGCAGGGCTTAAATCCCTTGCCTTGTATGGAGCTGGACCCTCTCCCAACATACCTGCCTCTGCTGTTTTCCTTTCAAAGCTTTCCTGATTCTTTATAAAAACAGCTGACAAAGATGATGCTACCTACTTGCATTTTGTGTTATTCCTGTAATTATTTTTATTATTCTGTGGGTGAATTAGCAGCAGTGCAAAGTTTTTTCCTTCTCATCTTAGGCTTGGCTTAGGCTGTCATTTAAAGCTTTCAAAATTAACAGCCTCATTTTCTTCAGTCAAAGTAGCAAGCAAAAACCCTAGGGCAGAAGAACACTTCCTCTGATAAAAACAGACTCCACACACAGATATTAAAAGCATATTTCCATATGTCATATTCTAGATTAAAGCTTCACATTAAGTTTATAACACCACCTGCAAGGTTCTTGACCTGTCTTTAAAGATAGAGTTGGAAAAAGGAAGAAGGGAAAGAAGATATTTGCTTTCTTTGTAGATTTGCTAACTTTGTTCCAGAAGCGCATATCATTAACGTAGTACTTCGCAAGGTTGCAGGTTGTGGAAGGCAAGGAATCAAGAAGGCAAGCTCCTCGGGTGCAGTTTAGCTGCCTCGCTTCCATTTTTTAGATTAATATATTAAAGAGTTCTTGTCTTTCTTTGTCAGATGTTTTCTTCCTATAGAGCTCCAAAGTCTCAAATATATACATAGTGTCTTTGTTTCTGGAAAACTCTGATCGTTGTTTATTGGAGACAATTACAAAAGACAAAAGCTGCTTGCTAAGCATCTGTTGACCTGTATTTGGTCAATAAACACTCAGGACATAGGCATAATGCTCCTGTGCCTTAAAATGCATGCAGACCAATAGCATAGTCTGAACAAATGTATGGTTATAGCACCAAATCTAAATTGATTGCATATATTTATTTTTACTTATATATAGAAGGTTTGGTTTTTTACACACCTACCATTAGGAAGTAATGGAAATGATGAGGACATGTATCACCCAACACTCGTATTTTGCAAATTCACAAATGTATGCTACGGTGATGTCAAGCTTTGACCAAGTTTCAGCTGAATAGATGCCAATTAGTGGTTTTGAGTAGAAGCCATGTAAAACTCAGTGGTTTAAACTGAATTTGGAGGGTCACCAAAAGCATAGCAATATCTAACCCAGTAATAATTTAACTGAAGCCAATGAGGTTCCACCCTTGTAAGGTGGAGTATTGAAATACAAGCAAAGGGTGGTAAATGTCTACAGGCTAAAAAAGAAGAGACACATGTTCTTTCTCTTTCCACGGGCCAACGCCTGTGTACCTTTGCTGTGTAGTTAATGCTTTCATTTGTCATCAGGTTCCTTACTTCTCACATTGATTTATCCCTACTTTCCTAATAGAAGCTTTATGGAAAAGTTTTAGGAAGTGTCAGGCTAAGATGTGTTATTACAAAAATGGTGTCATCTCCTTGCTTCCGGAGAAATACCTTCAACAGAAAAATCTCCTGGCCCACGCTGAAGCACTTTGTGCTTTTTGCCTGTCTTCTGGAAGACAGAGATGATTGGAAAGAGCTTTTACCTCTATCTCACAGCACAGCTCAGTAGTAACTAAACATTTGGTAGTAATTTAACAGCCTGTGTCACCCAAGCTAGCAGCTTGCATCAAGCTTCTGTATGGAAAATAGCCACTTTGCGGAAATCATTGTCAAAAATTGCACCTTTGACAAGTACTTTCTGGCGAAATGAATGTGTATTTCGGGAGTAACATTTGTGTGTATTTAGAGGTGCTATCTCTCAAGATACAACACACAAATATAAATATATTGACACGACACTTCAGAGTAGGGGAACAATTTTATAACAATCTGAACGTACAATCCATTGTTTCAAGCAATTTTCTTCGTGCCTTAGTAATGCAAAGACTGCACAGTGAAGACTACAAAGAACAGTGAAAAGGCACAAAACAAGCTACACAGACCACTTTTTTGAGACAGCTTTTATTAATTTACTAAGCTACCCTTCTCCACATCTTCTTGTGGACTGCCCTGGCGCAGTACCAAATATGCCAGCAGTGTTTCCAGCAGATGCTCTGAACACTGTTCCTGTTGAAGGCCTTCCTGAGGCAATCTATTCCAGAGCTTTACCAGCGTTATCTTTTAGAAGAGTTTGCTAATGTTTAATCTCTCTCACTATAATCTAAGCACATTGCTTCTTGCCTTCGCTCCTTATTCCTCACAGAGTTATCATGACCCTGTAGCTTAGTCATTAGAGCTCTCACCTCGGGAATGAAAGGGAAGACCTGAAATACATTCTTCACTCAAAGGGCAATTCAGATATAGAGGGTGATACATGTTTGTCCTGGTTTGAGTGAAAACAGAACTAATTGTGTTCAGTAATTTTACTTTTCAGCTTGGTTCTTCTAACGAACTGCACTTTCTGAAGTTAGCAGCCTGTTCTCACAGACAGTGTCTGCTTCTAGCAGTGATAACACCTTATGTTTAGAGTTACTGCCAAGGATTGGTGTGCAGACCAAGGCCACTGCTGGGTCCTGTGTACCACACTGGGGGGTGCAGAAAGTGAGAGGCTGCACCTGCAGGGAGGAGCGGACAGGACGGGTGACTCTAAACTGACCAGGAGGTATTCCAGCCCATATACGCCAGATTTGGTCTAGAGCTGAGGGACCCGAAGGGTCTCTGGGCTCTTCTCTCCCCTCTTGGACTGCTTTGCCAGCTTTTGCCTGGCTTGGCTTGGGTCCTCTTTCGGTTCCTTCCTTGGAGCACCATCAGGGGGGTTGGGTTCCATACTGGTTTTGTATATATTTATATATATTCCATTTTTATAATTATTAATTTCTTTTTCATTAAAGCTGTTGTAGTTTCCTTTTCTAATCGCTAAATCTCTCTCCTTTATTCCCTTTCTCTTCCCCTCTGGGGAGGGAGGGGGGTTAACAGAGAGCGTCTGTTATAGGTTTAAGGGGCTGCCCTGACCCTAAACTGTGACAATGTTGAATGCATAAACTGTTCTCAAACCAGAGAGATTCTCCTTCCCAGGTGAAGAGTTTTCTGAATTTCAGGTTCTGGACCTAGGCAGAATGCAGAGATGCAAATTACATTTCATGTCCAGATCTGTGTGACGTGTGGGATCAGAATTTAACTCTTGAAGACTTATGAAGAACTGGAGAGGTTGTTGTGGGTTTTTTTCCCTCTGGATTTCAATATGTTCTGAAAAATATGAAAGTTATAAACTATGCTACCTATTTTTTTTTCCCTTATCTCCTTCATTTTAAGGTGAAAATACTTTAACCACTTAAATGCCAACTTAAGTCAGAATTCTGTTATTTTTCTGTCCTAATCTTCAGATTTTCACTGACCACTGTGGTTTTTCAGTCATGCAGTCATTGTGAGAACACACCCATCCCTAGCATCCAGGAGCACACAAACAGCAGTTGGGCTCAGGTTGCTGCATGGTGCACAAATCTTAGCTGTATTTAATTATCTGGGAAATATTACAGGATCATACAATTCCAAACTGATATAGGTGTCAGAGATATATATGACCATATCTGCATTTGGCAAAAATGTAATTGCACTCCAGGCATTTATCTTTTACTGGTTTGATTGATATTTTTGTAAGCTAAAATTTTTCCCACCACACAAAACAATCCAGCTTTGCATTTTTATTGGGTGCTATCTGAACAGATGGCTATGAAAAAAATCTTTTGAAAGATTATGTGATTCTTTTTCAGAGCTGTGGGACAGAGATTTTTATTTTTCGTTTTTGGAAGTATTCATTTAATTTATTAGTTGTGAAACTTCTGAGCTAGAGACAGAAGAAAATAAATCCTTCATTCTCTCCCTGGAACATGTGCAGCATGCCCTCTGGACCGCCCTCAGCCACAGCTTTTCAGTAGCAAAGGTGGTGCCTGAGGTTCCTCTGCCCCATTGTCATCTCCTCAAATGCAAGGAGGGTGGCAGCTGAAGTGATTTGCTGCTGATGGTTGGCCTGAGGAACCTACTGGACACTGAGTGTCCCACCTTGCTCTACTAACTGCCTCAGCTGTGGCCCAGGGCAGGAGGTGCTCTCACCTCTCTCTCAAAGCAAGATCAGATGCCATTTCTGCCAACAGCCCTCCTTGTATGAGGACATGTATTGCTTGAGAAAAGCACAAGCTCCATTTCCTGTGTCAACTGTAATCAAGGGAACTTCTCACTGTGACTCAGCCTGAAAACCTGTGGGTTTATTTGTGTTTCCCAGGCAGTGCATGAGAGACTAGGACCAGCACCAGGTGGGACCTCTGGGCACTCCTGGCTAGGAGGAAATACCAACCTGCAGTGATGTTCCTGACTCCAGTGAAAGCCTATGAATGCTGTTTCTCCTGTAAAAACACTAAGGCTTTGCTTAAAGTTCAAAAAAAAACTTGCTTTAAGGTTCCATCTCTACCTGGTGTTTATCCTCCAGAACTTTTCCATATCATCCTCCACAATGGGCACCTTGCATAGGGCCGTCCTTCTGTGAGGAGGAGGAAGGAAGGCAGCAAGATGGACTAGTGGCAGCAGAATCAAAAAAGACAAACTAGCTTTTCACAGATTTCTGGCCCGACCTGTTTGCTGTGAGTTGTTAATACTCTAACTGCTTTTAAAAGGGTATCTGGATCCACGTGGAAGCAGAGCTACATGTTTTGTGGGACTTGATACAGTACTGGGAATTTGAAGGACAAGAAAAATGAGAAGGAAAAAAAAAAAAGAAATTAATATTTTAGGGTATCTAAGGAACAGAATAGTAGCTTTTCCCATTGAGTCATATATCAACACAGACTTCTTTCCTCAGGGAAGGAAATGCTGCATGAGAAAGGAATGAGGTATAACTTTAATCAGCTATTTCATGCTAATAGTGCCTAATCTGAGATGAACATTAGGAAAGGTTTGGCACCCTTCTTAGGTACCTAAGGCACAAGGCTGAGCAATGTGCCCAAACCATGGAATAACTGGTGCCTGCTGGCACCCTTCTCTTTAATATTCCCTAATGAGATAATCCCAGAGAGAAGAAGAGGGAAGGAAAGGAGAATTTCCTTGGTACACCAGACAGAGGCCTCCCTGCAGAACCACTCCAGCTCAAGTCTCCTTAACCTTAACAGAAGAACCAGAGCCTGGCTCTGTAGGCTCCTTTGGCACACTTTTTCAGAGGAGACATGGGGGGACGGCACACACCATTCCCAGTATGTTGGGTAGGGGCTACCCAGAAACACACCCAGTGCTTTCCTCTGTCATGCGCAGACTTTCCCAGTGACTGTTACCCATCATCTTAAGAAAAACAGATGCTGTAAGGAGCTCTAGTGTGCTCTAGCAGTACATGAGCCAAGTTTCCCTGATGGCCTTTAAATGAGGTTAAGGATGTAAAGGTGGCCCTCCAACCTGGTTAAAAGAAACAAACCGAACAAAGCAAAATTTTAAATAGTCCTGCAAAATATATTTGTAAACAACAATATTTCTAGTCAAAATGTGTCAAATCATCAGTGCTTCTGCATTTGAGGGGAGCAAACAGCTCAAGTCCCAGGGAAGGGAAAAATATGATGTGAGAGGAGTGGGCTTGCGAACAGAGGCACCAGACTCTGTCATGGGAAATGGCTTGAAGATGCTCCCTCCATTCTCATGTCTCAGTGGCCTAAGCATTTCCTACTGTAACTGGGTCAAGTAAATAGCTGTGGCACTCAGGGAAGGCATGGACCAGGGATGGACTTCAGCTGGCCATGAAATCTTTCGTGCCATTAGTTCATGGAGAACAGCATTGAGAAAACCAACCCCAACGTGTCTTACCTAAGCTACATTAACTGGAAATGCGAAGTCAAAAGCTGTTGTTTCAAAGACCCCTTGGTGTCTGCATTGGATTAATGGACAAAACACCAAGAGAAGATCTCAGTGATGTATTTATGCTAGGGGTTACAATAGCAGTTGTAGCATCCTATCTGAAGATTTAGTTTGCTGTAAAAAAACACCATGAAAGCAGTATACTTCCATGCGTTTAGTCAACAGGTAGTATAGACCAAAACATAAATATGTCTTGAAAGGTATAAAAGCAGGGAATAGAGGGGAAAGGAGTTGCTCACAGCTTCTAAATATAGTACAGCGTGCAAAAGAGAACTTTAAAGTCTGACAACCTCTAAATTTAGGAGAGTCCCAGAGCATGTCTATACCTGTACATCTTGTGTATGTGTACTGTGACAGGATAAGAAATGCACACCCATATAGCATGCTTACGGGTAGCTCTGCAGAGCTGATGTACAGAGCCATGCCCAGTTTCTCTGTACTGGCAGTTCCTCACTCAGATATATATTGCTTTGGTCCAAAATGGTTCCTGGAGGGTCCCCAAAGTAAAACAATGTAATGTATTAGTGCCCTACTGACCTGGCTGGGTATGGATTGCTTTTTATATTTCCTGTAAGCACATTCATCTTGCTACAGTGAAGCCAAAGCAATGGTGAAAAGCTGCACCGGAGGTACAGTAACCAGAGGCAAGGTTACAAAAATATTAGTACTCTAACTCATACACAAGGGAGAAGATGAAGACTGGGGAAGCCTCGGATGGGAATTGTCTACTTTAAATAAGCTTTTAAACTTCTTCCAGCTTTTTAAAAACATTTTATTCTGGATGTGCTTGGGGGTAAGAAGCCACAATTAAATTGTTTCAAACTATGTTGGATGCTGTGTGTACCATTCCAGATAGAAAAGCAGTCTTTTTTAACAAGAACTTTTCCGTCTTTCTTAGCCTATGCATCTAGGGTGTTAAAATGATTTCCTGTATGTTTACACTGCTCTATTAGCCTTCTCTGGTCCTGCCCAGTGCAGCAGAGCAATAGCACCTGACCTTGTGTCTGGGCCGTGCAGATGAATCACACAAGTAGTGGGTCTCCAAAAAAGTGCATGCATCAATAAACTACTGAGTCCTCTAAAGGTTTTCTGGTCTTCTCTGACACATTTAAATAAGAAATAACCTGACAGGGCTTACTACATTCCATACAAAATGCAATCAATACACAATATGGGCATACAGTCTACAAAAGGACAGGCAGTGTGTTGCAATAGGTATGCAGCATCCTGGTAAATAGTGTATTTAAAATCCCTCTCCTGTGATAGTGGAACTGCTGCACGTGAGAAGGGAGTGACCTGCGTATGGTCATATTTAGTGGCTTCACAAAGCGATATTTTTAACTTGGTTTCTTCTTGATTCCTGTTCTAAACATTGCTTGTTGTTATGCTGCTCTGAATCCTGTAAATGACTTTGAGGCTGTGATGCGGTGATGACAGCCATTTGCTGGGGTGGATTGAAATTTACCTTGTCCCACACCATTTAATCTACAACAGGCACTGACAGCCAGCAGTCACGGAGAGAAAATGAGAATGGTTCAGAATTATTTCTCCCATAAAGTATATGAGGGAAAAGAACTCATTAAGATGAAATGCTACATTCAGAGCAATGCAAATTAAATATGGTGTTGACATGCTGGTTGTGGATATGGAGAAAGGCAGACTGCTTTTGTAGCAACATTTATTGCTCCTGAAATGAGGTGGAAAGGTGCTACAGCATGCGAGGGTGATAGTTGCATGAAAGACATTGTCTCTTTGGTACACTGTTCTTTCTTTTCCACCACCCGAGAGATGTGGATGCGTAGCAGTGTTATTCTCTCTAGTGCAGACAACTGGGCATGAACCTGACAGAGGTAAGGGACACATAAGGAACACAAAGTTTAAAATACCAAAATTATTAAATAATTTCGGTTGCCAGGGACTTATGCATCTTGACTGGTCCAACCCCCTGCTCAAAGCAGGGCCAACTTTGAAATCAGGTTAGGTCAGTCAGGACCTGTCCAGAAGAGTTTTGAAAGTCTCCAAGGATGGAGATCCCACAGCCTCTATGGGTGATCCATTCCAGTGTTTGATCACCACCACTATGAAAATTATCCTCCTGCTATCCAGTTGAAACTGCTCTTGTTGGACCATGACTCACTGCTGCCTCCCCTCCTTTTGCAGTGCAAGCTCGAGAATAGCCTGGCTACACCTTTCTTGTAATGTCCCCATTAGGAAGGTGAAGACAGTGATTAAATCCCCCTGTAGCCTTTTTTGTCTCTGGGATGACCTAACCTCCCTCCCTGTCCCACACAGTTGTTCCACGTCTCATTGGAAGGTGTGCCTATTACTGAAATCTGGGATCAGACCCCATGTACAGCTTACAACACTATTCTGGACAGAATGTACCACCTTCTAGCAGACCTGAGGTAACAGACTATCTCCTTTTTCTTCTTCTTTTCTTCTCACCCTTTATCAAGTCTCTTCCACCTCATGATGCCACTCACCATGCTGGAGCTGCAATGCACAGTCTGCCACTGAACATTCAGGAGGGACAAATGACTTTCCCCTGTGTAACCATGGAGTTGGACTAGGAGCTCCCATCCACAAGAAACCCAGACTGAAGGAGTAATGCTTGCTATGAGCAAAAAAAAGAATTTAAACGTAAGTGTTGCTGCAAAATCAAGCGCTCATTTGTCATCTGCTTTTGGAAATGGAGTTCATCAGATACAAGTACACTTTTTCAGAAAGGTGCAGAATTGATGTCTTCAAGAATTTTGAAATATCATCTCTTGGCTGTGAATTACCTCTTATGAAAATGAGCCATTAATTACATTTGCTTTCCTAATAGCAACTTCACCGTGCAAGGAGATAAACATATTGCTAGTCCTGCATAAACCATCTTGTGGTAAATATGCAGGGTTTTCTTAAACAGATATTTTGAGACAGATGGGGATGAGAACATTTCCCCATGCCTTGTCATCTGACCCCCCCAGCACCAATATCTCATGGCTCGTGCAGGATGTGGAGACAGGAGCAGGCTGTAAGCTGGCTTTGCACTTTGTTGGCCTTTAAACTATAGCTGAGCTGCCTTAAATTATTACAAAAACAGCAGTCCCCAGAGACAAAAAAATATGACTGAGGCTTACAGGGCTGCATGGACATTTCATCTCCATCTCTTTTACTGTCTGTGCCTTTCCATGCAGAAGGGAGGACTGATGTTGGCTCAAAGCCTCCCATGGATTCATCCCCTTGTCACAGAGAGAGCATTAGCTGGCCCTGGGTGAGCTCCCATATGGGGGTCAGTGCTCCTGAAGTGTGCAGGGCAGGCTTCACGGAGCTGCCGATCATGCTGGGTATCACAGAACTCAGGTTTGAAAACACCTTCAAGATCATCGAATCCAACCTCAACCTAACCTGTAGTAACAACCTATTCTAACAACCCACCACCAAGCCATGTCCCCGAGCACCACATCTGAAAGATTTTTAAACACATTCAGGGATGGTGACTCAACCACTTCCCTGGGCAGCCTGTTCCAGTGCTCACACAGACCTCCACATTTGCTTCTAATGGAAAAATTTTATGTGCATGGTAACAAGGGCTCTTCCGAAGTTCTAGACATGTTAGGATTTATAACAGAGAGCATTAAAACCTGTATGTTAAAAACTCAGTGTAGAACGGCCCTTACTGTAGGACTCTCAGCTCAGTAACACATCACACAAGGGAAACCTTTAGCAGCTCAGCAATGTCACCAGCAAGTTAAATCTCCACCCACTACCTCGGCAGACTAAAACCAGCTACTGGCTTGCTTTGCTGTGCAGGCAACACTACTCAGCCACCCCTCAAACACCACCTCACCTTCCTCTTACATGACATAATTTATTTGGGAATTTCCCAAATGATGGCTTTGTGGGTCTCCCCTCTCTCCTGACCCTCCCAGCTATCCCATGGAGACAGAGAAAGCTGAAAGGAATGAGAGAGGAGTTTGGAGTGACGGTGAAATGCTGACTGTTACACTCTCCTCCTAGATGCTCTGTGGCTTTACTACATGGATTCATTGTTAACTTTCAGCATAGGCTTATTACAGAGAAACTGGATGTCTTAAGGGCTGTATCTGGAATTGATGAAGCAAGAAAATGCTAAAATTGCAATCGCAGCCTACTGAAACATTGAATTTGCTCTGTAATTAAAATTTCTCATATAAAATTGAGCTACTTCAGCATGCAAAGCATTTTTCCCTGTCTCTGCCTAATGTTTATACACCCAGTCTTGGTGGATGACGATTACAATTTTCTTTTCAGAGACCACCCCCATTTTAATTGAAGTATGTTCTTTTTCAGCTTTTAGTCTGTGGCACTAAAGTGGTTTTGGTGTTTCCCTCTCAACCGATGCAAATTTTCTGTAGTGCATGGGATTAAGGAGTTTATATATAATAAGGTGTTTATATATATGCGTGTGTGTATTATATGAGTTTTTATATATTTGCATTTACATATACATAGATATGTGTGTCTGTAATGTTCATATTATTTATAAATAATATGAGGACCACACCTGGACAATGGAGAAACAGTTTAAGTCTTTTTTTTTGTTGTTCAAGGAGAGATTTGTGTTTGCTTTGAACTCACACCCTGTGTGTAGCTGCAGTGTCTTCTGCAACAACAAAAAAATGACACACTGCTTCAATAGTGATGCCACAGTGGTGATTCACATCTATTTATATTTGATCTTGTCTTCTGTCACCAGTGTCAGACTATAGCTCGCCCTTCCCCCTCCTCTTTTAGTTTGCTTCAGTGCTGATTATTCCACAACTGGCAATGTGAAGCTGTGTGCGGCACGATAGCAGACAGAATTAAAGGGCTTAATGAACTGCATATACCGCTAAGGGCTTCCTTTACTGCAGTGGGAAGCAAAAACACTAGTAGATCAATTAAAAAATCCCTGTTCTAGAAAAATTATAGGAAGGGTATTTTCAGGGAGGAAAGGAAAGGTATAGGAGGGGAATATATGACCTCAGGCTTTAGTCTAAAAAAACAAAATTAAATATTCAAGTAATTTTGCAGACATCTACAGCTGTAGATAAGAGATGTGCACTGAGGCCATCCAGTGTGCTTCTGTCTGAAACAGCAAAATAAAGCAGGCTTTGTTTCTAAATATATTACCTTTCTACGGTGATGCATATCCACAGAACGAGGGGTTTTTTGAAATAAGAACTCCAGAATGACTTTAAGGGTATTGTGCAAATCAGAACTGTACATCCTCTGGCTATTATTTGATCTGTTCTCGTTTTAAAGCACTAAGCACTAAGATGAAGAAAGCTGATAAACTGCACCAGTCCTGCCACAACACACTTCTGGTCACAGTGTATGATTACAGAGAGCCACACTATAGCTAGGTTTGCAACATTTATTTTAACATATCAATTCTGCACACAGAAATACATTATCAAAATGATTTTTTCAGCATCATTCCTTTGCACGTATTTCATGTATCCTTTCTGGTGACTGCTGGTTTTTCTGTCAACTGTAAGATTTGGGACGTTGAGGGAGTCTTGCTGTCAGTTTATTTATCTGTCACTAAATGGCACCCTGACACTTATGGATGTGTTTCTGGAGGTTATACCAAGAAACACTTGTCTCCAACAACCTCAGCTGAACTCTGACTGCTCAGAAGATGCCCTCCGGCTGTGAAATTTCACAAGGTTCCCAACCCACAACAGGAGATGACAGCTGATCCTGATCGCAGGCTGAACAGGAGGACAAGCATTTCTGACACATCCCATGTCCAGATAGAGATTTAGAAACATTTGTGTAGATAGTCTGGAAAACCATTCTCTGGTGACACTGGTGCTAGAACAGCCCAGCTGCATGTATTTCTCAACAGAGCAAAGAAAACTCAGTTCTACTTAAACCAAACTTCAATTTACTAAAATTTATTCTGGGCTTTAAGAACAAAATCAGTCTTTTACCAGAGAGAAGGGAGTGGAAAACACCAGCATGATGAAATAATGAAAGAAAAATCTCCATCATGCACTCAGCAGTGAACTACTGAAGTTTTTGTTTGAAAGAGGAGAATATTCAGTTGGTGAATTCATCGCTATAGGAAACCTACACAGTCTGCCACAGACACAAATAAAAATGCAGCCAGCACACACAGGAGGCAATGTAGAGGAAACAGAGAACACAGAACTGGTTATTTTTAACTGCCATTAATATTACAAGAGAAACTGTGACAAAGGGAGCAGCTTCAGAATTCAGTGGAGTGTTCTCAGTAATGCAGGCAAAATAGTATCTAATGATGTATGTCATATCACGAATAATGCAAAATGAAGGCAAGAACAGACATCTTAATAAGACAATCACAGCATCAATTATTAAAAAAAAATAAAATTCATGTGAGATTCTGAACAAATTCCTGACTTAATGCAAATAACAAATACTCCCTTTATTGTATGTTTCAGTATTATAGTTGTACAATAGTATTAACACTTCCAAAAAGATGAAGTGTTTTACTAAGATAGCAAGACAAGCTTCCGAGCACATATTTCTCAGTTTGGATCACAAAAACACTAATTTATGCCAACGATTGGGATGATAACGTCCAGCATCAAAAGTGTTTCACGAAATGTTTGACTGTGAAGAATAAAAAAGAATGTGGTTCCCATAACCTCTTACCTGAGTTCTGATAAAGAGGTTGTTCGAAAATGTAGATGACAGTTTCAATAAATGGAATCTAATCCACCTGTATATATTTACTTTCTGTGGACAAGGGAAGAGGAAAAACATAATGAGGATCATGCAGTCTGAAGATACTTTAAAATCCCAAGATGTCCCTGGAAATTCTACCAAGTGGAGCCTGACAAAGATTTTATCCAGAAAACTTAGCAAGTAAATGGTGGCCCCTTCCCTGCCCCGTGTACTTTCTATAATATAATTTAATAACATATTGTGGAAATAGATAAAGTGGACTCCACAAGGTAATGGGTGTTACTGGTACTGTAAGCATTTTCTAAAGAACTGGATCTCTGCTAAGAGTTGTGTATTTCTCTGAGACTGACTGATCAATCGCTTGATCTGTTTATCTATCTTTCTGTCATAAAACAACTTTTGATAAGAGAAGCATCTGATAATCCTTTCCTTCCTGCTACCTTTCCTGAGACATTACACTCCCAATGCTTTTATTTTTTTTTAACAATCACTTGTAATAATAAATTTAATTAATACCACTAGAGTACAGGAAAAAGACAGTATCCTATCTGATAATTGCAATTACATAACTCAAGTATTAGTTCAGCTGTAAAGAACCAAATATTCACAGTAGATTTATTTGTGAATGATCTATTGATTAAAAGATCATTATAGTGAACTGCAAGTATTAATTTACAGCCTATCTGTGAAGAGACGAGACTAATTAAAGATGTTTATCTCTTGGATGAGTTGCTCATCTCTAGTAATCCATGGTTTTACTGCCTAACAAAAGTTTTACAGGGAACTTGGTAATTTCAGGCAACTCTATTGTAAGAATATCAGCTGATGATGTATGCTGTGTAGCATGAAAATCATAATAGAGAATAAATACAGCACTTTAAAAATATTAGGAAAGTAGCTGCTTCTAAATGAAGTGGTCCCAGAATCTAATTTCTGAGTTGAATTTGCATTTATTAGCATAAGCATTGGTGGTGGCCACTCAGTTGGATAAGGAAACTGATCTGGATTATAATTAACTTGCGAAGACAAATAAAGAGTAGTTACTTTCAACATGGATTTTAAAGATTACCTTCATTTCTCCTGGGTGATGATATCCCGCTTCATTCTCCTGAAAAGCACCATCCTACCTACTTTGAAGGAACTTTCTAATTTTGATTCTGAAATAAAGCAAAACAGAACTTCCTAAATCTGTCCTTGAAGAGGAGAGTTATTGTTTTTCAGCCAAAACATGTTCAGATTTCAAAAGCTGATATTTTTTTCTTTATGAGGAAAAACCATTGAGGAAAACCCATTAAGGAAAAGCACGTTGTTTTCCATCTCTAAACCTCCTAGATGGACTTTGTTTCAGCAGCGTTAGCTTAAATCCACTGTAGAAACCCACCATAGACCTTCCACTACTCATGTTCCAGCACAACATGAAAATTTGACAGAACCTAACTCCGTGGCTGTCTGGATGTACAGAAATCCCTGTGCACATTTGTTTATTGTAACCCTGTGAACCTGAGTATTACAATATCTCTTAAATGTGACATCTGCCCGGTGGTACAAGAGTGCTAGAAACGCAGATGCTCAGATAACTTGGGGTGAACAAACACCACCATATGAGCAAAGCAGGGGCTCTTCTATCTCTGACTTTGTGGTCATCTCTTCTCATTTTGGCTATCATTAAGCACTACCACAATGTATCACAGCTTACACAACAAATTATATCCAAGGTCTAATGAACAACAAGTCATTGATGCTAAGACCTTGTAGGAATAGCCTTTCCATAGCTTTGTAGACCTGAAACTCCAGTATACTC
Source organism: Todiramphus chloris collaris (assembly GCA_025345505.1). Classification (NCBI taxonomy): domain Eukaryota; kingdom Metazoa; phylum Chordata; class Aves; order Coraciiformes; family Alcedinidae; genus Todiramphus; species Todiramphus chloris. The sequence goes on along the minus strand of JANVCC010000062.1, from coordinate 6,451,067 downwards.
AAATTTTCATAGAACCGTAGAATCACAGAATACCAGGTTGGAAGTGTCCTCAAGGATCATATGGTCCAGCCTTGGGAAAAGCATGATCTAGATAAGATGGACCAAAACCGTGTCCAGATGGTTCTTAAAAAAGTGGCCCATGTTCAGGACTCCACCACTTCCCTGGGGAGATTATTCCAATGTCTGACTGACACTGAAAATTTTTACTCTTGTGCCTAATCCTTCTAGGGTAACTTGGATCCATTACCCCTCATCTTTTCAGTGTCACTGCTTGTAAAAAGGGAGTCTCCATCTTCTTTGTAGCAACTCTTTAAATACTGGAACATGGTGATAAGGTCTCCCCTACGCTTTTTCACGAGGTTGAACAAACCTAGTTTTCAAAAGGATCTGCCCAGCATGGGGGAATTCCCTGGACAGCTGAGATCTACCTACACCATCTCGGCTTGTCTCTAGCAAAGGGTGTCAGACAGACAAAAGGGATTACAGCTCAACCTCTATCTATCCTTCACAGCTTCTCAGTGTGTGCACAGCCCCTGAAGATACAGGTGGGTGAGCCCAATTTACAACAGCCCTAAGGCAGCGCATAATTATTCCAGAGGGCACCCTAGACTCCAGACACTCCTAAGAGGTGAAAAGCAAAAAGGTAACAATCAGGCACCTTTTCACTCATGCTTAACAAATCTCAGCTGGAGATTAATTATTCCTAAGTAATTATGCTAAGTTCTGAAGTAATGATCATGTAGAAAGGAGATGCTAAGGCAAAAATAAACCATAACTATTTATTTCTTTAAAACCCTGATTCATAACAAGGCTATAAATAACATCAAAGAAATCCATAAGGGTAGAGCACTAATATCTAAGTATCAAACTGTTTCTGTGTAGCATTAGTTTCTGTGAATTTCTTCATATAGGTAGATTTGAGGGTGGCTTGTCTTTTCTGATTTTTTTCTCTTATGTGGAAGCTACGTTTAATACACTTTGAAATATAAATAGTAATGAGGTCATCAAAGATACTGAAATGAATAACAGTCAAAGAAGGAAACAGATAAGGAAAGAATTCAGACTGATAAGCAAGTTGGTAACTTCAAAATGCCATGAAGTTGGGCTAGACACTAATAACTGCCTAACAAAAAGCAACCCTAAAATACCCCCAGTAGCCTTCCAGCTCAAAATCAGGTCATTGTAGTACGTAGTCAAAAATTACTGTCAGAGGAGGAGACAGATGATGAAAATGAAGCTCAGCACAATCAGTGCCAACACGAAGCAATTGCAGAGAATCTATCACGGCACTGAGAAGCAGAACAGAACTGTTAGGTTGCCTGTTCCACATCCCAGCAGTGGACGGATAAGTCCATTGTTTTCTCAGTGCCTTTTTTAAGTTTCTGCCCTTTTTAAGTGATCCTTTGGCACAACAGCTGCCGACACTTCTCTTCAAAGTCTATCTATGTTTAATTAACGTTCTCCATTAGGAAATGCTCATTTCTGCATAGTCAATTTTGGTAAAAATCAGTTTGTTAGCCAGAACTATATTTTGTTGCATTATCTGGACCACTCCGCACTCTAAGTTCTGCATGGTGTATATGGAGTTATGAAGATGTTCCTCAGAGACATTCTGGCAAATTAGATTCAGTTTCTGCATTTGATTTTAAATCCAAGTGAAAGAAAATCTTGGGCACATATTATTGAACTAGTTCCTACAAATGACCTGCCAGTGTCTTTTCTAACTCAATGTTCTAACCGACTAAAAAAGAAACTACCTGTCAGCATCACCCACTCACCTTCTCTTGCTTCCCCCTTGACCCCAGCTGGCAGCTGCCAACAAGAGGGAATATATGGTGATTATTTTTCAGTTCCCAGCTGGATCTCACTCCCTCTCCCTTATGGAAAGGTGAAACACTTGTTGATAGCAGCCTGGCTAGAACTGGTCACTTAGGATAAAGGTTTCACTGAAAGGTGAAGGTACTAATGAATACACCACCTTTTCTCATATATTGAAGGCATGTGGGATATCAACTTCTTAGTGTTATCCCAAGCTGTAAAAATAGAAGAACTTGGTGAGGATGGGGTTAGGGATTATTTTTCTGTGTTTGTTTGCTTTGGGGCTTTTTTTTGGGTTTGTCTGTTTGGGGTTTTTCTACTTTGGAAATCAATTTCTATGTGTGAAGTATGGTCATTGCTAGCTTGGGTTTTTTTAACCTGCCTAATGTAAAAGCAACACTCATTTTTAGTAAAATCAATGATAATTCATTTCTCTCAGCTGAGATATTTGCCCAGTTTACATACATTAGAATGATACATTGTAGTGTGATATGATATATAAAGAAATATTTCCCATATCTCTTAAATTAATTGCTTAAATTTAATATTTTCCTACTAAGTAAAACAGGAGTTCATGACT
>JANVCC010000062.1:6372790-6448659 GCA_025345505.1 Todiramphus chloris collaris | reverse complement strand
ATGACTCATTTTTTTTTTATATCATCCTTTAGTTTATATTTCTCCTCCTCTCCAAATGTAATTAATATTAATGCTTTAAATTACTTCTACCATAGAAGACCCCTGTGTCTTTAATCATGCTCATTTCTGGATCTGCTTAAAATTCTTCTCCTTTTTTTCAGTCACAGGACATGACTGAAATTTTAATGCTGTCTGCAAAACAGTTATGTGCAACTGCTTTATCACGTGTAATGACATTCTGCTCCCACACATCCCATTTGCCTTAGTTGACTGCTGTTATGTATCCAGAAAAGGTGTCCTTATAGATCCCCAATGGTATAATTAAAAAAAAAAAAATTAAAAAAAAATTCCAGAAATTGGAAAAAGTCAGTAACAAACTTTTCCAGAGGAGAAACAAAGGGCAGAATGAAGGGCAGGAACTAACCTGTTTCCATACCCCAAAAAGACCATTTGGCTCAGAGATGAGGCACACTGCTGAAGTAATTGCTCAAGTCTGTACTCTTTTTTTTATTTTTATAAAGTCAGAGACGCAATTTTATGTGCCTGGCACCTTTCACAAAGACTGTACACAGCAGTGGATTTTAAAGATACTGTTCTAATGTACTAAAAAAGCAATAGCTCTCCCACCCAAGACCTTTGCCTCTGGGTTTTTAAAGAAGCTTCTGATTAAACAGGCCTTATCATGAATTATATCTGTAAATGTCCACTTCTTTGGAAGTAGAATGAATTGCTGGCTGAGGCATTAAGAATTCCTCAGAGCATCATGCTGAGTAAGATCATACTTAATGATTGGTTCGGGCAGGTTTATCCACCACCAGTCAATGGAGGAAAGCTGTTTTATAGACACCACTCACTCTCATTTGATGCCAGCCACAGCTTTTGTATTAAGTGAGGATATTTAAAATGAACATGTCTTTTGTCCCTAGCTGAAAGGAATAGACAGCTTGTGTTTTGTCATGAAAGACCATGATGCACAGTCACTGCAGCAACCAAAGAATGGCTATAAACTCCCCTGGGAGTCACTGAGGACCATGGTAGTGACTTGTATGACCTCATGCCTCTTCATTTGGATGAGGCACCACCCAGCACTTCACAGTTCTCCTGCACAGACAAATGCTCAAGCAAGATATCATCCAATGTGGACATATTAACTTTTCCACCCCAGTAGTTTGGGAACTGCCTTGCATTGTTTCATTTCAGGAGATGTTTCAGGATGTCTTGCAGCAGAGTGACCATTGGACATCAATCCAGAACTGCTGCAGAGGCACTGAGGAAACTGCTGCAGGGGCACTGGCAGAAAGATGCTCTTTTATTTGCTTGAAATAAACAGGACCCAGCACGTTGACAAGGACAGTCTTCATTTCAAGGTACTGTTCTGTTTGGCCAAGAAATTACAGACAAGTCAATCTAAACCCGCTCTTTAGATACTTTTTGTTTCTGTTTGATTCAGCTAGGAGAGCTTCAAGATGAGGAAGTCTGGCGTAAGCACACAGCGTATCTGGTCGCCACGTTGTTCTTACATCTCTAGTAGAAATTCATTTACCACCACTTCACAAACACCAGAGGGTGCATGAGTGGGGAGCCAAAGGACTGTGAACCATCCACGTTGTCGAATTAGAGTTCTATGTGCTAATGGGTGGTCAAGTTATTTCAAAGGAGGCTTTAAAAAGACAGATGTTAGCTCAGTGGCAACACCACCTTGGAAATTTTTATTCACTTCCAGTTCTCCAATACAGCCATTTAGAAACCTGATAAAAATGTGTGTTATGAAAGCTATTTTATTGCAGATTGGAGGCTTGTAAGTTTAATTTCAAGAGGCATTGACACTTTATTTGAGTCTTTAACCTGAAGTGTTAATTTATATGTTAATGCCAATAATGAGCTAATATTTCTGGGGTTGTATATCAAGAATTTTGATACTTGTAGCCACTGCATGATCTCAGCTTGAGAATTGCTGAAGGATAGTAAATCAGGATGATTAGTACTTTAACACATAGTCAAGTCTATGATGCTGTAAAGCAGGCTACGTGTCAGAATTTGCCTGAGTTGTCTTGTTGGCCATTGAGTTTCATAGGACTGAAATTTGGTACAGTAGGCAGGTGAACCTCAGTTGAACCAAACACTGCAGCCATTTCTGAGGATAACGACCGCATTTATGTTATACGGCAGTAATGACACACCCCAACAAATGGGATTAGGGTGCCATTGCACGAAGATGAATCAAAAGCAAAGTAAGAGGTTGTTATAGTTCTGTTCTCACTCAAACCAGGACAGAGGAAGATCCCGCTATGAGAATTCACCACTGAAATAAATGGGTCAACAAAGCAACTTCTCAAGAAGAAATATTAGCACAGAGCAGTAGATTGCCTCATTAAAGATTTCACAGACTTTTGGTGAAAGAGCCATGAGTAGGAGACAAGAAAACCAGACCAGTCCACCCCATATAGTCTTCAGTTATGCCTTGAACATGGATTGCTCTGCGAGGTCAGAACAACACCCTTTCCCTTCTGCTAGCAGAAATTATGGGTTGAAAATATAGACATTTGCTAATGTGATGATTCACATGGAAAATGAGAGACACACAACAACATGATCTAGAGACACCTTGCTTGGACATGACAACACTCAACTGCATTTCACAAGTATCAGCTCTTTTCTTGCCTCTTGCATTGAGACACAGATGGCCACCTCTTTCCCCAGACCAAACACACTTTTACCAATTTCTTTCCTATTTGCAGACTAAGTTGACAGTCAGTTTGACTCTCCCTCTTTTTTCTCCCTCTTTTACCTGCTGTTTTTACTTTCTGGTCAATAATGGCCTATGAAACCATTCCTAAAATCAAAGGATGAGGGGGAGGGATGGATGAGCAGAGAGCAGCCCATGTGGGCAGTAAAGTCTTAGATGATGCACAAATAGAGCTAATGGACTGGAAGGCAGGAGGAAAGAGGAGGCAGAGATGAAATTATATTGTTCCAGGAGTAGGGATGAGGAAGAGGCTAAAACATATCACAAAACTGAACTGTCAATGAGCATCAGCAACCCAAACCAGATGGATTTTACCAGTCCCTTTCCTGTACTATTCCTATTCAACTACCTACTGTTTCATTTATGTCCCCCTCAGTTAGACTACCTGCATGTCTGCTTGGTACTTGTGGTTTCAAAGAAGTCAAAATGGTCTGCAGAGAGACACTTGGATCCATAATTAATCCCACATAGGTGCAGCAGGAAAGAGAAATTGTGCTCTAGGATGTTATATTAGTGCAATACCCATTAAGATTTCTACTTCTTGCCCTATACCAGAGCTAAATTTTGCTGGTTTTCAAGTGTCAACACTTTGGGAATACAGAACATTTTATTTTTATGTATAGACAGTGCTCTACAATCAGCAGTCTGACAGGGAGAGAATTTTAATACAGCAAAATTAATTGTTTCATGGTGAGACAGCATTTTACACAATTCCTTGTATTCAGCAAACATCTGTGTGGATATGGAGAGGTACAATCCTTAACAAACAACCCATGTTCTGTACTCTTCACTGGTTAGGTGACAATTTTTGTTGCTGCTGAAAGATCAGAGTCAAACACACCAGGTAAGAGATGATGTCTTGAGCAATAGATGTCATGTACTTCATGCAGTGAATGTGAGGAATTGCCATCTATTTTTTTAATTCCAATTCAAAGCACAATAAGTTTAATACAACTGCCTAGTTAAAGCTTTTGTGACTTCAGACCTCTGCTCCATAGGCTCACGCAGTAATGATGCCTACTTGTGTTTAGACAGTCAAGGGGATTTTTAAACTACTAAAATATGAAAAGACAGAGACAATAATATTTTTTCCTCCCCTAATTTCTTACGCAGTTTGGAGTGCTATGGATATGTTTGTCACTAGTTTTATCTGTTTGGGAATCCACTGAAATTATGGAGGCTTCAAGCTTCACCAGATGCAAGACCAAAAGTATGTTTTCCATGTCCAACTGATAAGAGTAAATGCAGTGGTACCAATGAGTGTACCTCAAGTCAAACTGTTTTAAAACTATCTAGTATGGGAAACACCTGCAGTAATTACTGTACAATTGTTCAATTAACAGTAGAACACTTAACAGCACTGTTGATTCACTAACCAAATAAATTGATATGGTTTTCAGTAACTCAAACACAATCAGCAATTTTTATTGGAAGGGGAAGTCTTGCCTTGTTCTGAACTAATTACTTTTGCTTTCGGACTCCCCATCAATCTCTTTCTCACACTCCATTTCAGGCAATTACTATGTCTGTAGTAAAAACAGACTGCCAAAAATGACAGCTAGTAAAAACTACCCCTTTTAGAGAAAATTACTTTGCAAATTCTGCTCTTTTGAGTATTAAAAATCCTCATTTTTCAGGAACCACTACCACACAGTAACTTTAAACTACCTGACAAGAATTTTTGACAAGCTTGGTGTTTGAGAACAGCTTGAAGAATGACACTTTGTATGACACTGCTGAATATTTTTGCATGTGATTATGGGAACTGTGTCTTATTCATCATCTTAATTTTGATACGAGCATCAAAAATAACAGTCACTGCCAAAAATAACAGCCTCCTGTTGGACATCCATACCCTGGCTTTCCAGTCATGTGCAGGTGATTGCCTTTACTACACCATGTTTCACAGTTAACAATTGATTATTTGACAGCTCCATTCTATAGAGGATTTGATGGGAAACAGTGAGCATGACAAAGTTTCGTGGATTCAAGTCAGCAAGGCATCTAAGCAAAGGGGAAATGCTGCTGGCTACAGTAAAGCAGTAAGTATAGTATATTGCCTGGTTCAGAAATAAAGAACTCAGACTGTTTTGGAAGTTTGCTCAAGTCAGGGCTTACGTCCATGTAACAGTTGGATATAAGACACATTTTAACCTGCTCATCAAGGACATTCAGGGCCACCTTGTGCTCTCTGGTGTTTAAACTACTTAGCAAGTTTTCTGTAATGCATATAGCCCTTCAGACACTGCGTGTTGCTGCTGTATAAAAACATTCAGGTATCTGACAATTTCTTCTAAAGAACTGCCATCACCTATATTATACAGCTTGTCTTACATTTGATAGATGACATGCTACAATGAAATATATACTTGTCCATGTAATTCTTTCACCACTAACTTGAACAATGATTATGATATGCATTGCATTTTAAATTGTACTCCATTATGTTTCACGCGCTGTACAGATTTCAGTTGGCAATTGCAAGGCAGACAGAAAATTACAGCAATTATTGAAAATTATTGTGATATAAAAGCAATGTGCTTCCCCATCCTCCTATCAATTTCCTTTGTATTGGTATATAAAACAGACTGCTGCTTCAGCACCTAGGGAGACAAACTATATTTTTCCTTCTCAACTATTAACTGTGCAGAGATAATCAATTCTACTTAGTTTTATAGTCTTGGTAGCAGATATGCAGTCAATATTAATTCTGAACTTTATTTTTTAAGATTGTGCTTTTTACTATTGTCCTGGGTTCAGTTTGGATTAATTATCGGCAGCAGCTGCTGGCACAAGCAGTTGGGAGTGGCCACAGCTGGGATAAACAACACAGCCAGCCAACAGGATATTCAATACCACACTGAGTCATGTCCTATATAAGGGGAGGGCTGGACCAGGATGGGGATGCCTGTTTTCACTTTCTTTTACTGTGTAGCTTCAATGCAGCTGGAGCAGGGAAAGTTGGTATCTTGGGCACAGGTAGAGCCTTCCAGGCTTCTATTACTTGCTTTGTCTATTTTTTTCTTTAGTGCTATCATTAGTACTGTTGTTTTCTTCTCTCTTGTGTTGTTTTATTAAGTTGTCCTTATTTCAGCCTATGGGGCTTTCTTCTTTCTCCCATCCCACAGGAGTGTGTGTGGAGTGGGAGGGAAGCAGTGGGTAAGCAGCTGTGTGATGTTTGAGACAGAGGTTAAACCCCAGCAACTATCTAGCTGTTTATTTGACTTAAGCTAGAATTTTAGATATGTTTGTGTATATATATGTGCACTCATTTTCATGTGTGTAAGAGTTAGTTCTTTATTCTTCTTTATATATGTAATCTATTATTAATTTCATTATTGCTTTTCTGGTTTAGACTGAGGAGATTCTAACAAGAGCTTCTTTGACCAATCTTTTTAATTACTTAATTTATCTTAATGGCAAGGACCTGTCCTATAAACTCATCTGTCCATGGTTAGGTTTACGTTTATGAGTAGTTTCTTAACATACATGAGTGTACCCATAGGGCCTTAAGTTAAACATTCATGTGTTTATAAGAACAAGGTCTTATTTTGCCTGGGCTTTCTTAAATACAGAGCACTATGACTTCCTTGTGTTTCTTTAAGGGGAGAAACAATTCAAAAGTGTTTGAAAAGAGGATTACTGTTTTCCATAGCATACATAAACAACAGTAATAATTTTCATCTTGTATGCTAAACTATAAAGCAAAATTTGTAATGCAAATATCTGAACTATAGTATAACAAACTTGGACTTTGTGTGTTCCTGTGAGTTTAATTGAATCTGACATTGTAAATGGCAGGAATTTTTATTACTTAAAATAATATCTGTATTATGATCTAACAAACTAGTTAAAGAGGATGTTGGATTATAATTCAGTTCCACATGTTTCTTTGCCTAAAAAAGCAAATTCATGCCATATCTTTACTGTGACAAGAAGGTGTCATATGCTAGTTGCTGGAAAAACAAACCAGAAAAGATCTAAATAAAAAAGCTGTGCTAAAATAAAACCAATTTCAAAACAAAACCACAAAAAAAAGGAAATAATTCCTGATGAAAACCTTACTTTGGCTCCATCTAATATCCATTGAAACAGCTACACCAAAAAAATAGATAAGAATGTTCTCTGATGTGGGATACCGGAGTAAGCGATGTCATGATGTTAAAAAGTCAGAGACTTAAATTAAGGAAGGCTCTTATTTATTTACCTTGTCCTTCTGTTGTGGTTTTCCCTCTGAACTCTTTCTTTTTTTTTTTTTTTCTTCTGAAGATGTATTTTTTTTAAAAAAGGCCATCAAGAACACAAATGAAGCACAAATTACCCATAAGCTTAATTAGAAAAAGCCAAGCACCCCAGTTGTCTGGTTAATACCAGTAAAAACATTTTCTCTTTGTTCAGCGTTCTTAGGTGGATATAAAGGATGCTGTGACAGTAGGAAGCGATGCCAGGAACTGGAGGTTAACTGGAAGCAACTAAAGTCGTTGCTGGACATTGTAGCTTCTGTTGATTCCAGCTGATTGACACAATTTAATAGTTAAATTACTGGGTGTCCTATACATGTTTCAGTGTTTCTAGAGACCTGCCTTCACTTTACCCTTGACTCCTTCCACAGCAGGATAACTCTTGTAGTTAAACATAATCTCTTGTCATTTATCTCAAAAATCCTTCTTTTCAATACTTTTAATTAATGATGAGTGGATTGAGAGCAGCCCTGAAGAGGACTTGAGGGTGGTGTTGTATGAGAAACTCCTGCAATGTGCACTTGCAGGCCAGAGAGCTTTCTGGGTGTCATCAGAAGTGTGGCCAGCAGGTTGAGGGAGATGCTTCTGCTGCTCTGTGACCACACCTGAGTACGGTGTCCAGCTCTGAGGTCCCCAGCATAAAATAGACATGAACCTGCCCAAGTGGGTCCAGAAGAGGATCACAAAGATGAGAGGCTGGAGAGTTGGGAGTTCTTCAGCTTGGAGAAGAAAAGGCTCCTGGGAGACCACATAGCAGCTTTCCAGTACTTAAGTACAGGAAAGACAAGGAGACCCTTTATCAGGGAGTGTATTGATAGCATGAGTGGTGATGGTTTCAAACTGAAAGAAGGTAGACTTAGATTAGACATTAGGAAGAAATTCTTTGTTGTTGGGGAAGTGAGACACTGGATCAGCTTGCTCAGAGAAGCTGTGGATACCACATCCCTGGAAGAGTTCAAGGCCAGGTTGGATGGGACTTGAAGCAACCTGGTGTAGTGGGAAGTGTTCCTGCCCATGGCAAGGGGGTTAGAACTAGAAGATCTTGTAAGGTCCCTTTCAACGCAAACCATTCTATGACTTTGATGTTAGCTGTGCTCAAGTCTGCACATGTCATTGAATCAACACTTGAGACCGACAGTGCATAGAGAGGTGGACACCACAGCTGTGTCAACTCTAGTACAAGTTGAGATACAGGTCACAGCCTTTATGCCAACTCCTGAGCTGATGTGCAGCAACACAGCACTTAGAGCTGTGATCCAAAAGCACAGCTGAAGTGGGTGTCAGGACAGCTGCTCAGCCTCCCGTTCTGCTTCACCGAACGCTGGAGGGCCAGAGCATCCCTGGAGTTGGTCCAGCTCTCACTCCTGCAATCCTTCTCGTTTACACCACCGCACGGGAAAACTTTACACCACCTCATATATTATTTGGCTGGGGAGGAGTGAAAGGACATTTGTGATACATTGATGGTTATTACTGAGTCTAACCAGATGAGTAGACCTTGTGGAGCTGCTTAGTATTATGGTTTAAAAATAGACATTTATTAATGCTGGTTTTAGTTGCCACGGGTAAGTCTAAACTGTATTTGGTTTCTTTTTTTTTTTCCTAAACAGTGCTTTGAGTTGTGTGAACTCAAAAGGAAAGAAAAAAAAGCAGAAATCAGCCATGTTGCATTAAAATATTTATTTTTTTAAACGTGAAATACTGCTGACAGAAATGTACAGTATGACATATGCACAAACAGGCAGTGTGACGAAGGCTGAGCTACCAGTGTCCTGCATCTGTCATTCATAAAGGAAACTATCTGCCTGCTATATATCAATATAGGTTACTATAGTAACACAGCTTTTATTTTTCTTTGGGTTTATTGTGTGGAAGCCAAGGAGCACATTCAGACACTGAATGCATTCATAGCCCCATAGAAATATCTGGTGACTGCTTTCTCCAGGGCACCTCTAATAGTCTTGTTAACTGCTAAAGACCTCAACCTATGCTGAACAAGCATAGAAACAAAGAGCAAACAGACCTTGTAACAATAACATACAACCATCATCCAGGCTTGTATCCATAGCTCTGCAAAAATTCAAGATGATGTCAAAAAAAGGGGCAATGAAATAAAATCACTCTTGTCATTTTCTAGGGAAAACTCAAGGGACAAGATCTTGCAGCCAGGATCTTTTTGTTTCCTTGCTTGCTCTCAAATGGCAGCAATGGAGTAATCACAAAGCAATGTGGAATAATACTGTCACTTTGCTACACGGGGGTTCTGCTCTTGCTCCCTGTGACTTGTTTTTACACTTTAGTGCCACAGCTTTGTTGCAAAAATTATGATCTGTTTTTTGCCAGCTTCCCCTAGCTGAACTCCCCGGTCTGTTGGATACTGGGGAACCACATGGTAGAAATGGTTCAATACCCTGCAATGACTTTTTCTTACTAAGGCATCTATCATTTCAGACTCATCTCTTTTCAATTCCCTTTAAGCACCAATCAATTTTAAAACTGAAACTTCATAGGTAGCTTCAGGGCATCACAGACAAGACAAACAGAAAGCAATGGTGCTCCCAGATTGTATTAGCTCTTACCAGGCAAGTTATGCAGCACCAGACCTAAAAATACAAACACAATCTATTTAAAGCATCATTATATTTGCTCACTCTTTCGTTTCCTAGCTGTGTTGTGGCTGAGTTCAGGAGCAAGTCTTCAATCTTGCGGCTCTGTGGTTACAGGAAAAAGGCAGCCAAGGATCAAATTTTAGTTTTATGCAGCTGTACAGCAACACTTTGGGCACTCTGGAATTAAAGGGAAAAAATTAACTAGACTTTGATTTCCTGCAGTGGACTGCTTTATGGCAGGTGTAAAGGATAGTCTGTGGTTAAGAAACCAGGTGCACACTTTGAGGATTAAAGTTCGGTTCCTGAATATTGCAAGGGCTTTTGTATTTCCATGAGCAAATTACTTAGGGCAAGGCTGTCAGAAGTAATGAACGATTTCATCTTCCTCCAGATGAGGTTGCCCAATTGGAGACAATTTAATGGACCTTGATTTTCTGGGAAATATGGAGAATTGGCATCCCACCCAAGTAAGGTCCCTTTGTCTCCAGTTTGTCGGTCCACATTTCCTACACACAATGCTACGTGCTCTCTGAAAATCAAGGCCAATCTCACTGCAGCTCAATTGCCTATCTCTAGTGAGAGAAAACTCATATTCTTTTCCCCACCTTTTATCTGTATTTCTTTTTAAATTTTTTCTTATTTTTGTTTGCTTAGCTGCAAATCCCATTTAATGTGCCTTGTGTAGAATGTTTGGAATCGAGCTCTCAAACGTCATCTAGGGGATTGGCAATGTTACAAAAGTACAAGTATCTCAGTATCATCAACTTTGGTATGTATATTTTTAAGCGCATTACATTGAAAAATACTGTACACTTGCATCCAGTTTGGGCAGGGGACAGTTGGCATAAGGAAAACAACTGGAATGCTTCAGAAGATTTTTCTTGCTGTGACACTGTGGCTTTTGCCAGTTTCCCTTCTCTGCCCTCACTGTTGGGGCCATGGCTTGGGCTATGGTCAGAGGAGCACATGGCCACCATCAACTCCTTCCCACCTGAGTGAATGGTGTCCCAGAAAACACACACCAACAGAGGATTAGCAGATACTTTAGTGCTCATGTTTCTGCCACACTGTCCTGCTTGAAAAGGAGGACGCCTTTGAAAACAAGCACTTTGAAAAGCATTAATCTGCTTTAGCACACTTCATTACAATTGAAATCCGGTAAGCTGAAATATCTTACATTTTAATGAAAATGAGAGGATTTGAGGGAAATAAAACTTTCTCAACCTGTTCTTTACTTGTTTGGGTTTGCAAATAGAAAAAGCAGCCCTACAGGACATTAGCCCTGAACACAGTGAAGCATGGTCCTTGTAGCTCACTCCCTGTAGGACACCCCAGGAGAAGCTCTGGTTGGGAAACCAGATGCAGGACCAGAAGATATTGTCAATATACACAGTAGAGTTTTCCCAGCCTTGCCAGCACTGGGAAGAAGTGTGCTCTTGCTAGACATGTGGGTAGCTGCTGGCGGCTGTGGTTAACGGCTTCTAGCTAAGTCTTGGACTCATAAACTGCTATCTACAATAAATGGTATTTCTCTGAAGATTTTTAGCATTTTGAGGGCAGGCTTCAGGGCTAGATTGGAAATAGCTCACGCAATGCTGTGCCCTGTGACCTGCCATTCTCGCTGCAAAGGCATAAACAAGCTCTGTGATCACTCAAGAAAAGAGTCTGGCATTTCTAGGGAGCAGGGTTCTTATTACTTAAACAGTTCAAACTTTATCAGAAATAAAGCTATTTACTGAGGAGTAATTTATTGTAATCATTGCTATTGGTTTTAATTCAGAGGAGGTAAAGAGAGCAGATCCCCCTGTCCATTTCAATTTAATTTGTTATGCGTGATCCAGTCTCTCAGCTTTGCTAAAATACTAAACACTCCGCACACTTTACTGAGAAGCATTAAAAACCTAATGGTCTTCATCTACTAACTTTTGATTTCTCTTCTGAAATGTAGGGCTTTCTAGCAGCTTTGTTTAAATTATCTGAGTTTAGAGGGCATTTAAACTCAGCCTCGAGCTGACCTTGTTGTACAAACCATCATTTTTATGGCACCAAAGCCTCAGGCTGCAGCCTGCTCCTCATTGTGTGCTGTTCTGTATCTTTCCAAGCACATCCCCTGAATGCATCCCTGAGATATCCTCAGACCATTTCCTGCTCAAGTGCAGGTGCTTGGCCAAAAGTTCATTCTCAAGGAAGTGCTGCAACAAATTATCCCTTCTTCCAAACAGAAGAGCAACCACAAAATAATCCACAGGTTAAACCAGGAGCTCCTGGGAGCTGGGTAGATGTATGAAAGGTTTGGAAGTTCTGCCTTGGAAACATGAGAAAAATGTGACCTTCTAATCACCACGTGATCATACCATGCATGCCTGCAGACATCTGGTTGACCGCATATAGTTGCTTCCTGTAAAAAAAAGTGAAATTAAAACTTGTGAGCCTCAGGAAACTTTAATATTTCAACATTTTGCTGATTCCAAAAGAGGAGGCAGCTGAAACAATGATCCCTTCTCTTCAGTTTAATGCTGACCCCACTCAAAGTGAGTATCTAGACTTTCCCTGGCCATATTTTTTGAGAAGAAAACAGCTTAATGGAAATAATGGAAATTTCTAGTAGAAAAATATATTTCTGCAGAATGATAGGGGTTAGAGAGGACATCTGGAGATCACCTAGTCCAACACCATCGCTATAGCAGGTTTGCACAGGAACATATCCAGGTGGATTTTGAAAGTCTCCAAAGGAGGAGACCGCACAACCTCCCTGGACAGCCTGTTCCAGGGCTCAGCCACCCTCACAGGAATTAAGTTTTTCTCATGTTGAGGTGGAACTTCCTGTATTCCAGTTTGTGCCTGTTGTCCCTTGTCCTGTCACTGCCCATTCTGATGAAAATTGCAGTCTACTAAGTCAGGTCTTGCTTTTAATTTTTGAACTGCCTTGCACAGAGTGTATTTTTTGGCTCGCATTTGCATTCTTAAATGATTTTTTTTACAGAGAGCAGTGAAATTACAACACTTTAGGGGTAAAAACATCACCAGAAGTTCACTGCAGGAATGGCACCATTACTCCTCACTGGTGAGTGCAGTGATTCTGTCCTCAGCCACCTTTCCCCCCCAGTGTGGGAACTGACACCCCTCTCCCAATAGAAGGGACATGGTCAGCCCACATCCTGCAATGAAACAGGAGGAAAAATGGATAAAACCCAGCTTCAGTTACTTGAAACTATATCTGTGAATATAACAAAGCTTAGGGAAAGAAAATAAACCACATGTCTTTAGTTAATGGGAAATATCTTACATTTTTCCTAATATTCAAAACAATGCATAGGGAACAGTGGTGTCTGTGTTGTGATCTTATATCGAGCTTCTAGTTAAAAAAAAAAAATCTATGTCTTTATACAGAGAAACTTTCCCAAACTGAGTACTTAGCATTACTAAAATCAGGAAATACATGTGTTATTTGACAGGGGATTTGTAGATTGATTTTTTTATCTTGAAGAACAAAATCTTCCTCCCAGAAACATACAAAGCTAAAATGTTCATTTTCATTTCAGGAATAAAAATACTTACATTTACTCTCAGAAGACAACCACTATTATAGAGCTGGAGGTGTAAAAATGTATAGAATATGTTCCTCCCCCTGTATTTTTTATATATGTACATATACATAGATCTAAATGATAATGAATATACATAAATTACATTATAATAATATACATATTACCAGATTAGAAGTTAGAATAAAACCTAGTTTAGCATCTATGACTGTCTGGCGCATGCTGGGGTAAGGAAAAAAATTGAACTGCAAGTTTTCTAAAAGCCTGGTTTTCCAGAACTACTGTGGTGGTGGCACTTTGCCAGATTGATTTACAGACAAGGCTCATTTTTATTTTTACAAGCTGTCTTCTGCTATCGTTCCGGATACCCAGATGTCATGCATTCATAAGTTCTGAAGGAGTTCAGAAATAAAGATGAGAAGCAGCTTACAAAGATATGCAACCTCTCATTAAAAACAGCTACTGTTTCGGAGGACTGGTGGCTAGGTAATGTTTAAAAAAATGAATTCAGAGGTAATCAAAAGCATTAGCGTGGGCAACCCTGACATCTGTATCTTTTTAAAATTTGTTTGAAATGTTACTTATAAACAGAACAACCACCCATCTGGCACTGTAGCAGAAGTGAGTTAAACCAATGGTCTTTGCAAGGGGGGAAAAAAAGCATCTCACTTTGTATCAGAAGCTTTGAACTGGAAAAATCAAATTATTCATAAAAGAAGAACCGAGTGACACAATCTACTTAGTTTTACCAAAAAGTCTAAAAGCTTCAGTTTAAGAAAGGGACCTGATGATCACTATGTGGGTGTGGTTAATGACACGTAAGTATCCTTGTCTTCGTATAAATGGACATGTGCATCCAAAAGTGAAATAATTTGACAAGTGGGTCAGATGATGATGTACCAGGGAAAGATAGCATTATCAGAATCCAGATAAAGGCTTCAGCTAAAAAAGGTGAATAGAATATTCATTAGGTCATTTTAGAAAAGATACTGCAGATTAAATGTGTAAGATGTTGAGAGAAGGGCAATAAGAATAGTCAATGGCATGGAAAAACTTCTTGCTTAGAATGACTTTAAAATCCTTGTGACTGTTTCCATTAAAGAAGTTCAGTAACACTGGACACAATAATAGAAATATTTGAAGTAAAGGGTCATACATAAAAAAGTATATGAGAAACCTGCTTTTTTCTATGATTATTCAAAGCTATGACAATTTATGAAAATGGAAAGCAGAAAATTCAAATTGCATAAAAGAGAATAGTGGCAATTTTAATCTGGCAAGGTGGATTCATAGCGACATTGGTTAAAAAATATTGGAAATTTGATATCAGAGGTTTTTTTTTTTTTTTAAGCATTAGAAACAGTACAAGTACTTCAAAGTTTATGGCAATCTCCAACTAGCAGAATGACTAAGATGAGAGCCTCCGAGACACACATAATCCCTCTGAGATATTTTCTACATGCTCTCATTTCTCTGGCTGCAGTTTGATATGGTGATTCTGCACGGCAGTGTCTCTATCTCTAAATTACCTATTGCCATCGGTGAATGAAAACAAACAAAAAATCTTCTCTTCCAAGAGACCAAGTGTCAAATTTCAGCCTGACTATTAGAATAAAATGACATCAGCTTTACTCAAGGGATATGGTGAGGTATCTTCTAATATACTCAACCAGCTCCTTAATCTCGATAAAGATCCTCTCATAAATACGTATATTATTTAGTTGTAGGCTTTTATTTTTTGTCTCTGCCAGGTAAGAATAAGACTGGGAATCAGAAGCCAGAATAAGTTGTTTGTTGGAGGAATACAGAAATGCATAGCATAACTGATAGGGAGAGCAGGAAATTCTGATGGTTTTGTCTTCTTGTATGAAAGCTGGTTCTGTATCTAGCTCTGCTGGGATTTTTAGAACTGGGATGGGTCAACTTGTCTATTCACTAAGTTCTTGATTGCTCTTTGGCTCACTGTCACAGAAGACCTATGGATGGAAAGGTGTAGATGGAGGTCCACAGAGCGCAACTTTGTAGGGCTAATGTAACTTGAGCAGCAGGGTTCTTCTGGAATTCAGGCCAGAGAAAGTTCAACATAATAAAAATAATATATGCAATGCAGGGGTATTATAGCTCAAAGTCTACGCCTGGCAGTATTTTTGAATGTAATTTTTCTGTTAATTTATTTAAATATCTGCCAGCTTGACTTCTTATACACAGTGTCCCAAGGCATTAATCTTCTTAATAAAATGCTATGCATTCCCACAGAAGCTAGCAACACAAAAATAAAAGAGAACCTGTGCTCAGATTTCATCACAAAAATTATCTTAAATAATTACTGAGTGCAAGGTTTAAATTGTATAAAATTTGCTAGCTAACCCCCTCTCTGGAGATAGACTCATAATCTGGATGTCCTATGAAAATAAGAAATTGCAAGCTGAAAATGCAACTAGAAGAGATAAGTCATGATTATTGATTTTGGAGTGTTTCTGCAGATTCTCTGCTGTTCCAAGTTCCCATTGTCCCATTGCTGTCAATATTGTCACCACTGCAGGATCCGTCCCTGTATGATCACAGAAAGAGCTCCAAGGGATGTATGAGCAGTTTTGCATGTGTAAAAATGTACACATGCTCATGCTGGTATAGCTGTGTCTACAGTGCTGCACCAGAAATTCAGTTATGATGAATATCAAGGAGCCATGGGGCCAATTACAGAAAACTCTGTGCCCACAGCAGGTCCCACACACACGGACAGGGCTTCAGCCTGGCCCTGAGGGACTTGTTACCCCATGCACACTTCCCCAGCTTCGCTCTTCAAATTGCCACACCATGACCTCATCTCAATTAAAACCAGCACAAAGCCCTTCCTCCAGTTCAAGAAATGCAACTAGTGTGAGGACACGGAGGATCACTCCCTGCCAGGTGCCTTGATACTGGAACACTTTCCCAAGCTGTTGAGTCTTGCCCTGATATCAAGGCCTGGCAGACTTTATCATGATGAAGGGACACTGTAGTGCTGTGAGACAGTTAAAGAAGGTACAAAGCTCAAAGGTGAATAGATTTACTATTTGTACCTTTTTTTCTAAGGAACTCTTTTTTTCTTCTCTGTCTCCCCGCTGTATCACTCAGCCACTTCCAGGCTCCTTCAGAAATCCTTCCTGGCACACACAGAATCACCTCAGATAGCAAATGCAGATAAGAAAACAGTTTCTGAAAGTGTAAGGAGGCAGCACAGCCTGGTAAACTAGCTTATGAGACAAAAATGACACAAAGAGCTGCCAACGTGTGCTATGGCTTGCTGAGCACTGCAGGGAGCAAAGAGAGGTCTAGTCCTGCATGAAGGCTTTCTGATGGTTGGGCTCTATTTATGTTCAGCACCGAGAGCAATGAAGGCATCCTGACATGTCTGTCTGGTTCTTGAATCCTTTTGAATATTTTGACAAAGAGGGGAAGTACAAGCGATCATAAATTATTCATTTCTGAGGCAGATGATTTCCTTAATATCATATGTAACATGCTATGAGGCACAGCAGATTTGCTGCCCTTAATTTTATCATGCCATGCAATCACATTCTGCTAGAGACGCTTGGAGGTTAGTAAGACATAAAAAAGTGGAATGGGACTGTATGACCTAAACAAGACAGGCAAATATATTTGGGTTGTAATTTGTATTAGATGATAGATCCTATGGTAATTTTCCATCAGTTTTCTTTTGCTTCCTGGGAGAATGCTTGTTAATAGCAGCCTGTCTGTTCTTCACATCTTTTTTATTGATATAGCAGGAAACATGATAGCGAGGAGATTTGCTTGTGACCAACCTATCTACCACATATGCAATGTGTGCAGGTCATGCATAGTTGCAGAATATATGGTAAAGCCTTTCTGTGTAGAATTTAGCCATGCAAAATTGTTTTCCAATTTTTTTGCTTCCAAATGCCTTTGGTAGGGATCCATGTGGTTTTTTTTTTTTTTTCTGAAAGATTATTTCTGGGCACAGATAATGATGCTATAAGCATTTGAAAGCTGTCATTTCTGGTTAAATCTCCATGCTGAAAAGGTTATTACATATTGGTATCTAGGCAGTTTTTGTCAGTATAATTCAACTGATCAGGGACTGGATACTCTAACTCTGCAAATTGTCACAGTCTCCCACCAAGTCACTCTGACTTCAGAGCAAGCTGTTAATGGTTACGAATGTTTGCTTTTAGCAAATCTTTCTTACCTTTTCTTTCCTTGTTTCTTAGATTATAGCATATTATTTTTCTTATTTATTTTTTTTCATTAGAAGATCCCTCCCAGGCTCTACTCCACAAACAACCATTTACCTCCAAATGTCAGGGAGTAATTTCACAGGTATTTTCAGAGTCAGGTATTTTCTGACCAAGGAGACAAAATGATCCCAAAAGCTATCATGAGCAGCACTACATCTGTTAGCTTTGAAAAAAAAACCCAAAGTGCAGTATCTCTTGCCACTTTCTTTTCCTCAGGAGAAATAGAAGCTCATATTCACTGTATACATTTAAGTAACAAGTCTCTAAGCTGCAGATTTGTTTGAACCACAAAGTTGCCCAGCTTAATAGTGAAGTGTGGCACTGTCTTAACTGGTCATGTGCAATATCAAAACAAGGGTGAGTCCATAAGGACTGGTATCCAAGATTGTATCACACAGACAGATACTTCGTGTGACTTACATTTGAAGAATCAATAAATATTCATTGATTAGACTTTCCTTTTCATAACATCTGAATGATTAAAGCTACTTATGTTCTATGTAGCCCACTATTTTTTCCTCTGAGACACCAAAGCACTCATATTTCTCTGCCAAGTAAAAATGGCATAATTCCCCAAATGGGTAAAAAATCCCCCCAGTTATTGCTAAAATTTCTCATATAAAAAAGGAAATTATGTTGCCAAGAGCCTGGGGATTGAACACAATTTTCCAGAGTCAATCAGACAATCCTACTTTCCTATAATGCAGTGCTTTTCAAATCAGCCACACAGCATGGTATGTGACAGTATCCTGAATCTAATTATTTTCATGCTTATAAGAGGGTGTGAAAC
This sequence comes from Todiramphus chloris collaris, assembly GCA_025345505.1. Classification (NCBI taxonomy): domain Eukaryota; kingdom Metazoa; phylum Chordata; class Aves; order Coraciiformes; family Alcedinidae; genus Todiramphus; species Todiramphus chloris. Next base: position 6,430,469 of record JANVCC010000062.1, on the reverse strand, counting down.
AAACCTACTATCTCTTTATACTGCACTTACACTTCTAATTATATCTACAGCTTGTTATCAAAACCATAATTAGGCGAGGTGCCAATGGGTGATGGATCTGGGTTAGCAGTTGTGGCAGGGTTGGCTAATCACCTGCAGTTAAGTCTCGGGCAGATGTGCTCACACCGGAGCTGTTAAGGGAAACCCACACGATGGATGGATGGATGGATGGATGGATGGATGGATGGATGGATGGTGTAGATGCTGAAAAGCTGCTAGCAGAGGGATTTTCTCAGGTTCTCACAATATTCGGTGAGAATCCTGCCTTTCTCACACGTGTTATGAAAAACAATAGGATGTTTTTTGTAAGCTGGACCAACACCTGGTGTTTTGCTAAGTTCTGTTTATGGTACACTGGAAAAATATTTTGAAATAGGTGTTGTAGGACTTTAGACAATCACCCTAGGAGATGGGTAATCACTGACCAATCGCCCTACGGGGCTAGGGTATAGAAAACGGGGTTAGAAATTAATAAAGTGTATTCTTCTTCTTCCTCTCTTGGCTCTCTCTTTACTGATTTTGTGTTGCTGCATCTCTTCGCTCCTGGTATAAACAGTGACAGGATGGATGGATGGATGGATGGATGGATGGATGGATGGATGGATGGATGCTTCTTCCACAGCCATCTGCAGTTCCACTCATTTTAATTCCAGGAAGTTACCACTCTCCTTGTAAAGAAAAGTAAGCAATGGCTTATGTTAACAGTTACCATAAGTAATGGTAGCCTTCAAGAGTTCATTAATTAAAACAATGCCCCATATCTTTCTAACAAGCAAAGAGTTCCAGCAAGCTTGAAGATAGTTAGTTGGATTATTGGTCTCTCTGGACTAGTTAGATGCACATGATGCCTGGATGAAAATTTTGGCACTTATTAATTAGTTTGAACTCATTAATCATATGCATGTACTGCGTGTGTTTTTTGTATCCCAGAAACAAATGCACAAAGTGAAGTTGTGCACTGTGATTCTGCCACCCTTATTCTCTGCAAGCACTCTCTGTACAAGTACTCATGCTCAATTCAGGGATATTACTGGTTGAACGATGGGTTTGAGACCTACATTTCTTTCCAGTACATTTTGTAGCTGGAGCTTGTACCAATTCATGTCAGAAATCACCTGGCCTTTCCCTGCCTTCTTGCTTTGAACTGAAGTCCAAGGTGCATGCAATCACACGTGGTTTGGCTAATTCTAAACTTTCCAGATGGGGACTCATATTTCACAAGTACAACTCAAAGCAATACGTACCTTTGATCAGTTCATTAGAGTAAGTAGAACAGAGAACCTCAAATGCCAACTAATTCCAGCCAATTTTTACCAACGTAATACACACTTTCTTTTTGTAATACTGAAACTAATTCTACTGATGGGCAGACCAAATCAGGGCTACTTAAATTCAATCTGGAAAATCCTGTCTTTATCAGAGATGATACCTTGTCTAACATGATATCTGAACATCTATAAGCCACAGTGGAAGTCTGGATTCAGGTCTGGAGACGAACATTATGGGTAGTGAGTAGTTATGTGTAATTCCTGTACAACACCATCTTGGGAGTGAAAGGCATTTCAGAGAACACCTTGTCCATTTGAAGACGGCCAAGTTAGGTTCATATCCATCACATTAGATATTTACCTAAACCTTTCTTCAAGACATACAGTGACGAGGACCATAACCCTGCCCAGGTGACCTATTTCAGTGCTTCCAAACATTTACTATTGGTAAGCTTCTCTTACTGCTTTGCTTTTCTTACTCATTCTTATTCCAGCTTCAGCCCATTATTTCTTGTTGTAGTGAATCAGCTTAAAATTTTGGGGTTTCTGAATTGCTATCATGATTTCAGAAGTCATAAAATGCTGTAATAGAGGATGTGATGGTAACATGTTTAAACGTTAGACCTTTACAATTATCTATTGACAACTGTGTATCCAGTATATTTTTCTACGAACTAGCTAAGTCATCATTAAATTGTCCTCTGATCTTGTCTCTGAGAATTTTGCATTCTTAAATTATCATCTGTAAACATAAGTATTGTAATTACATAAACAAATGTAAATCTCTACTATTGCAGTCTGTATTACTATTATATTAATCTTTAGCTTGTAATTGAGGCATCTTTTTCATTGTTAACACTTCCAGTTATAGCACAATTGATTTGTTAGTCAGAGAATTGATTTTTTTTTTTTTCCAGTTTTAGCAACTGCCTTGTTTAGAAGAATTTTCCAAGGCAGTACAAACATTGTCTACATAGAGCTGTGTTTAGAGGTATAGCCAAATATTGCAGCCAGTAAGTAGCTTACACGTAACTACAAGAGCACAGACATGTATTTTCAAAGTTGATCATGTTGCCCAATTATAAGTGTCTGTCAAAATTAATCTTTTTTTTCCTGAAAAAAACCCAAAACCTATGATTCTAATATTGATCAATGAATATCCAAAAGACGCATTTTAACTGAGTAACAGGTTACTATATTTATTCAAAATTACAATTTTCACCATAAAATGGCCAAAGTCATTTATTGTTTCCATTCACCAGTTGGATTGATTGAATTTCCTCAAGACATTTTGTACATAGAAGTTTAAGTTATGCAAAGCTTTTTAATTATTCAAATCAAATAGGAAAAATGAGATTCAAAGTGGACTTCTAATGGATAATGCCACCAGTGTAAAGAGAAGACGTTTCTAAATTGCATTTCTCATCGCAATATTTATGCATAACCTCAGCTGAAAATAAAACCTGCTTACCCAAATGTGAACAGACAAATGAGAGACAAGAAAATGATTTTTTATCGAATATCATTATCTAGGCCTATTTTCAAATACAGCTGAGATACGTCAGCCTCTTCTGAACGTAGAAGGAAACTGCTGTAGATCACCACAGAGTCCACGAAGATGTCATGTTGCTAGGAAATTGCTTTGAAATACATTCCAGAAGACAAAACAAAACAAGACAAAACCCCAACAAATTGTAAAAAGGAAGTGCAGAGAAACAGCTGAGATTCCACCCGTCTCCAGAGAGGGGACCCATCAGCTGGCTCAGGGGTCCTGACAGATGTCTGGCTTTCCAGGCTCCTTTTCAGAGCTGACAGAAAGGTGTGCAGAGAAGGGCCTCCAAAGGGGTTTTTTCCCCTATACAAAGATAATTGCCTAAGCTAAGTGAAATGCACCTCTTCTGGACATTTCTCTTTACTGAGGGAGCTCAAATAGCTTTAGACAGATTCTAAATGACTGGCTTGGCCGAGGGACTTGCCTTTCAAGTAGATGAAGATACAGGGTAAAGAGTATCATTCTCAGTGACAGAAAGTAAGAATGGAAAATCTCTGCGACATCTATCCAGATTTTTTCTTCTCCAGATGTGTCCCTTCAGCCATAGTTCACCTGATCTTCTGCCCCACACATCTGAAGATATTATCTTCTACCTCCAAGGTGAAGAATAAAGAATGTTTCCCACCTCCTGTAGGATAGTCTAAGCTGTATCTCAGTGACCATGGCCCTCTCCTGGGGGGTGGGAAGTGGATCCCACCTCACCACAGCATTTCCAAAGCAAACAGCGAGTTAGTTCCCAGAGTCCAGAGAAGTGACTCCATCTGTGAAGCTGTTTTAGACTCTAACTCATATTCCCAAAGGCAAGTAAGACAGAACTATGAGTAAATACCCAAAAGGAGAAGAGAGGAGAGGTTTTAGCTATCCTCTTGTCCAGCATTTTACATGAAACCGACTGAAGTTTCTCTCTGCAGAGTGCAGAGGCTGTTTTGCATCCTGTGCCGGACTTGCCAGATGTTGTTATACTGAGAATTTGGAATCTCACTGCCTTCTGTATCCAGGATTGGGAACACAACACACACCACCCCCTGCCCCACAAGGCTCCCTGTTGCCCTTCCCAAGTCCCCCAGTGGATCTGCAGACCTGCTTTCAAGACTAGTTAAGTATTTTATTAAATAACCCAATGCTGGAGCTGGCAACGGGGTTTGTGGTCTTTTGGCCACCAGCAGAACATTTCATAAGACTCGTTTTTTTCTAAGTATTTTTTTAAATAGCATTAACTGCTGTTTCCTCTCTCACCTGGGCATTATGCTTTGTGCTTTTTGCCTGCTGGTTTTGTACCAGAGCAGCTGCAGTTTACTTTTTGCTGTTGGCAAAACAGGTCTGGTATCATTTGGGATGACAGACAGGATAGAAATATGAAACGATATTGAAAAGCATGCCCGGTTAGCTACTTGTAAAACTACCTGCCAAAGCAATATAATATTTCAGGCACACTTGTGTGCACATTAAAGGAAAAACCAAAGAAAAGTCAAAATAAACTCTAATGTGTTCAGTTGTTTTCCTTTGTTCTTTGACAAATGTACATATATGTTTTTTTAAAGGTAAACAGTAGTTTAATCCTAAAATATAAGGCAGTAGCAGACACAAGTCTTTAAATAACAAACATTTATTTTTTACAATTATTATTTACAGGAAGAGCTTTCGTAGCTTTAGCCACTTATCTGATATTTTGCCAAGAGGAAAGTTCATGGCAGAAAACGTTTATGCACATAGAACTGGAGTGGCATGCTAGTGAGTGTCTTCATCAAACCATAAGGAAAAATAAAATACTAAGAAAATTAGACATGAATATAGTAAATCCAACATCACCACATCAAACAATTTTGTTCAAACTAGGTAATATGAAAAAAAAAGGTAAATTATAGATTAAAAAAAAAAAAGCTGCAAAAGCTGCATAATTCCTGTATGGCAGGAATACAATGCTTTTGCTCTTTCTTATAGTCATTTGGCTGTCTTCAGTCTTTTCTGCTGTTCATTTCAGATGGTTACCATCTCTGAGTAGTACAGATACACATCTGAACAGATCAAATACTGTAGACACACAACACTTTAAAAGCTACTGTATTTCTTTTGACTCCACTGCTTAAATTTTGTATGGGTAAATTAACCTGAACTAAATCACTATGAACATTGTCAAGGTGCTATGGTAAAGCCTTCTGTGGATGCTGTGAGATATATATATAAAAAGCAGAATGGCCAATGGAATGAAAATAGATTCCCTTTGGAAAGCAGAAGCAACCAGCTTTAATGAAAGTCAAAGTTCTTTCTGTGTTACAAATACAGCAAAGTATCCTCATAGGACCTGAGATGAAATGAATAGTCCCAGGTGCCCTTAAGACCGTGGAAAATACTGAGAAACTTGAAAGATTTCATATTACAAGGCCTACACAAAACTGTCCCTCTGTGCGCTCTTGCATCCGCACACAAATACACCTCAGCGTGTTACAGTGGGTGGATGATATGTGATGGGGTTATTTGTAATAGGATAAGTGATTCAATAACTCCTATCACCTTTTCCAGCTGTGTGCTGTTTTATTCTATAGTCCTCTGAATCTGGAGAGGAAACTGGCATAAGGAAATAAAATAACCTATAAAAGAGTGCGCATTCTGATAACAAGTAAGAAAAGTAAAATGAAACTGATTTTCCTCATTAAATTATCCTTTAAGATTTGTTTGATGACTTATCACGAGTTAATTTTTAAAGTCTGTATTTTTTAATGTGGGAAGTCTATCTGAAAACAAAATACTAATAAATGTGGTGGGAAGTTCCTGAACTTCCAGAACTGCAGCAGGAAATATTTGACCTTAATAGACCCCGAACTGTGATGTTTTCATCAGGGAAAAATATCACTAAGCACTGTCTACAGTAAAACTGTCTTACAACAGCAGTGTGGAATTTTAAACAAAATATGTCAAGAGTAATTAAAATCAGAAGAATGATCAAGTCTCAGTTAACACTGCTACATAAACAGCCACTACCAAAACAAGAAGCAAAAAAAACCCCCACAGATTACAGTAAGAATCTTGTTTAAGAAAGTTTAGAGGGTTTGTGTGATTACATCCATCATTGATTCCACTTAAATTTAAGTTGTTAGTATTCGTCTGTTTTTTGTTTTTTTTTTTTTCCCCCAGAAAGTTTAATTACAATGCAATAAATAGAGGGAGATTAAGAGCAATTCTGTTGCGCAATAAAATTCAACTACTGACAGTTTTAAGAGAGATACTTAGACCTGTGGAAAGTTTGGAAGGGAATTTCCTTACACATTTTGCCAAAAGCAAAGCATGCCTCTACTTAATTCATGGGAGCACAAAGAGTTTTTCTTGAAGACTAATGATAAATAAATAGCTAACATTAAATAAAGTATTATCTTTTATTTTGAACTCCTTTACACCTCTCAAGACCACAGAGCAGCTTTGCTATCTACAGGTCCCATGAATGGTTAGAAAAGTTCAGAATATTTTGGAAGAGGCAAAAATGAATGCATAGGATTGCCATGGAGAACAAGGCTTGGGACATCAAACTCATGTAGGAACATTCTTTGTGTTTCACTGTCCTTTCTGCAGCTTCTACACCCTTAGGGCTGACAAGTAGCTTGGTGGAAATACAGTTTATTTCTTGTGATTGCCTTCTGGATGGTCCAGAGCTGACCCACAGGATTCAGCAAAGACCACAACACTGGGAAGAATGGTCCAAATTTGGGGGAAAAAAAAAAAAAAAAGAAAACAGAGAAGTTTGTACAGATCATATAATTACAAGATGATCTTCCACAACCTGTGAATCTTTGGCACCAGGTGCCTGAGATCACTAATAAGCCTTAAGTGCCCAAGCAGCCCCACTTGGGACCCCTACCCACCTCCTGCCCCTCAGGGTATTTCAGCCCAGCCCTGGCGATAGTTCTGGTTTTAGTAATGCCAGCTTCTACAGTTTTTCCCAAATTACTGTTTGGTGCTCCAGGAACTCTGTGCTGAATATTTTGTCTCTGAAAGACCCTGGGTTTGCCCTCAGGATGAGAGGGTGGTGTACTGCTTTCTCTCAGCTCCTTCAAGAAACAAGAAACTCTGTCCTGTATGTGGGTAAGCCCTAGCAATTGAAATTGGTAGGGGAGCTGGTGGTACTTCATGTTTGGATCCAAAATCTGTTATTCTTTTAAACTAAATGGCAAACTTGAGGTCCTGGTGCATTCCTAGTATGATACTGACAGATCCTTCAGGCTCAGAGTAGCAACGTGCTTGAAGCACCCAGTGTTTCTTTTACACTTCTTCTGTGAATTGTCTTGCAAGATTTTACAGATTAAAGATTTTAGGAAGGATGGTTGGAGGTATAGTAAAACTAACTACTAATTAGATGACGGAGGAATCACACATGCTGACACTGTAAATTAGTGTATTTGAATGTTTTTAGTATGACTTTGCTTATACTATAGACAATTTTAGCCTGAAGAGTGCTATTGTGACTTATTTTGTCAAGCTTTTCTGAGGGGCTAATTTCTGGCTTCCTAAATTAGGGTGGCCTCTTAAAAATAAAATGCCTTATAAACAAGCTCCCATCAGAGCAAAGCATTCCTGAAGTTCAAGGTGATGTGTCCTACAGTTTTCCACTTGAAACCTGTCAGATATTCCAAGTGCATAGCCACATACCATTTGCTTCTTCAGAAAAGTTAGTGTTATGAGTTAGTGGAATGAGGAAGCGCTTTCTGGAATCTGTACCTTGTTTGAATTCTGCAGCTCCTAGCAGTGACTCTTTGGATCTCGTCTTGGAGTGTGCTGAAGGCAAATTTAAACCACATAAAGACAAATGTTGACAAGTACAAGATCAAATCATTGTTGATACCATTACTTGTCTCACTCCAAAGCATCAAAGGAAAAGTTACGGCTTTATTGATTATTTTAAAATGCAAGACTGACTAATGAGAGAAATAATCACAGCTTACAAAATCTTATTTATTTGTATTCTAAAGGACAAAAGCCTCTTAAGATAGTTTTTTTTCCAAGGTCAGGCTGAAGGCTTTACTTTATAAGAAAGGGCAAAACAGCAACTCAAGTTGTGCAGTCTCCAGTACTTGAATTGAATCAAGATTCCACTGGAGATCTTCCAATCTTCTGTCTGGAAAATATGTAGCTTTAAGATCTTTTTCATTCTGTGTGTGTTGTGTTTTGTTTCCTTTTGACTTGCACTTGGTAATGTAGAACAAATCTGTTGCCATAAACTTCTTTAAGAAGTAATGACCTACGGGTGTCACAAACTGATGAATCATGCTAAGAATTTTTTAAAACCTTAGGTAGCTATAATGCTTTACTAGGTCTTATAAAAAAGAACCAAGAATCAGAGGTGAATGTTGTTGTTTGCTTATCTGAATAAACCGTAAGACATGATAAAAGAGTCTGAGAGATAAAATATCTAGGTTGTGAATGCAGATGGTTGGTTAGTACAAAGACAAAAACATGCATGAAGTGTATTGAAAATACTGTTTTCTTTCAAGATGCTCCTAACACAAAACACTCTCAATGGGACATCATCAGGAAGACTTTCTGAGAAGAAGTTAGGGAGGTTTAGAAATCAAAATATTTTGTGGGTTTTAAAGCATGAGTAGTAAACCTGGAACTCATAAAATGTTGGGATGTTGTTTCTGTAAATAGTGGGTGAACTCTTTCATGCAATGGGGCTGACTCAGTGTTGTATATGAGTAAGAGGAAGGTGTGTGATCAAAAAGAGCTTTGGAGTCTTGATAGCAATGGTGCATGTTTAGTGCCGTAGGAGTCTTGTTCCTGCATATTCTGCATTTTCAGAGATGTTACACTTATTCATGTGAATGTACCCATTTACCATCTTTGCAATGATTGTCCTGTTGAAAGTAGATAAACGAAAAGTAGCTGTCAAGCATCATGGACCTGTTGGAGGGGGTCCAGATGAGGCCACAAAAATTACCAGAGGGCTAGAACACCTCTCCTGTGAGGACAGGCTGAGAGAATTGGAAGTTCTTCAGCCTGGGGAAGAGAAGGCTCTGGGGAGTCCTTAGAAATATCTTGCAGTACTTGAAAGTTGAAAAGAGGAAAGATGAGGAAGGACTCATTATCAGGGAGTGTGGTGATAGGATGAGGGGTAACAGCTTCAAACTGAAAGAGGGTAGATTTAGATTAGATACTAGGAAGAAATTCTTTGCTTTGAGGGTGGTGAGACACTGAACAGGTTGCCCAGAGGTGGTAGATGCCCTGTCCCTGGAAGTGTTCAAGGCCAGGGTGGATGGATCTCGTGGAAAGTGTCCCTGCCTATGGCAGGGAGTTTGGAACTAGATGATTTTTAAGATCCCTTCCATCCCAAATGATTCTATGAGTCTATAATCGTGTCAGATGGACATCAAGGCATACAGGGGATACTCGATACTTGCAATAGGATTTTGAAAGCTACGGTGTTCATTGCTGTAAATGGTAAAGCTGGGTGCCAAATGATTGATTGTCATTGGCCTGTATTTTTCTAGTAAGTGGAAGGGCAAAATACTGTATTCCTTTCATAGCACTTCAGTCACAGCCTGGCTGTTCCCTCCTTTGTTAGGGGCTACCCAGTGGATGTCAATTTTATTCCCTTTCTTATACTCTCATACCTGCAGTAAATTATTGTATTTCAATAAGTGGTAAAACTACATGATAACATCTGTAATGAATGTCTCCCTCTGCATTCGTCAGGGGAAAATATCTCAGCTTATTCTGGTTTGTGGCTCTAGGAAGGAAAGGCTGCCGAAAAAAAAAAAGTGCTTGGACTGGAGAGTGGTGAGGTTTGAAACAAGCTTTAATTCTTCTGTAAATGAATTCCGCACTCCTTGGACTACCTTCCAAGGAGTCTGCAGCCTGACATCAATGCCTTCAGCTGGCTGCAGTTCTGATGAAAGCCTGCAAGGAGTGGGAGGAATAGCCCATGTTACTTCATTCCTCACATGTTTTGAATAGTATGATTGCACTTAGTCTTTGCCACCCGTCCTTCCCCTGGAAGGTCTTGCTCTCTGCACAGTATGTCAGCATATGGAAAGCTGCTTCTAATTTGAATTTGAGGTAACCAAAACAAAGGAATGAAGCTCACAGCTAACAGGAGGGGTGGTGACTCCTGTGATATAGGTCCAGCTACGGAGCCCGTTGTGTCTTCCACCAGCACTCAGCCACCCAACCACTGCTGAGTGCCACCCCTCTGCAGCAGGTCTGGAAAGGCACCAGCCATGTCATCACAAAAGAAAAAAAATGCTGCAGGGCAGCCAGTGTAGGGAGAAACCATGGACTAGGGGAAGGTGGGGAATGAGCAGCAAGATTCTTATCTCGGCGATCTGAACCTGGAGGACCTATCAAATCAGCATGTCTTTGGCTAATTGCAACTTGCCCTGCCTGGAATATTTCTACTGGGAAAGAGATGACCTGATGCTTTTGGTGACTGACAGGGAAGGGCTGACTCTTCTTTATGCTACAGAAATCCAAGGGCTCACCCTTCCCAAGATCTGATAGTGCTTGCAACAGGTCTGGCTTGCCTCCTGCTTGTGTGCTCCCCTGGTTTCTGCTATAGCCCTTCAAGTAGGGTCAGACAAGAAGCACGTCATGCCTCCTGCTGTCCTCTTAAATGTAACTGAAGTAATTCTTGCTAATTTTCTGACTGCACAGGATAGATGCTGGCAGCCAAAGAATCAGAAGCAATGCCATGTGACATACAATTTCTTCTCTTCAACCCGCCAGACAGGATTTTTTCAGAAGTAATGTGACTGTTCTTCATGTAGTGGTTTGTTGGGTTTTTTGAGATAAATCAGCAATTTTTTGAAATAAAAGGTAGTAATTTCACAGCAAGGGATACCTCCTGTCTTCTGAACAGAGATAACTTTATAAAAACAGCACATATGCACTTAAAAAGAGCCTATCATTGATATTTCAGGCAGGCTTTTCTGAAAATGAAAGACCACATTTGCAAGAACACCTGGGAACCTAAGCAGGCATGTAATGGGATTCACAGACTCTCTAGAGAGAGCAGGTAACTAACAAGCAAAAGAAATTTTACCAGTCCCGCTTTGGATTCACTTGTATCTTTTAAATTCTACATAATTTATAGAAAACTTTAGGGTAATACAAAAAACTCAATTGTTCTTTTGAAATAAATCAGTAATACACTGCATCTGATTTACATCATGTACAGGATGCAACTTCTATGAGTTTACCCTTCTAGTGACTATCTGAAAATGGATTGAGACAGTGACTTGTCACGCAGCTTCTCCGTAGGATGCAGAAATGCCAACCATTTTCAATTTTCTAGAAATACTTTGGTTCATATTTTTTAACTTCTTTTTTTTTTTGGTGTTGCTTAAAAAGAAGCATTGAAGTGTCTTCCTTTCTTTTAATGTGCTTCTGCAAATTACTGCAGCACTGCTTGAAACAGTTGGTGGCTCTTTATTTATGACCCATGGCAAAATACCGACTTACAAGTACTTTTTGAATTCCATGTTTAGAAACTTGAACAATATTTTTGTTTGACATATTGACTGACCAAAGGTAAGAAGTATATTGTAATAGATGTTTAATTTGGTCCTCTAACACAAGTCACACAGTATAAGCTCTGAAGCTGGAAATCATTCAGAAGGGTACATCTGAAAAATCTGTTACGCTAATTACTGATGTCTACTGTTGGTAAAAAAAAAGCCAAAATGATTAACTTGCATTCTGTGGTGACTCTTCAAATTCTCGTATTAAACATCCTCTTTCTTAGATTACTTGAAGTTTGAGGTAGGGGTAAGTCCTAACAGGCTGTTCTTACAACTGATTGTATAATACTTTATTCCACTTTAATGGAACCACTTGTAGAATATAATGCAAGTTATGCCAGAAAGATTATTAAAATCAAACTTTAAGTGCCTTAGTTATTTTTAAGACTTATTTCTGTAGATAGAGAAGAAAATCTGTTCTCTGATATGAGTGTTTTTAGAATCTCAAACCCCTTTTTTTTCTGGATTACTTTTCCAGTGGGCTTTCCAGTATGCCACAGGAAGATATAAAAGAGCTTGGGTACTGGAAATATATAATTCCTAAAGCATATATGAGCATGTAATCTTAATTCATTTCTTATGTGATCATAGGTATTCAGACATACTTTTAAAAAGTGAAACCTTATACTGCTGCAGGAGCAAGACAGGACAAATGGAAAGAAGGAAGGGAATTTTATGTTATTCCATGGAGATTCTTTTCATCCTGGAAAAGGGATTTGCACCATATTATAGCATTAAATCACCTGTCCCTGCAAGTAAACTCATAAAAGCCAGACTATTAGCAGTGGAGATTGTAGACATGAAAATAAATGGAAAGAAAAGATTCCCTTTTGAATTATTCCTTTTTGAATTACTCAGTTAAGTGTAACAAAATTGCTGTAAAATATTCTGTCTAAAATGCTTTGTCCTATGTTATGCAAAGGGTAATGGTAAGAAAGTGTAATTATTTCTATTAATTCCTATTCATTTAGCTATACAGGGCTTTTCCTTGGCAGAAAGTAGTCTTCACCTATCCCTTTACCCCTTAAAAACCACAGTATAGTATTTATGCTAGAAAAGCCTGACTTATGATAGCTAACATTTAAGATGATTTAGCAAGCTCATTCACTATTGCATTTCACATAATGTCATTATATGATACAGTTATTTAAATTCAAGTTTGGTTACCATTTAAAAAAAACAAACTGGCATGTCTAATGATGGTGTTAACAATCTAATAGTTATAATAAAGGCTTAGTTTGCATCCTATACAATAAAAACTGGATTCAGTTCTTCAGAGGACAAGTAATCAAAAGATTTAGGTATGGTCTTCAAATCCGGAAATGTAAAGATATAAGGATATTTTTCTTAGGAACCTTTGACAAGCCGGTAAGTCACACTACAAAATTATTTCAGAACAAATGAGTTAACTCACATAATTTCAAATGGAGAAGAAAAAGAAGCAATTATTAAAGTAATGCTCTATTAAATGTTTCTAGCAGTCTTCTACCCATGGCACTATATTAGGTATCCCTGGATGGTCGTTTCATATTATGTGATTACATGTTTCTTTAGCCTTATCTTCAGATACTTTATTTACATTAGAACTGGGGAGTATGTTTTGGTGCTTGCCTTGAGAAGAGGAACAATATTTCTGAAAGTATGTGTATGCACCTTCTTCCTAATGAGGCCTCCTAAGACAAATGTGTCTCATGCAATTGGGCAATCTTAATGTCTGTCTCCAGCTGATGATTTTTTGAATCCATTTGCCGCTTGGTATCAGGTCTGATGGGAGAGTAAGAGTCCTAAAAATGCAGATTTCTTGCAGGTTTTGTGGGAAGACCAAAATGAAGTACTAGTGTCTGTGGTGAAGGAAGGGCTATAGCGTGGCCTGTACCTCAGATAGTCCACGTGGGAGAAAAAATAATGCTGAGCTGATGGGGAAACTTGATTATTCCATTGTATTAAAAAGCAAAGCCATTTGAAACCATTTGTTCTCCTTTTATTGTTTTACTATATGTGCAGTTAGCTACTTGATTCAAGTATTAAACTCCACATTTGCTAAAGCAGTGTGTGATCCAGTGCACACTGGCTAGTGCTCTGACCAGAGGTGATAGCTTTGCGTTCCAGCTCTGTCCACTATGGTGAAAATAAGGTTTGAAAGAAGGTACTTTCTCAAAGAGAATGGAAAATGTTTGTGGAAGATAGCAGGTACAAGAACATCTGTGCCATCAAATAAGCAGGGATAAAGATCTGAAACATATAGCATAGTCACTGAGATGTCATAGTATCTACAGTCATCTGTAGTGGGGAATTCCTCAGGGTGGTTTACTTGCACTATGCAGATGAGCACAACGGGGACAAATTAAATGTATGAGTTTTTGATGACGGGAAGGGGGTAACTCATTCTCTGAGGTTTAATTTTTCTCTCCTGACTTCTAATCTGATGATACACTCTGCTTCAACAGCTGCAGGAATGTTGTGACTGATTTGCTCCCGGATGTTTGATTCAAAGACACTCTCCCCAATAACTAGCAATACCAAATGAGGCTTAAAAGAAGGTTTTAGCATCACCTAGAATGATGATGATGATTATTATTTCTACAATTTAAATGAGTTATAGAACTCTTTCTTGGAAAATGTGGAGGCTTCTAGCCCTAAATCTATGTCCAGTCAAATAATTCCTTCTTTCCAAGAATTAAACTTACACATCAACACTGTTCATTCAACCAGACACATGAGTCAACAAAGAAGTTTTGAGCAAATATTACCATACTACTATCTGATGTTAGATATTACATACAAAACTGTAAAAGTACCTTCTTTCCCACAGGTATGTAAATGGTGATTGTCTTTTCCTGGACACAGCTACTTGTGTGGGACAGGACCCATGTCAGTGAGAAACATAACATTCATTTTACTACGGACAGCTGAATTTTTAAGGATGTGCCTATGCACTTTAAATGTTTATGGTCATTCATGTGTATTAAGTATTTGTGCAGAGCTAGTAAGGTTATAAATGTACACATTTTTATAACCTCTCCAGACTAAAATGGGGTGGGGAGGGTGGTAAATAAGCTTTATTCTTTGGATCGCCTACAACCTCTTCAGAAAGTTCTAAGCAACTTTCATTGCGTTCTAGAGGTACAAAGACAACTGTGAGAACTGATGTTGGATGTGTGTTCAGAAGTGGAAATCTTCTTTCACCAATATTTTTGTCACACCCAGCTGTACAACTGACACCATGCGAGGGCGATTTTACTCCATTACCACAGACTTAATCATGCAACTCTGATTTAGGATGTGTGTATTTCATGGGATCTGTCCACTGTCCTGCTGTCATCACAGGAACTATTTCATGTTGTCTTACTTAACTGCTTCCCTGTCCAAAGTCTGTCCCTGTCGTGGTTGATGTCCTTGAGTCACAGACCACTGATTACTTCTGATTCTGTTGTCACATTATATTAGGATAAGGTTTGTGAAAAATAATTAATAGAAACATTACACCAAGCAACAGTGAGACAGAGCTGACTAGCAAATAACAAACCTTCATTATGATATTCCCTTTACTGCCATTTAAATGATAGGCATTTCCAAATGTCATTGCTGAGACCGTGTTGTTGCATGGCTTCAAAATAAAGGCTGTTGTCAACTCACCTGAAAATACTCAGTGATGGTTTATCTCTGAGAACTGTTCAGATTTGATTTTTGCACAAAGGTAGTGAGCACACATTCTGATTTTATGGCAGACTACCCTGTCACACCACTTGCCACTAAAAGCAGTGGGTTGAGATTCTTGGCTGAAGTTCAGTAATGCAGTTCCTCCTCATGTTTATGGACATAGACACATTTAAGCTGCGTAAAGAGTTGGATCAATGCTCTAATTGCAGCTAAGTGTGTAACAAGAGCAGGAGAGTTAGTCTTTGCATGGGAAGAAAACTGTTCTGAACTGCTAAAAGTGGCGTCTGAGCTTTATCTAAATCAAAGCATTAGTTTCTGTTTTCTTTCCTATACCTCACTCTGGACCTGTGGGGAAAAAATAAACTCTGAGCCTTACACATCAAGTTTCCTTTTAGCTTTTTCTTCGATACCATGAAGTAATTTTCAATTTTTGGTTGCCTTTGGGTTCAACATAAGGAGAAGAAGTCCCACTCGGCATCTGTCAAAGTATTTTCCTCTGAGAAATCTACAGGGCTGTTACCCAAAATTCTGTTCGCACATTTACACAGCTCTGCACTTGTCCTTGCCTCCTAGAAATAATGATTGACTTAGAGGGCCAGTTCCATGTTCTGTGTTTAATTAAAGCCTACACTGTTCTCCTTTTTGCTATACTGTCTTCCATGACCCAGAATTCTTTAGAGTGTATAATTGTTGTTGTAATTAAATTTCCCTGTTCCAGGATCTTGTTTCTTAGAATTATTAACCATATTTTTTCACCTTCAGAACAAAGCGTTGCAAATTCATTCATGGGCTCTAATATAGACTTCATATTTCCCTCCTAAGCCTTTCTAATTTTTGTTGTCTCAATTTTTTTTGGTTACAAAGACCTTCAGTACCTCAACAGCCTTGGTGCACTGCTCTTACCCAGACACCTTTGTAGCACACCTGCTTATCATTTTATGACCATAAGCTCCGCTTTTCAAGATATTCCTGTGTTTGGCTTCTCTAGCTCATCAAAATGCTCACCTAGATCCCTGACAGTAGTCACATTCTTTCTAGCCCCATGTTTTTAAGGATGTCCTTGCTCTTGATGCTGCTCTGCTGTACCATCTCTTACTGCAGTACGTACCCTTACCATTTTCTGCTGGGAGGTACTTGTGCTTACCAGTGCCTATTTAACAAAGGAGTGTTGGTGTTCCCTGGGTGCTGGTTCATATAAATTGCTTAATTTCACAATGTTGATGTTAAGGGGCACTCATTCTTAAAGATTGATGGTTAATAATCTTTTTTTCTTTACTAAAAATATTTAAAAGTTTTTCTATTTTGTATTGCTAATAGACCATGACAGAACAAATTTGATATTAAGTGAAGTTTTAAAGGGCTCTAAATTTCAATGAAGACTCATAATATTTTATGTATGAATGCACTTAATACATATAAATCTGAATAGCTGTATATACTAAATACCAAAAGAAAAACAGTTCAGCTATAAGCATCAACATTTTAAGAGGTGTTTACATCATTCATAGGTTCTACACTATGGGTATCCTTTCACAAATAACCTAGGTTCTCATAGATAGACAGATATCTTTGTGTGGTAGATGAACATACATTAAACTTCTGTCTCTCTGTATCTTTCTCTGGTGCAAATAGATATATACACTCACAACTGCTAGGTGCTACTCCACAGGCAAATATGCACAGAGTTTTTTAGTGTACACAGCCAAATCAAAAAACTTGTGTGGACCTCATGTTCAGCTTTAAAGACAGTGGTAGTCTGACCGGACTCTGAGACTACTCATTCAGACAGACATCAAAGGAAGGCTGAAAGCAGAGAGGCTACTGAAACATGCCTCTTATAGGTGGAAGCTTGGAAGTTAGCTGAAGGTTACTTCAGGCTAAGGCTGCAATTCTTTAAAATTAACTCCACAAAGAGGTTTTAAAATGCCAGTTTTAATGAGAATCCTTCATAAAAAATGGCATTTATGGTATTTCTTTACATATTTTCAGATCACCACACTGAACATGATTAGTGTGGCTTAATCCTTTTTTCACCTACTTTTATCTTTGTCTTCTGTAATCTGGCTCATTACTCCAGTATGGGAAAAATACTTTTACACCATCCCCCCTGCTTCAACTTCTACTCTAAATATATAATCTGTTTAGTGCAGGTAAAAGAACACAACCAATAATGGTTGTAAACACTGTCAAATTTGAAATGCATTAGAAACCCTTCTTCCTCTCAAAGTATCCTGTGACTTTGAGAAAATAACTGTGTTATATTGTGTAGTTGACAGTTTCAAATTTTGTCCCTTGACTTGCTAACAGGGGGCTTTGCTAACTGCAATGAGTAGAGCTCAAACAATCTGAAACTGATTAAAACAAAGAAAAACCCTGAAAATTAGTTTATTTCACTAATGTAAATGAAATATGTGAAGTCCCAAAAGCTTAAACAGGGGGAAGCCATTTTAAATTAGCATGGATGCTATTAGTAATAGAATATAATTTTGTAATTTGCTGACAATGGGAATCGTGTTTACTTATTAACTCAGCGGGATTCAGTTCAATGCTAAATAATATTATTTGAGGTGTACGTTCCATATATTGGCAATTTCAAAGTGTGACTTGAAAAATAGAAATGTTGTAACAATGTTTTGAAAAAGAGATGTTTAAAATTCTTTTTAAGCCTGACACTGAAGAATCTTCAGTGTCTGTGGCAGAATTTCTATATTCATGATGACTGCTTATCAGGAATGCTGGCTAAATGGTTTTAATTTTTGTTTTTCTGGGTAAAGAAATCTGAAAGTATCCAGCAACTGTGAAGAACATGACTGAGATTCCATCTTCCCTGGGACTTTGCTTCTGTAGCTACTGTAATTGATAATTATGCAGTCATTAGGATTAAATGAAAATGTCACATTGATGTTATTCTTAATGAAGCAGATTTTCATAGAGGTGACAATGTGCCCTGCTTACAAACTAGCGTGATGACAGCCATTATAATTTTTTGTGTGTGTGGCCATCGGTGTGGTCCAAATTTTCTATGCTCCTAGGAGCAGCAGCAACATGTGCTTGAGTCATCTGGCTATATAATCAGAACATGAATATAATTATATGCGCACACACGCGCATATGCCTCTGACTCCATACCCACAAGGGCTGCTGCTGCCACGCTCTCCCTGCAGCAGCTCGGGCCATCTCCCCGCCCTGGCTGCATTCAGGGCAGGGACCGCTTTTATACTGGGGTCTTGCCCCATTGTGGAGATGGAAACAGTTCTGACATAAGCTAAGGAAAATCTGGGTCTAGGTTTCTAAAATATTTGTGTGGCACTGTCCTAACTCCACGTGTGCTCATTATCCATTCTCCCCCTAGATGCTGTGTATAAAAACAGGCACTGGCTTCAGTGTGTTTAAGAATCTGATTTCCTGAGTTGATTGCAATTCTAATATAGTTAATAATGTTCCTCAGCTGAATTACCCAACAAATTATTATATATTTATAGTGAGATAATATTGAAGCTGTCAGTCAGCATCCAGTGATGCCGTGTTGATTAAAAATTTAAACTGTTTCTGCACTCTTCTGCTTGGCTTAAAATGGTGATTGTTTTAGTTTAGTTTTGTTTTCTTTTAACTGCACAGCTTCTACTAATCTACTTCTCATTAAAAGTACCAATGCAAATCCTTCCTTTCTGATTTGTCTGGCAGTTTCAGAACTGTCTGTACATGCAGTGAAAACAAATTTTGCCTTTTCAATATCAACCGCCTACCTCCTAAGCATCTGATTAATCCATCTAATCTATGGCATTCAAAAAATACCCATTGCCATGGCATAATTAAATTTCCCGATTAAATATAATTTGATTTCATTTGGAGGGAATTACTCTTCATGGTGTGGGTGGATCGCAAAGAGCGTTTAGAAAAATCAAGCTAGCTACTTAACAAGCTAGTAGGGGATTTAGTGGTTGTAACCCTCTATTGAGAATGCAGTCAAAAAGCTGAAGAACACAACCAGACCCTGCACACAGTTAATATGTCTGGCTTAAACAAGAAGAAAATGTGAGTATGAAATGATTGGGGGCGGGAGCGGAGGGAAGTATTTCTACCAAATGAGAGCATAGAGTCTTGCTGGGTTATAAAGCTGGGACAACAGCTCCAGTCACCACCATGCTTATAGAGTACTCACATCTGACTTTGGTTTATGTCAATAGGATTATAAAGCGGTTGATACACATGAATGCTATTACTGCCAGTAATAAGACTGAATTAGTAGTAAAACACTTAATCCTCTTCCACCGAATTTAATGCTGTGAATACAGTGCAAAAGAAAACACGGGTGAGTCTAAAACTCCTTGAAAACAGCCACTTAACTATTCACTTTCCCTAAAAGTTGTTGCAAAGTAGAAAGTGTCTACTTGACTTTCAGTGATTTCTGAAATTTGGAGTACTTGTCAAAGGAGGAAAAAATTGTTTTTCTAGTATGGCAATGACACTAATTAGTCTTAACTAAGGGACTTAATATAGTAGCTGAATAGAGGTACATAATTTGTCATTCTTAATTGAAAGTCATTGAGTTTATTTTCTATATTTCTGACAGAACTTCTGATAAACCTGGCTTTAATCTGGTCACTTGGATTTGCTGTAAGGGTAAGAGTGATTACCCCCTTGATTAGTGGTCAAAGGGGAAGAAATTAAATACATGCTAACAACTGCAGTAAAACGTGGCAGTTATGATAAGAGTTGCAGCCACCAAACAGACTCTTACCACCCGAGAAATAGATATTGATCTGAAAATGCTTGCAAAAATATTTTAAAAATGAGACTCTCAATGTAAGATGGTCTTTGCATTGGTGACTAATAACTTTTTCCTATGCATATCAAGGTTGATCTTCCTGCTGCCCTTGTGTTTCACTTCACTGAGTCTCTAGTGAGACACTAAAGGTTCCTTCTCTTCCCATGCTGAGAATTATTCCCCAGTCCTTAGATAATATGTATACAGGTAGGCAGAGCTCCAAGCATTTCCACCACTGTGACCGTGTCACATGAAGGGGAACTTATCTTACACCAGCAAATAGAAAAATCCCTTTAGTCCCTGCACTTCCCCAGTAATTCACACCTGCCTCCCACCCAGATAATTTAATCTGTGGAGGCTTCAGGACTCCATTTATCATCTCTCTTCTCACTTAGGAGACAGCTAAAGTTATCTCCACCTCCTTCTGCCTGAGTCCTATCACTCACTTAATCCATTTAAATCCTTCCATTATGTTTTTTCTTCTGCTAAATTCTTAGCTTCAAGGTCCTATGTGCCACCTCTTAATGTTTCTAAGGGTACCCAGCATTAAGGTACTGGAGTGTTCTTGCTAAGAGTCAGTGAAGCCAGCAAAGGAAATTTATCTTTTGCCCTTTGCGGCTTATGGCTGTGTTACAAAATGGACATTCTGCTGTTTTCCAGTCTTCCTGTAGGTTCAGGATCCCAGGAATTCACCTATAAGGAGGTAAACAGGTCAGATTGGTAATCTGTTCAGTTTAATATGCCACTTTCTACACAGACTATTAATTATTTTTTTCCTTTGGTTTTTTTCTGTTTTAATCTCAGTTCCATTTGGGGTTTTTTTTTTTTTAGACTTTTTTTTTATAAGACTTGCTTTCAAGACAAAGCTGAAATAGTAAGATGAGTCTAGATGTACATCTAAATAACCTCTAATCCTTTTGGGCAGTGTATTACACAGTCATAAACCATTGTTATAAACCATCTGCTGCATAAGCCAGATCTTCATCTCTTCTCACAGGTTTCAATTTCATTGTCTGCTTCATAAGTGTTAACAGGATTTTATGAAGATGAAGCACTCACGGAAACAGCCTATACTCGAACCCTTTGAGCTTTAAAGGTGCGGCCTGGATTTTTGACTTCATTTGGGATTTCTATAGCGTGCTAATGCAATGCAGAAAAGGCAGAGTATTTGGTAAATCAGAGACAGTTAATAGTGAACAGTAAGCTACTCAGTAATCTCTCATCCCACTCAGTGCAGCTGAAGAGCTGTTTCAAAGCCATCATTGCGTTTGTTTTCCACGTTCGCAGTACCAACTGGTCCAAAACAAATGCCACTGAAATCCAAACTGCTTTGGAAAAGTCTGTGTGAGTCAGTTTGGGAGGATTTTTTGCCAATTACTGTAAAACAGGGTATTTGTGGAAGCTGCTGCTGTTATTGGTGTTACTACTATTATTTAGATTGCAGTGCCTTACTGCATGATTCCCAGGCACAAAAAAGAATATTCTTGTGATCCAAGTGCTGCTTCCGTGGAGGAAAGCTATCTGCATTTTCTATTTCATACTGCAGTGTTTAGTGCAGCTCTAGATGAACTTTTGCTGGTGCTATGTATCTGCAGGCACTGCCCTTCAGACAACAGTGGGGTTTGTGAATCTCCACAAATACCATTAAAAATCCAAAGTTAGTATCTTCCCTGAATCAACTTTACTTTCTGACTCTCCTGAGTTACCTTCAGCTTGTGAAATATAAGTAAACCATATGAATCCTGTATTTGGTAGGTGTGTAAAAAAATTTAGTTTTACTATCACGATGTGCCAAGCTAAATTTTAGCCCGTAAGCCACTAATTCTGCTATGTTGGAAAACAGCAAGTGGAAAAGTTAGTTGCTTTGATACAAGTCTACTCTTCCAGTATGTGTCTAAAGTTTTGAGTTATTTTATTGTGTTGTATGAGGAAACATAATGTGATCCTTTCCTTTTAATTCCATTTATAAAATGAGTTATTTTGGATTTTTAAAATCCATTACGATAGTCTAGAAGATGAAAAATAGAGTTTCTTATTAAGGGGAAGTGAATGAAATTCTGTTTCTCAAAGGATGCTAATGAGCACACTAAATTCACTTCCACACAAAATGCAAATACTATTTTTCAATGAACATTAATTTCTCTTATTTTCCAAGTCTAATAGGACATTCCTAGGAATATATTTTAGCTTCGTCTCCTAGATTCAGAAGATCTGCAATTACTCTAAGTAAACTTATCCAAAATATGTTCTAAAAACTCATCTCACTATGTATTTTCTCTGTGTTTTGAAATATGTTAAAAAAGGACTAATCAAGTAATTTCATAGATGCAGTGAATCATAAATAAAAAAATCTCTTGTATCTTTATCCCTGGTGATTACAATTTGTCATACGTAAGTTTATTTTCCGAGTGTCTATAATATTTTAGTAGCCTGAGCCTGTAAAAATATAAATAGTTTATGCTATAATGTTTTTAGGATTATGCTGATTAATTGTATTTACTAACTTCGTAAAGTTTTACTTTGAAGCTTAGCCTATAGATAAATCTAGATCAATGTAGTGGTCTTGCAGCTAATGTAATGAACGGTAGACTGCCTGCCCAGCTTCAGACGGAGCAGGATGTTCCCTGTTCAGGTGATGTTTGTTCAAAAGGACAGGCAACATTAAATCCTGCCATTTTTCTCGCTCCTAAAATGATGACTTCCAGAGGATCCACAAGTTCAGAAGGAGAGCAGAAGTGCAGCAGCAAGTGCTTACTGGCCTGGGGGATTCTGTCAAATGGGCAGTACATAAGGATTGCAGTATAAGTGTGTAAAAAATGTGTGAATTCACAAGTAACAAGCAACTGTTTTGAGACGGGGTAAACTACGTGGAAAGAGAACGAGCTGAATTGACTTTATATTACATCAGCACGACTTCTTGCGTAAAAGCTTATGAGCTACTGCAGGCTTAGGCAGAAGTTAGTAAGAGCACATATAGCAAAAAAATATTATGGTTGTTTATTACTTATGGTTTAGCCTGCATAGTTTACACTGATTCAATGACACATCATTCAAAGTTGGCCAGTTAGAGCATGTTTATGGCTACCTTGTGTTACTGTAGTGGTACAAAATATTTAGGCAAATCTCATTTTAGCTTGACATTTAACCAGGTGTAAGAAAGGAGTTAGGAAAGATTTACTATTTTTATTATACTGACGGAGAAATAGAAGCAGGTAAGGTGGCATGAGTTGCTCAAGATCACAAAGCAGGTCAGGGCAAGCACTCAGACGCTGCTTGTAACACAAGCTGATGAAAATAGGAAGGTTACACGAGGAATATATAGTATGTACGGAAGCTATTTGTATGCAGTTTCCCAAAGTTTTTCACATAAATATTTTGTTAGATCTCACTAAGTTTATACAAAATCTTGCACTAGCATAGTCTTCTGTTATTGTTAATATTTTATTCATATAGTATATTTTATTCATGTGGAGTATTATATAAGTATCATATTCTTAGGCAAATGATTATCTTTTTCATACCTGGTCTGAGGCTGATGCTGAATATATTTCTGGTCCAACTCACATAAAAGGTCACTTTCTTGATTTAGTTTTCTCTTATGGCTTACTGCTGAGGATTTTTTCTTTCCACTCCATAGACGTTTTCATGCCATCATTTAACAACATTTAAATTCTTCCTAGTTCCTCATATGTTTTCATCCAGCAGAACTGGTTATCAACTGCAGCACCTGTTTTCCAGAATATTACACTTTAATATTAATTTTGACTGACCTTGTGCATTGTCAACTGTTATTAAACAGAATGGTAATGTTATACTGTAAGTCATATTGCACAAGTACTGGGTAACATGTTCCTTCAAGTTAGGAGGGAGATGAAGTATAATCATGTTCCTGTACACACAGCATTAGTCAAAGATAGAATGACAGAGGCTGGACAGCCCAGAGCACTGCATCAACGCACATTTCTTAGACACTAAAAGCAGTTGGTTTGGATATTTTTCTTTTAGCTGCCTCAAAAGTGCAACGCATTTTCCAGACACCCTGCTAAACTCACTCCCACTAAGTATCACAGGTTGAGTATCAATTTTTAAATAGAAGATTAATCTCTTCTAGTTTTGTGCAGATGCATATTTGTGTGCTTGTGTGTGTATATATATATATGTGTGTGTGTGTGTGTGTATATATGCAGCACATCTTGAAAGACAAGGCCTGGGGCTTTGCCGAAGAGGCATAAAAGTGTCTCCTAAATGTGTGCAATACCAGTGCTTACACTGGGAGGACGGTGCTCTCATGTCAAGAGAGAGGAAGAAACAGGCTACTCCAGAGGCAATTCAGAGCATTGAAACTGGGCTCCTATTTCAAATAGCCATCTGGAGAAGTGCTTTTTCTTGATAGCGTAGAGGTGATGAGCCATTGTACTACTACAATGATAGTATCACACAGTAGTAGATATAATCACAGTCATAACTATGTGTGAATCAAAAGACAGCCAAGTTACCTGGCATTCATTAATTATGGTACCTGCAATACCGCTGCTGTGTGTTGCTCGGTATTGGCAGCTCAGCTTGGCTGTACTTTGAAGTGTTACCTCTTGCTGGTGCTCCAGCTCAGGTTGTCCAACCTACCTTGCCTCTTTGCTCTGGTGCTGTGGCAGAGGATGAGCTGCCAGCCAGAGAAAACCCCAGTGGGACTGAGTGCACCCCCCCTCAAGACTGCTGCTGACACCTGAGATGTGTGTTGTGGTTGACACACTGGAGGGAAGGGATTCCATCCAGAGGGACCTTGACAAGTGGGCCCATGCCAACCCCATGAATTTCAACAAGGCCAAGTGCAAGGTTCTGCACTGGGGTTGGGGCAATCCCGAGTACAGGTTGAGCAACAAGTGGATTGAGAGCTGCCCTGGGGAGGAAGGACCCTGGGGGTGTTGGTGCATGATAAAGAATCAGTTCTTCAGGGACTGTAGTGATAGGATGAGGGGTAACGGCTTCAAACTGATTTAGGTTAGATATAAGGAATAAATTCTTTACTGTGAGGGTGCCGAGACACTGGAACAGGTAGCCCAGAGAAGTTGTGGATGCCCCATCCCTGGAAGTGTTGAAGGCCAGGCTGGACGGGACTTTGAGTAACCTGGGCTAGAGGAAGATGTCCCTGCCTGTGTCAGGGGGGTTGGACTAGAAAATCTTTAAAGCTTCCTGCCAACCAAAACCATTCTATGATAGGTATTTGCACAAAGGATGAGGATATGTAGGTGCAAACCTCCTCCGTTCCCTTTTCTGTGGCTACAGAACAGATGCTGTTATTTGAAAGAGGGCACAGATCCTGGCCCTTGTTTATCAAGGAGCAGATAATTGCCTTTTCTAACCCAAAGCACAGAAGACATTTTTCTACCACAGCGCAAATAGAATATGTTGTGGTGGCAGTTCTGTAATGACCTAGAAATTAATGCTGTCAGCCTGGAAATGGGAACTATTTCCTTTTCAGGGAGATTGAGAATACAGCTCCCTCCTCTCCTGGCCAAGTGTTCCAGCCACCACATTATCCTATCCAGGATCTTTTGTTTAATTTTGCTTCAGCTCAATCATTCTTGTGTCCTTTGTTCACAGAGATCCAGTTTCAATAGATGGGATAGATAGTATTCCAACCCAAATTACCAGGTAATAAGGAAGGCTTGAAGAAGGAGCTGAAAGGAACTATTATACTTTCTAGCTATATTCTTATGTAAAAGAACACTATTGCCTTCATCTATTGAAAATCACAAGGATGAGGGGAAGTCCCTGATAACTAGGGGGAAAAAAAGCAGCATTACGTTCCTCTTTAAAAAAGGCGAGAAGGAGAATGCAGGGAACTAGATGGCCAGCTTCACCTCAGGTTGAGTAGCTCGGGAAGCTTTGAGTAGCTCAGGAAGCTTTGAGGAGCTCATGGAGCACATCTTCTTGGAGTCCATTCCCAAGCGTGTGACGAAGTAGGGAAATTGTTCTTTACCAGCACAAGTGATTCTGAAGATGATCAGCAGCAAATGGTGAATGTGATCTAACCAGGCCCTAGCAAGGCTTTTGACATCCCCTGTAGCGTTCTCATTTAGGAGCTGAGGAATTATGGCCTGGAGGAATGAATGATCATGTGGGTCGGAAACTGGCTGCACTGCTCAGTTCAGAGAATGACAGCTAGTGATGTGACATCCACATGCCAGCCAGTGACTAGCAGGGGCCTCCAAAATCAATACTGGGGCTGATGTCTTCCTGTATATTCATGGCTAGCCTGGATGATGACACAGTGTAACTTCTGGAGGACATTGTGCCACACAGAAGTCACTGGCATGGCAAACGGCAAGCTTCAGTCCAGAGGGAGCTTGCTGAATTTCCAAACCGGCCTAGCAGCAACCTGGTGAAGTTCAATAAGGATTGGTGCAGAGCTCTGGGCGTGGGAGAGAGGAACCCCAGGCATCTCCCCAGGCTGAGACAGCAACCAGGGGAGCACAGCCCTGCCGAAAGGGACCCACAAACATTGCAGCGGATGGCAGGCTGAACAAGGGCTGGCCACATACAGGACTTCCAGATGATTTTGTGGAGGCATCTTATGTGATACTGAGAAGCCTGAGGTGAAAGTGCATCTTGTCCCAGACAGATTTTGGGACTGAGACCTGAAATATCAGAAATGCCTTTGCCTGAATATTTCATGTGACAAGGCTTCACTATTTGCTTGGGAAATTATCAAATTTTTATTTTAATGTTCTTATGTTATACTAAGTCTACACTGTCTTTACTTACCATCAACTTCACTAATTTTACCTGTCAGAAAATGACAGTATCTGAATTAATACATAATTACACATGAAAATCAGTAACTTAAAGTTAGAAAAGGAGTTAAAATGACTACTATGCTTAAGTAGATAATCACACCTCAGGCCCACCCTTGCAAAACATTTATTTTTCGGATGTGAATCTTTACTCAGAACTTTACCAAAGACAGGTGAGGCTTGAAAGGATTTGCAGCTTCAATCCGTTTGCACGCGGAGCTGGCTCTGAAGCAGCTGCAAGGTGCATGCACCCCGGGTGGTGGGACCCGCAGCTCGTCCCAGAAACACACGGAACAGGAAAGGAGCAAGCTGATAAAAGCACTCCAAACTGCACCGAAAGCAAACAAAACTTTACATATGTGTGTGATGGCTCGGATTCTGATGACGTTAGTATCGGCATCGTGCTGCCTTTCTCACTTTGATCAATTATTTTCTCTTGCCCATCAGGATTGACTAGAATATCCAGATAACGCTACATTGAAACTGTGAAAATAACTGAAAACCACATAATAGTCTCTTCGAATGTTCTGGAAAAGATGCAGCAAATCATTTAGAAAGAACAACAAATCTTTGTGTGAGTCACCCCCTCAGGTTTTTCAGTTCTTAATGTGACAACATTTTGTGCAATCTCTTTGCTAAGTTTCTTCTCGCTTTCTTAGCCTTAACTTAGTATTTTAGTATGTAGAAAACTGTTCCCAAACCTATGCATAACACAAACTTTCCACTGTGTTTTAAAACCAGGTGCTGGGACATGTCTCAGGTTAATCAGGAAGGTTACTACAGCTTCAGACCACTGAACCTAAAAGAAGAGAGAAAGGGTTTTGTTTTCATTCAGAAAGGAAATTTTGATCTTTTTCATCTTCTTTGTGTCTCTTTTAGGTCTTGTCTGTCAGTCTCATAGCATGCAAGGTTACATCCAATGAAATCATGGTTGGTGCTAACTATGTCAAACTAAGTTATACAAAACCACAAAATAAGGTTTGGTTTTTATCCTGATACTGTCTCATTAACTACACCGTTGCTCAATTGTATCAGTAGTATCTGACCCTTAGCTATAATAATTCACTAGGATGATGTCATCTAAGCTGTCACGTTATACAGAGGAGGTACTATGCAAATAAACTTGATAACAAAATGCCTTCCTCGCTTTTGAAGGCTGACTTCAGGGTCTTAGTTTTTTGTGTACAGATGAAAGATCCCAGCCTAAGTGGCTGCACCTCTTACTTCATGACAAGCTCAATTTTTTAACCTTTTGACCTTTTCATAGGATTTTGTAGGGGGAAAAAACCCAAACAACAAACCAAAAACAAACAATTTACTGTTGAAAATGCCTATATGCTTTTGCTTCCTATTAGTAATTCAGGTGGGTCAATGCAAGGCCACTACTGACCTTCACCTTTATGTTGTGCACACATCCTTTTAGAAAGAAGTGTGCAGGTCATCCTTTGGATCTTGCAATATTTTGCCTTCTTTTGAACAAAGGAGTAAAAATCCTGCCAGTGATAGGGGTTTAATTATACTTAGGCGTGCTGCTTTTTTTTCCTGCTTCCATACCCCCTTTCCCTTCCCGTCTCCTCTCCTTGTCATGCCCACAAGTACTTAATACTCCTCGGGTTAGGTGTGGAATTGGTGTCCTGAAGGGAAGCTTTGCTCCTACAAGTTAGTTCTGTGGGGGTCACAACTTTGTGTCCTCTGTTCATGGTAAAATTAAATTGTTGTCTTTTGTTCAGTTGGGGGGCTTATGTAGTTGCGTGGAAAGGTCAGTATTTTTACAATGATTATCTAGAAGTCCATTATGATTACATTTAAATACCTCTGATTTTAGCAAACCGTGACATTGCTCTTCCTGCTGTGCCATAATCATATCAGATGTCGTGAAATCTGACAGGACCGCTGTGTGTAAATTGGGTTTTCATTGTTGTCTTTGGTCATCAGAGAAGTGGAAGCTGCACTTTCCCCTGTCTCTCACCAATCTCCAAATTAATCTTGATTATCTACTAGTGTAATGTTTGCGCCCAAGATTTGTCACTTCAGGTGTTGAATCTGCAGTTATTTCTTGCATTATTTTTACAATTTCTTTCCCTCTCTCAAGCTGTTTTGTTTCCAGCCAACTCAGCTGACAAGTCCTGCAATTCCATCATTCCAAATGTTATCACTCTCCATTTACTGTTAAAACAAACAAAAAAACCCAACAAAAAACCCAAAAAACCCCCCAAAAAAACAAACAAAAAAACCCCAACAACAACAGGGAAGAAAAAAGAAGAAAAAAGATAAGATTTTACAGTTCAAAGTTTCTTGGAACTTGCATTAGCATCTATTTTGGAAGTTTTGAGCTTCCACATCTCAAAATGGAAGGGTAGTGCTGCTAGGGGAAAAAAAAAAAAAAGCCTAAAAAAGACTATTTGCCTAAAGTGTGAGGTTAAAAAGAAAAAAACAACCGAGTAAGAAAGCTTAAAAACACCCCCAAAACAAAACAACCACACACCTTTTCTTTGCTAGTAATTTTATTTCTGTTTCTCCCCCACTCCCAATTGCTTTGCAGATTTGTAATTCACTGCTTCCAAAGGTTCTTCAAACTTGTTCTACTGGTTTTCAGAAGCAGGCAGACTTGTTTTTCTACACTCTTCAGTATACAAACTGAATTTATTTAATTTTTCATTTTGCTCCTACAAAGAATCTCGGGACGCTCCTTGAAGGGCCCTGAATGACTCTCTTGTGTCATATGGATATAGTCAGTGTCTACTCCACAATACTTTAATTACCTGGCATCTGAAACCATACGGAGCCATGCTAAATTGACGGCACTATTTAGTAATCATAAAGCCCTTGATCCAAGAGTTAATGGGAAACCGCCTTATCATAAATAACGCGGTCGGCTCCGAGGGGAGTAAATTTTAATGAAAACCCTTCCCTCGCTTTGCTGTCACGCAGCCAAAATAAAGGAGAGCTCTCCCTTTCTTGTCATGGGTGGAGGGAGCTTTACAGGGGCCTCCTGAAGGTGCCCAGGGGCAAGTTCTACATTTATTTTCTTCCATATTAAGGTCCAGGTTTCCAATTCTTTGCAGGGATCCACAACCTGTAAAGCTCAAAGGTCAGTGCATGGAGGTGGTGTATGAGGAGGGTGGGGGCTGCTCCCCATACCTCCGGACCCGTGCCCCGGCAAAACACGGTTATTTGCTCGTGTGCATCACCAGAAGCAGGGGGAGGACGAAAGCCCTTCGGAATTGCTGCACGCGTTTCGGGAGGCGGATGCTTCCTCCACCAGCGTCGTGAAGTTCTGTCTGAAACGGACCGGTTTAGGGCAAAATGAGAAAAAAGCCCCGCTGGAGCTGAAGGGGAGAAAAGCTACGAGGCTGCGCTGGGTTAAAGCAGAACAAAGTCAGGGCTCTCGCAGGCTGTTCCTGCACCGGCCTCGGCATCGCAACCGAGGCGTCCCCGGGCTGTTTAAACGGCTGCTTTTGCTCCAGCTGGAGCCTCGCTACTCTGAAGCCGGTAAACAGCAGGGGCCGGGGCCCGGCCGCGACACCGCGCCCGGTACCACCGCGGCTGCGGCCCGGTCCCGTCCGCCCGCGGACCCCGGTGGAGGCAGCCGCGCTGCCGCCCCCTGCAGGGCCGCGCCGGGACGGTCCCGCCGCCGCCGCGGGCGCCGGGGAGATGCGGGCGGCCTGAGGGCGCCGGGACAAAGCCCCGGGGCGGCCGCGGTGGGGCCGGCAGGGCGGTGGTGGGGTCCACGCTGCCCGTCTCCCTCCGCCCGGGAACTACTTCGCCCCAGCTGCCGGGCCCGCCCTGGCCGCCGCACGCGCTGGAGAGGAAGGGGGCGGGACGGGCGCCGGAGGGGGGCGGGCCCAGGGCGGGGCCGGGCGGAGCCGGGAGGGCGGGTCAAGGAGGCGCCGAGGAGAGTAACCAAAGAGGCTCGAGGCAGCCGCGGACCGGGGTGGCCGCGGCCCTGGCACGGCGGCGCCCGGGGGCGGGAGCCCGGGGGCCCGGAGGAAGAGGAGGGGCGCGGAGCGGCGCAGCGCCGCGGGGTAGAGCCTTGGGAGAGCCGCAGCAAGCGCCGCTGGGGAGACGGTGGAGGTGAGCGAGCAGCGGCGGGGAGGCCCCTTGCTTGGCCGCGGGGGAGCCGGCGGTGGCCGGCGGCGGGTCTGTTCCCGGCGAAGCCGCGGTGGGGCTGGGCTGGGTTGTGTTGGGTTGTACCTGTCCCCTGAGGTGGGCAGGGGACTGACAGCGGTGCGCGGGGCTGGGAGCGGAGCGGGGCGGGAGGGGTGCCTGCCGGCGGGCTGGCAGCGGGCGCCGCCGCGGGGAGCGGGTGCGGTGCCCGGGATCTTTGTGCGGAGCCGGGTGTGTGTGCGCTGGGGGAGGGGAGCGGGGGACAGGGCGTGTGTGCTCCGCGCCGGGGGTGTGAGGAGCAGATGAAGGGCGGGCGGCGAGGGGGGAGCTTCCCAGCTGGGCGCGGGGGGGGGGGGGGGGGGGGGGGGGTTTCAAAGGGAACGCGACCGGGCGCTGCCGAAGTGACTTTTGAGCCCGGTGTGTGTCTGTGTCTGTGCCTCGGCTGCAAGAAACGGGAGCGTGGGGTTAAAGCCTAGGCTGGGATAAAGAGGTTTCTTCGTGGGGACGAGGCGCAGGGACAGAGGGAGGTGTCCCTGCCGAGGGCAGCGGTGACAAGGGCAGCGGGCGCTGGAGGTGCCGGCGGTGAGGGTGTTAAACCGTGACCCGGGAGCCTGCCGGGCGCCCCGCTGCCGGCGAGTCGCGAACAAAGAAGTGTGCGAAGAGCCGTCGGCAGCTCTCCCCTGTAAAATAAACTTCCAAAAACCCACCCCAGCCCGTAGCCGGCAGCGGAAAAAATTGGGTGAGGAGATAATTCGGTGATGAAGCCTTGTTAGGAAGAATGCTTCTGAGATGAAGGGGTATATTAAGCTCTCTTCGGGAAAGAATGCAAGACTTGCTGCTCCCGTGGTTTTGAGGCCCCTGTCATGTCTGTTTATTGGGTTTTGTTATGTTGGGGTTTTTTTAATATGCTGTTGGTTGTACTTTGTAGCAATGCATTTCTTTAAAACATCCTTTTAGATTAATTTGACTTAATAGCATAAGCAGAAATAAAGAATAACAGCCCTTGGCTTTACTCTTTGTTGTCTGCATTTGCAGTTGACTGAATTGTGACTCGCATGTAGGGTTAAAAGTGCTGTCTTCTTTATTTCAGAGCTTTAGGGGAAGATGTTGTCTCTTCTGACGTCTTGCGATTAAGATACCTGAGAACAGGTTGAGTAAGAATCCAAGTTCCCGAAGAAGACACTTATGAATGTATTTAGATAAGAAGCTGTAAACATTATTATTTTTTCCCGTCGTCTCTACTACATAAGAAACCATAATCTGAAGCACTTCTCAGACACTCTTCCAGCTGTATGAAGTCTGCAAAGCTCGCTGTCCAAACGGACCGTTTCTTAGTAAGTGGTACTTACCCGCATTTGTGGTATGTGTGTAGTACTCTGAAGAAAAATCACTTTCTCTACAAAAAGTCCCAGAAGGAACATTTTATTATGGACAGCTTTTTCTGGATGTATATCCAGAGAAATTAATGCCTGGAGTTGAAAGGCATTTAGCGTACACTGAAAAGTTGGCTTTCTCTCAGTTTTTCCAGATGCATTGTCTCCACTGTATACTGGGAACTCGCACAACTGCATAAGCTACAGATGCAGCCATGGAGCTTTATGGACCTCTGAGCCATATGAGAAGTATTGTTGAGGGCTGGTATCAGACACCGCTTCATGATGTCAGCTGAACTGTGACTGTGTTACGCTAATCATCATAAAGCACACGAATGGAGCGACACCCTTCCTGAGAGGAGGCTGTTAAGTTTTATGAGAAAGGTTAACTGATTACTGTCGCCTCTGTCAAGTCCTGCACAGGAGACTTCTCTGGGCGAGATGAGTGCATATCTCCCTGCTCTGAGATGTTGAAGCTGTACTGCTGCTTATGACAAATCCAAGAGAAGAAGCTTTATAAAATGGCTCAAACCAGCTTGCTGCAGGGAAAGCAGTTTTACTGTAGGGAGTGGGTTTTCCACAAGCTTCAGCACTGCCTCCAGGAGAAAGCCAACTGCAGCAGTAGTGCTGCCAGCAAACCATCTCTTGTAGTGAATTCTGGGAATAATACCGGTGTTGTCCCTGGGAAAGGAGCTGCCTGGGGTGTATTGTTAGTAGGAGGGCCCGGTAGTGGGAAGACAGCCCTCTGTACAGAGCTGCTGTGGCCAAGCTCACCTGCAAACCTACAAAGAGGCTTACATCGTCAGGCTCTAGCCTTTCATTTCTGCAGGGCCCAGGACTCTGACACGCTGTGTGTTGGAGGGTTTATTAGAGGTTTAGTTACACAAATCTGCCGCAGTGGACTGATCCAGGGATATGAGGACAAACTAAGAGATCCTGCTATTCAAAGTCTTTTGCAACCCGGGGAATGTGAGAGGAACCCAGCTGAAGCATTTAAAAGGTAAAAACAAATTAAAAAACCCCAACTTACTGAAAATAAAACACAAATAAAAAATATGCTGGCTTCTCTTTAGGTCTTCCTTCCAAAGAGTCTACAGTACAGAAGTTTTAAAGAATGTTTCATGGCTTGTTATCTCTGTCAGAGCTTGCAGACCAACCATGGAAAAATCTAAGTTTGTCCTTATAGCTGACATAAATAAATATTTACTTTTGAAACAAAATTTATTACTAACAGTGAATTTATTTACATTTGTATATTATTACCCTCAGTTGTAACCAGTGTTTTGGAAACACTTCAAAGTAATTGACTTCAGAGTGGAAGATACCTAGTCAGTGGCCTTCATGTGCCGTAAAGGCAGGGCAGTTGTCCTTCAGAGGCCTGAAGCAGACCTTTTAGGACCACTGAAAAACCATTCAATATCATCCTCAGTCTAAGAGGAAACTGGACTAATGGATCTCTGGGTTTGTTCCAGCACATCAGTTTTATGTTGGTCTAAAAATAAGTGGTAGGAAAATGTCAATTAACTCCTTATGCTGCTTCTCACAATATGCAGAGATTATGTCAAATCTTTATTGACACTTAATTTATAAGTACTCCGAAGTGTTGAGTGGATCATAAAGTGTTGAGGGCTCAAATATATATTTTATTTTTTTTTACTTAGTGTTCCCTAACAAATCAAAGGCTCTTCAATGTGTCACTGAGAACCTTGTTTCTCGAAGGATAATGTTCTCTATGTAAGAGTATGTATCTGTAGGTCACTTGGAACAATATGCCGTCTTGAGCTCAACCTTCACAAGCACATGTCTAATGGTCTTTTTTCCTTTGGGTCACAATGTAGGAATATTTGGAGAGGATAAGGCTTGTCTCTAGAAACAGCTTCAACTGATTGTGTTGCCAGTACAAGACTTTCCTGGAATATTAGTTGAACTGAAGTGCTTTAGGGTGGTGTAATGATGTAACTTTTAGTTGGTGCTTAAGGGTTTGTTTCATGATGGTTGCAGTATATATATAAAAAATATTCCTGTCTCTCTCCTTTTTTTCTTACACCCCCCACTCCAGGTAAACAAGTACTGAGATTGAACTGTAGTGCTTGCTTGTATTGTCAAGGTGGTGTAAAAGAGCCTTTTCCTTCTGATGGCTGTTATGTCCTTGCCCACTGAATAAACAGGATGCATGTCTACATTGTTCTCAGTGTAGTCTCTTAAACAGACTAAACCAAGACTAATTTTTTTGTTGTTGTTTGCTAGAAGTTAAAACTTCCAGCATCTATTAAGGTTCTAATATAAGAAGTATTAAGCCTTCTCAATTTCTAATGACTGAAAACTGGGTGAAATTAAGTGTCCATAAATCAAGTATCAGATGGGCCATCTCGCTTTAGGCAGTCTTTAAAATCACGGAAGTGGATTAATCTGGTGAGTAATAGCCCATTTATGTTTAAAAGACTATTACAAGAAAATCTGACTATGTTTAGTACAGGTTCTCTCTTAAGAGCTACCTAATTTAGAGTAGGTTTTCTCTAAGACCTGGAATCCTCTCTCTGTTCTAAATGTGATTGGCTTACTCCAAAGAACGGGAGTTAGGTAAATGTCTAGACAAAAGTGCAATATGAAAATACTCATGAGTCAGGCTCACCTTTGTAGGTAGGATTGCTTTTTATGAACACAGGGTTTAATGCTGGGCTGTTAGAATCTTTAGGGCAATATGCAGGGTTCTTGGGTTTAGGACTGGGAAAATAAAATATGGCACAACCTCTAGTACCAGTCTTTCCCTTCTCAAATGTTGCAGCAGAGATTGTAAACTTATGCTAAAAGTGCCTCTCTTGTACTATGACAGCTTCAGTCAAATCAATATTTTTTTTTTTTTTTTTTGGCCCTTCATGTATTCCCTTATTGCTCACCTACCCTGATCTGCTCTCAAAAGCAGCTGTGGTGGATGGTCTTTATTCTCATATTTCAGATTTAAGGGGTTGAGGTGTTGGAGACAAGGTGCTGTACTGGGAATATAAGTTTTCAGCACTGTGGCAGGGGACCAGGAGATGGCTGTTGACAGCAGTACCACGAGCTTGTCCTGCTGCTTGTGTGATACAATCACTGGCCACAAACAAGAAGAACTTGGCAACCCCTTCCCCAGCATCAAATACCTCAATAATTTCTTAATTGAACTTTTGTAATATGTAAAGTATTCCAGAAATGTTTAACAAAAATGTTAAGTTAGTATTTTTCATGGTTTTGAAGACTCTCCACTGAGTGCTTCTGTGTTCTGGTGTGGTGTGTTTGTATATGTTTTCTCTTAAGTGGAAGTTGTAATGTGAAATGTTAGGAAGACCTAACAGTCATCTGATGGCCTTTCACATTGTGTAAAGGTGCTGAAACAGCATAAAGGTCTCATTTCAGTGCTCCATTGATTATACCTTCTATTGATTTGTTCAGCAGAAGAGGTAAAAGATCTTTCTTTAAAGACAGTGTCAAATTTTTGCTCTGCTTTGTACAGCTGCTCCAGACCCAGCTGTGTATTAATGGCCTAAAATGGAAAGACTTCTCTTCAGAAGTGCTGAACAAGATTACACCATTCTATTTTTGTGCTAATTGTCTTAGAAACAGTAAGAAAGAAAAACTTTTTGATGCCTTGTGACATGCCAGTTTATAAACAATATGAAGTTTGTTCGTTAGAATACTGAATCTTTTTCCCGAAGAATATTTTTTTTAAAGTAGGTTTTCGTAGTGATAAATGTTCAAGTGATGGCCTGCAGAGTTAGAGTTTTCATCTCCTATTTGAATGTCTTATCTTAAAAATTTCTCATGTGTTTATACTGTTAATGTGCCCTAAAAATTCTTTCAGGGGCACATCCTTCAGACTTGAAGAGCTGGAAGGGCTAATCTATACAAACGCATTTAACAAGCATTTGTTGCTGCTTTGACAGCTGAGAGAAGAACTGCTACTTGTAGCATGGCTTCTGAGGCACTTCCCTTCTCACACATGCAGTCCTGGAGCAGAAAGCGGTCTTAAAGGAGAATTCTGAAGCCTCACATTCAAATTTTAGGTGAAAGTGAAGTGCAGAGTACAAAGAAAATGTCAGAGAATGTTGCAGACTCCAAAAGTATGAAGAAATGATGTGTTAAATGGAAACAATTTAATTAAAAATGTCTGTTAGGCTATTATTTTCTATTTAAATAGAGAAGTCAAATTGGGATGACCCAAACTCTGCAGTACTATCACTGGGGTTGTGAATAGGAGGTGATTCTGATTTTGCTGCAGAAAGTTGATACTTCTAGTGATAAGTAGGAATACAGGTAGCTGTTGGTTATCCACGGCCATGAGGCATAGAAGAACTCTTATATAAACCATGGATAATACCAAAATTTCTGCAAACTAGGCTGTAAAAAGACATTCTCCCTTACGATCCTTCTTGCATTTTTCAGACAAAGGAGATGACATTAAACACCTTGAGTGGTGGATGCCACATAATGACCGTGTGTTGTGCCTGCAGTGAGGATTAGTGGTGGGAGGCAGAGCTTGGTTTATTCACAGCCCAGAAAGTGGATGTTAACTGGAAGGG
Organism: Todiramphus chloris collaris; assembly: GCA_025345505.1. NCBI lineage: Eukaryota > Metazoa > Chordata > Aves > Coraciiformes > Alcedinidae > Todiramphus > Todiramphus chloris. The sequence continues at coordinate 6,393,848 of JANVCC010000062.1, read as the reverse complement.
TAGACCTGGTTTACCCTGCAGGGCAGATGTCTTTCTGAGGTTGAAAGACATTTAAGACCACAGTTCTGGAGTCGGTTTAAGAGAACTTAGAGATAGAACATGCCTGTAAAATAGCAGAATGTTTTTAAGCTTGCATTAAACTCACCTTTAGTGTGTGTTGATCTAGAACAAACTTAAAGCAAAATTTGAATTTTGCTTGTGTGAATTGCTGAAATTAAAAAGTTGCGGGAATTAATGAATCCCCCCAAAAGGGTGAATTTCCCCATGTAGTGGGTTGGTGCAGATCAAGCTGCTTTGCTGTCACTCACAGATTAAGTTTCTAGTTGTCTTCTGCATGTCTTCTCAAGAAAGTTCAAATATTATGAGACTTTTCACAAAGTTGTTATGTATCAAATCTGGGGAAATAATGGTCGAGTGTTTGTTTTTTGTTTTTTTTTTTTTTTTTAACTTGTGAAGTGTCCTAAAACTCTATTAGTAAATTACTTCTAATACCATTACTTTAATGTAAGATGATGTGATCAAAGAGATTTTTATTGGGGCAAAAAATGAAGCTAAGAATTCAGATTACCACTTGTTTGCATTTCTGAAATAACATTCCCATGCAAGTAGCTGTCACTGATCAGTAGGGACCCAAGGAAAAAAAAATTAAAAGGGGGGGGAAGCTGCTGAACATATTTGTGGTTGTGTAAGAGTTTCATAGAAGTTTTCACAAGCTGATGTTACATCACCTTTACCAAAAATGAATGTAATGGGAACTGTTTCAAAACTCAGGTACCTTTTTTTCCCAAAAAGGATGCCAGATTTATTTCTTTTCCTATGCACACTGGTCCTAAATTCAGTATCATGATTCCTTGGCAGGTTCCCAGACAATCACAACTTTTCTGCAATTTCTATCTCCTGGTCTCTGCTACTCATATTTGAAAAGGAAACCCCAGAGAGTTAACTGACAAGTGACAAGAGGCATCCACCCCAGAAGTTTAAAGTAATGGCAAGAAAGGATGTTGCAGTTTCTCCTCACCCTGGTGCTTTCTGAGGCTGTCCTGAGTATCTGTGGCATAGTTCCTGTGTGTCTATGTGCACAACAGTTCTGTACTGTAAGGGAATGTGACCAATAATGTTAAGCGATATAAAATATAAATCAGTTTTATAGTTCTCTAGACTACACAAGTATCTGTAGACTTGATCGTAAAAAGTGTGAGGGGTCATGTAAGGTTTTATGCTGACTGTACGTTCGAAGCAGGGGTCTAAGTTGACTAAAGTTGAAAGCTGCCTTGTGTGAGTCATTGGTTTGGACAGCATCAAAGTACAACAAATCTTGTGCCAGTAGCTGTTATCTGTGTAAAGTTACTTTTACCTGTTTGGAGGAGAGCTCGGAAGGATTGAGCCTCTGGTGTTTTGTGTTTGGCAATATGATGGAGATCTCATAAACAGCCTAATTCAGAATTAAAAAACTAGGCTTGTCAACCAACACTATCAAGCATTTCCCTCCCCCACACAGGCCCTTCACCTGTATTGTCTAGTAATTTATTTTTTTTTTTCTTTCTTTCTTCCTTGTTTCTCTTAAGAGTGGTGTAGCATCAGAAAGCTGCAAATTGCAGGTGGTTGAGAGAGCTTTTACCATTACCTAAATGATAAGGGGAGACAAGTTTTACTTCAAGGTCTGTTCGACAGTACAGAAAAACAGAGGTTTGTTCATCAAATATTCTGTGACTGTTGTCCAGGGACTTTAAGTCTGCAGTTCTGAAATGCCATTTTTCTTGCCATTTATTTAGCATAGATGAAGGAACAGTTTTAGAAATTGAGTTACATGCAATAACAGATGAAGTGTGAAGAAGCTGCTCTTTTTAGAACTCCTTGTACAATCTCTGAAGCCAGTAATATAATTAAAATTATCATGGACTGTGTAGGCTTTATTGAACAATTAATTAGGGAGCTTTTCACTGTTTGGGAGTAGCTTATTCTTAATAGCAGAAACTCAAGTGGTTTTTGGAGTAAATTGGGTAAGTTGAAGGCCAGCTCCTCTTTAGTTCTTTGTCTTTTTTTTTTTTTTTTTTTTTCTCTTTTTTTTTTCTTTTTTTTTTTTTTTTTTTTTCTTTTCCTCTCTCTTTTAACTGTTTACTTTTGTATTGTCTTTAGTTCGCAGAAAGTTTCAAATGCGTTTTACTGGCTGAGGCCAGAGATTAATTAGAGTATCCTGACTTTCATGGGGCTAGTCTTTGGTACTTTAGCCTCCAGACTTCGAGTTTCCTTTGTTAGTGAATTAACCACAGCACATGCTTCTGCTGCTCTTCCCAGCACTGCTGTGAAAATAAGCAGTATTCATTTTGCTCTGGAGGGGGTGAGGTGGTATCATGTGATATTCAGGCTACATTTCTCTTGCTTTCATATGTATTTATTTTTTTAAAAGAAATGCATTTAGTAAAAGTCTGGTTTAGGAGAGATTAAAAGAAAAGATACCCTGAGAGGCAGTATGTTGTAGGCAGTTATAGATGCCTGAGCTTGGGCTACTGGAAACTCAAAAGCTGATTTGATTTCTATCAATTTATTCTATAAGACATCAGTAATTCAGTTATCAGTCTTTTTACAGAAACTGAAAGCCATGACTTTTCTCACTCAAGTCTCAATGACTGTCTGGAAGTGAGCTACATCTTTGATCTTCTCCTTTCTTCTGCAGAGGGCTACTCCACAGCCTTTCCCTCTGCTGCTGCAGCTCCAGTATGGTCTTGGTAGCTGTGGCTTTGCAATGGTTACAAGGAGGGTGTGAACATAGTTCTTGTCAGACTCTCTGGTCTCATAGAGCTAGAAATGGTAGAAACAAAGCCAAGGATTAACTGTGTCCTGTTTCATGTGAAGAAAGATCTGAATGTGTAATGAATTAATTTACAAACCCTTTAAAGGGGAAAGTTGTTAAACTTCAAGGGTATTTATTCATTTAACCACATGTAAAGTTCGAATGTGCAAGTGACTGATTTCAGCTTCAAGAGAGATGATTGGGAAGGGACTTAGAAAATCAAGTCCACCATCTCAGTCCCACAGCAGAGGATGGGGATAGGCTCCTCCCCCAGTATGTTTCTGAGAGATGCTTGCTTCATCTGCTCTTACACCTCACCATTCTTGTCAGGAAAAAAAAAAAAATCCTTATGTCTAACCTGAGTTGCTTGGTTTTTTTTTTTCTGTTGCTGTAATCTAAGGTTGTTACTACTTGCAGTGCTCTCGAGAGACATGGAGAATAGATTCTTTCTTTCCTTTTTGGGAAGCCTTTAACATATTTGAATACTGCTTTATTGTCTTTCATCTCAGCTTTTAATTAAGTAATTCCAACTTGTTAGTCTTTATACAGAGGTCATACCTAAGAATATGAGATTAAAAAAAATCCTTTAGCTAAATAAAGCTTTCTGTATCTAAAGGGAATTTTTCTTAGCAACGTTTTAGCAGCATTCTGCTTTGGTACTTTCCCAGAATTTTGTCCATTCTTACATCTTTCATTTATGGTTGACTAGAATCCTGAAGCTAGCTGGATCCTAGCCCAGAGGAGCCTGATCTGCTCCAAGATAGAATTCTGGATTTTGTAGGAGCCATAACCTTTTTCAGTTTAAAGCAATTTTATTTTTCTTAAAAGCAAGTTGTTTTGTGTTAGATACCATTTTGTAGACTTTCTGTGGTGCATCGATGGCTTCTTCAAGGTCTCAGCACCTGGAAGAAGTGCAAGCAGTGCTCTAGCAAGAGAGATTCTTGGTGATCTATCCCTTGTAGTCTTCTGTTTCTGGTCTCGGAGATTCCACAGAAGCTGAATGCTGAAATGAGAACCTGTGTGATTTAAGGCTGGATTTAAGTCTGTCTGCTTTTTGAAAAACCTAAGGCTTTCAAACATAGTCGTGCCAAAACATAAGGAGCACACACGCCTCTATTTATCACTGACAGTACTATGCACTCAGTCTTACTGGAATAATTACGGTTTGATTTTTAGGATCTCATTTCTGGTGAAGAAAATTTCTGTCAAAAAATAGGTACTGTCAACATCAGGTGGTAGAGGTGCTTTTTAATTTCAAAAAGTTACTCCTGTGGATTTCATCAGGAAGGCTGGATGGTTTTACAGTCTTTAGCTCCCTAGTAGATTAATCTTGGTACTGTGGAGGATTATACTTGTAGTGAGAGACATAAAATATTAAAAATAGACTTCACAGCACAAAGCCTTTTACAACTCTTTATAGGGAGCAGCTACATATAAGCTGATATCTTCAAGGTCAAAAGATCTTTTGAGATATGAAGAAAAATGGTGAACAAGACTGTATGAAAGAAGTAAGGAACAGCACAAAAAATTGTCTTGTGCTGAACCTTAATACTGTCTCCAGTGTGGTGGTGTACTGTGAAGATTTGAACAACTGCAGGGTATTAATGCTAAACGTGTGGTAAACTGCTACTTGTCTTCAGCATAGCTTACTAGTTAGAACAGTTCAAGTAATGATGAATATAGTTTCTGTGCTGACTTTTACTTTCGTGTGGTATGAGTCTGTTAATTTATAAGTATTTACTCATTTGTCCTGTACATTGTAAAGACTTACAGTAAATACAACATCTTTCTACATTTTAAGTATTCAGTAACATGATTTTTTTTACACTCAAGAAGTATAGAGGCAGGACACTAACTGAAAATCACACTAATTCAGGGGTGAGGTGAGAAACTTCTTTTTGTAAGAGCATGCACAAGAGGTTAAAAAGAATCTGCCAACTCAGCTTGTATTTCCAGTTCAGTGGAAGTGAAGTTGCAGAAGGTAAACTGGTATTTCATAAACTCTCTTGTGAGAGCATCTTGACTGCGATAGAGCTTCGGATTCCAAGTGTGTACATGCAACATGTAACTGATGCTTTAGATTTTTAACTGCCACTGGGTTTCATAGAAAACTCTGTGTTCTGGTGTTCTTATTAGATGCTTAGAATTTCTTACTAGAAAGTTGAGCATTGACTGAAGCTTTAGTACTTTGTGGCATATTTCTCTTTAGGCTTTTCCCTTAAAGCCTTGGAGTTAACGGGTCACATAGCAACAGTTAGTGTTTCTGCAAGAGCAAGTTGTATGTTCTTCTTTCATTGTATGGAAGCACTGCATACAGACTCAACATAATACCATTTAAGGTTTTAACCTTTTCAGTTTAAATTACCATAAGAAAGTTTCCCTAAGGCATTTTAATAATGACAACTTACATAGACCTTTTTGTCTTCTACTTGTATAGGCATTAACATTTTGCCTTTAATCTATGTGGCTCAGTCTTAAACCTTACAGGTTTTCCTATAAGCTGTTTAGTTGGATGGACTTTCATAGCAATTCTCACTTGTTAATTATTTCCCTTCTCTCCAGTTTTCTGTGCACATGTTCATAGCTTGTGCAAGGGTTTAAGTTTCTTTTCTTCCTTTTTAATGAAAAAAAAATGAAAAGGATTTGGCAGGTTGTTAAGTGGAAAGGACTTAACGTGTCTGTGTACTGGGCAGAGATAGTATTGAAATACTGCCTCCTGAAAGTGTTAGTGATGCAATGCATTGAAGAGGTTTCAGTTTCTTCCATGTAATGATGTGTACGATACACTGAGAACGGTGAGAAATCTTCGATCTCTGTCTAGGAGAAGGAATGTTTTGAATAATTATTGCAGAAGCACTTCATGATTGGAGAATTGCTGCTCAAAAAATAAATAAGTGGGGGAAAAAAGTACAAGCGTGGTTAAAAAGAAAAATAAATCAATTACACTGAATAAGAATTGAGTTGTATATAGGTGTTCAAAGGGATTGCAGAGGAGCTGCAAAGAATGTAGGTGGGCAGGTTCCTGGTATGTGTGATGACATCAAAATGTAATGGGATAGCTTGAAACAAGAACTGAAAATGAGATCAAGAAAATAAAACAAATGGGGAAATTTGTATAGTTGATAATGTGAACGAGCAAACCAATTGAAGCCAAAGTCCTTTCCATGTCGCACATTTACAGACACCTTCACACAAAGCAAGGGCCAAAAAGTCTTTGTTGTTAGAAGGCGATCAAGCAAAAAAAGGCTCAGTTTTGGATGCTGTTGTTGAAATTGATGGGAGTGGGAGGAAGATAAGAATAAAGGATCCTATGTGAGTGGCCTTTCAGTCTGTGGCCCATCCATGATGTCTCTTCCTTGTCATTTTTTTTCTTTATCACGTACTAATGAGAGCTAGTAGTAGTAGTGTGTGTGCAAAAAAGGGTAGATGAGCATCTGGCTGTATAGGTGCAAGCTTGTGTGATAAAGATCTTAGCAGACAAAAGAGATTAATAGGAAGGGGGCATGGCAGTCACTTATTTAGGGGTATTTGAAGAATCATGGTGTTGTCCTAGAAGAAACAGAAAATTGTTCGGAAGTTCTAGGTTGGTTAAGGAAAATGGCAGCAGTATAGAGATGACAGTAACACACAGGCATGAATGAATCTCGGGAGGAAAAGCTGTTAAGAATGGCATTACAGCATGATTTCCATCTTAAAGCAGTTAATTAACAAATCTTGCTTTAACTACATTAGCTCTCCTGCAGTGATGATGAGCATGATACAATCGCTAAGCTGTCCATCCCTTTTCTACACTTTCATGAAGCAGAGTTCACCAGGACATTAGAAAAAAATCTCTGTTTGTAGGTAAAGGGTAACTGACCCATGATAAGAAGAAGAAAAAAAGTGGTTGGTTTGTTTGGTTTGTTTTTTTTTTTTTTTTTTTTGTAGTGGGTACTGCACATTCACATTAAGTTTGCTTTTTATGACTTCAGCTACGCTTATTTCCTTAGTGCCGCCTTCTGTGTTAAGTTTTGATAAAGTTGCCATCCACAGTAAACATTTTCTATATAAATTTTTATTGGGGGCTAAAAAAGAGGAGGATGTAGTTTCTGTCACTTGTTCTGTTGTAGTTAAGGCTAAAATAGATCTTAGTAAATATGAAACTATAAAATCAGTTCCAGAGCTAAATGCGTTACTGTTGTCAGATAATAAAATCAGGTTCACATGGTGCTAACTGAACAATGTTTTTTAAAGTAAATTACAGAGAAGATAAAGGATCAATAGTCAAAACGAGAATCTGGATCTGCTTGGGGCCAGATGTGTAAGCAAGAAAAACAAACCACAAGGTAACTTAAAGGTAACTAATGTGGATCCAGAGCGATGTGTGAGGAACATATGCTGTGGATTCTACTTTGGGGAGAATAATTTTGAAGGGGACATATGAAAGCTCTTCCATCTATTGCCTCTTCAACTGAGACAGTGCAATTAAAGGTTAGGATAGTCCCTTTTATTTGAGAAAAGGTGGAAAAAAGTGATAGGTGGTAATGCAAACACAGGAGGAAAGCTATCTTAAGTGCTTGACTAGTAAGGTAAAATCTTAACAGCTTTTCATCTGGTATTTGTGCAGGGGATTTTCTGAAAATGAGGTTGGGCGCTATAATCCTGCAATCAGTTCAACAGTTGAAATGTGGGGTGCTTTGTGATGATGTGCAAGAAATGAGAAAGGCAGGTATAGAGTGACTCGATTAGGGAATGATCAAGACTTCAAAATACATAGTGGTGTTTCTTCTCAGTCTTCCAGGCAGGCAATTTAAGAACCTTCTGAAGAAACACCGTGACAGCTAACTGCTGAAATAGCCACTGCAGTACCTCTTCTTTGTGCTTCCCAATCAGTAATGTGGTTTTGGGTTGCTGTCTGTATTTTTGAATCAAAACGTATAGAAAAAAAAGTAATGTGGAAATTGTCAGAGTGAACTGCAGTAATAATGGTTACTGGATTTGTATCGCGCATCATACTGCTGTCTCTTTTTACACAGTCATGGGGTAGTAGAAGGTGGGGCTGGTCGGACAGTAAACTGAAATATAGCCTGCGAAAAGCCACACAGTTGAATGTATTCAGTGCAGTTTTCTACCTGTCTCATCTGGGGGATTTTCTGTGGCTACCGTTTCTCATGTCAGCAAATGCAATTGTATACATGGAAAGCAGTATCAGTTTCTTCAGTGGTATTTGTGCTCAGCATAAATCGAGCCAGAAGAAAGAAATGGGAATTTTGGTCTATTTCCAAAACGTAGAATAATAACAAATTCAAGTACATCTGAAGCTACAAGAATTAAGGTTCAGTTATATACTAATGTATTCAGATAACACTGCTCCTAGAAGAAGATACTTTTTTGTTTAACAAATATTAATTTTATATGGCTAAGGAACCAGGTAGTTGTGAAGGAAACCAAAAAGACTGTATATTTCACTTTGCTGTACCTTTGGTTTCATGAATGACTTGAAACTAACTTTGTAATTTGGATACATTCTGTTGCATATATAAACTTGCTAGTTTTCTTATTGTGGTGCCCCAGTCCTACATGTTGTATTTCAGACCCAGACTTCTGAATATTTACGAAGTAAGCTATTATCCTAACTTTACAGGTATGGAAAACAAGGTGCAGACTAGGTAATTCTCTCATTTCAACTAATAACAGTCTTCACTGAGTCTGATTTGATGCTTTCATCTCATGCATTTGATGTAAAGTCTGTGTTGTTTTGGTTTGGTTTTTTTTTGAGAAAGAGATTGAATTCTGAAAGGAAACACTGAGAACGTAATTGATGATTAATACAAATAAAACCAGTGATTTTTGACCCTAATAAAAGAGAGCTTTTTAAACAACCCTTGGTGGATGACAAATCCCAGGGGTAAATATAAATAACAGCAATGTAGACAACAGCTCAAAAACCGAGGGTGAAGGAGGAAAGGCAATGGGGTTATTTATATAGGGTCATGGGACAGATGGAGAGGAAGGTAAGTGAGGTAGTCATCAAATGCCTTAGGTGTCTTTCTACTAATGAAGAAAAGGAATGGGGTGAACAAGCAGAACTGGAAATATTACTATACAGTCGAGATTGATTTGAATGTTCTAAAAGATCTGTCAGGATAACTTGTATAACTGGTATGTTTAAAAAAAAAAAAAAAGCAGCAGCTTGTTTAGAGGTTGCTTTGTACATCGTATGCTTGCTTGTAGTTCTAGAATAAACTAAAGAGGCTAAAGCCACTGAAAATCTGTGAATAAAAGATGTACACTATACATGGTGATAGTTTTACATGTGTGATATCTACTTAAAGGTTTGTTGGTAGAAATGATATCTTTTATAGAGTGTGAATAAAATTACCTACCAACTATCTGATTAGACCATCCTGTGTATCTAAAAGTTTACCTGCTTTGGCAAAATATAGTAGCTGTCAGTAACTAAGAGAGATTCCCATGCCTCTAAACCATGACTTTCCTAAAATACAAATGCTTTACCAAACCAGCAAGATCATGTAAGCTAAGCTGCTTTAAGATATCAAATGGAATTATCCAAGGCATAGAATTTGGATGATAATGTCTACATATGTGAGTATTTGAATAACAGTCCCAGGGGGAGATGAACATCAGCTAGGAAAGCATGATATAAGCAGGAGTCTGTCAGTGACCATATTTCTAATATCAAAGAGGAGGAAATAGCTTGTGGAAAGACATATATTTGCTTCACTCAGATTGGGAAGAACCAGAAAATGAAATGCAACTTCTTGAGATAGTGACTATGAAATGATCTTAAATGCATGATATTTAGAAAAGGATGAGAAAGAAGGGCAAACTAAAAGCAGTGCAGTTGGAGATACTGGTGACCTCAGATAAATTGTGGGTAAGATCTCACGAAGGCACATACAATGAAAGGAAGGAATTAGCTGGAGAGAACACTGGAGTCTCAGAGCAGCATATTAAATGTTTAATTTAGTGAAACTGAGCTCCTCATCATTTATGTGTTAAAGATTAGAAGAAAGACTGTAGAAAAAAAAGTAATTCAGCTACTGAATATGAAAGTAAAAGAGTCATGTGAATGTGAGGGCAGAACTGAAAGTTCAAGGTGCGTTGTTCATGTTTCCTGTGAGGTACATTTTGTTTGGTAATACGAAATAATTCCATGCATATGTTAGCAGAAGGAAGACAATATCCAGCAAGTGTTGGTTTGCTGTTCATTGGGGAGGTAAAACTGATAGCACTGTGAAGGTTAAAATGTTCAATGGTTGTGTATATTGCCCTTTCTTAAAAACAGTCATATTGCAGTCAGGTAGCTTAATGAAAACTAGCAGCAAAGAAGTAAGATTACAGAGAGACATAGTCTGGACAAAAAAAACCCTGAAACATAGAATAGGTGAGATGTTTTCTAACTGTTCAGCTTATGGACTGTTACTGATTATCTTCAAAGGACAGATTATCTTTATTAGGATGGCTAAAAATTCAGACTTGAAAGCAAAAGATGTATATTTAGTGCCTTGCTTTTAAAAGGGATGAAAAGGCATTGGGGAATGAGAATTGACATAAAAAAATGCCAGAACAAATAATCAGACAAACTATCTGCATGCAGCTGCAAGATAGCAGAGTTGAAAAACAGCTAACATGGTATGAACAAGATTGGTTTTGATTAATCTCCTTTTTTAATAGTACTTGTGGATAAGGGATAACTGTAAATGTCAATTTTGATTCCAGGAAGGCTTTGATGCTTGCAAGGGACTCATGCAAGCAGGCTGTGTGCAAGGTAGGACTATATCTGGCTACATGCAAAAAGATTTTCAGTAACTACCTGGAGAGTAATTATCAGTAGTTGGTTTTCAGAGTGCCACAGCACATCATGCTGGGTTTGAGGGCTCTGTCCTGCGTCTGTCTCTTCAATGCATTCCTTCATTGTCAGGCTGGCATGGAGTAGAAGGAAATGGTTATAAATTTTGGATACTGCTGGCTTCTTTGTAATGACCCTTGTGTTATCTGTGGGACCCAAGTAATAGCGCAAGCAGTAAAAAGTTTAAATTGCAGGAATACTGGTTAAAGTTTGACACACAGCGGGAAGGGGAAAACTTCCCAATTCCAAGAATACTGAAGCATTGGAATAGATTGCTTAGGCAGACAGAGTATTGATCAGTGGAAGTCTTCGGGAATGTTTACACTATTATCTCTCAGGGATGACATGTAGAGCTGATCCGGCTGTAGGCAGGGAAGTGGAATAGGTGACCTCTCTATCACTAGAAGCCAGAACTGGGAGAGTTTGTGTAGACAAAATTACTAATTTATATTATGTGTTCCAGGAAAATGGCCTCATGTTTCCTGTACTCTCCTCCTCTTTGCCTTTGGTAGGGATGCAGATTTTTGTATGTCAGCCTCTGAGTTGTTTGGAACATATTGTATGTGCTCTCACATATGGCATATATATGTCATTTAAAGAGAGAGAGAGAGAGTCAACCTGCTCATGGCAGCCAGTGTGAATAGTTTTCAGCTGCAGTTGTCTGTCCTTTATAATAGCTGAGTTGTTTGCAAACTGTTTGAGGCAGTCCAACTCGTACGCCAAAATATTTGCTCTTGAGGCTTCTATTTTCTGAAATTTCCAGTGAATCCACCGTTGGATCCGCTGGCAATGCTCTACAGACAAAATCACCTCTATTTGTATAAGGCAGCAGGAGGTCTCTAGTCAACACACAGGGGTCCAGCCTGCTCTGTTTATGTGTGACCGAAGGCACTGGTTCTGCGATAAACTCAACTTCTGTCTGGCCCGATGCCCTCGAGGTAGCTTTTGTGCTCTCCTTGTGGGACTGCAAGTCTGCTGTACAAACACAGATAAAATTCAGGTTTCTACAAGCCGGTGCAAAATCAGGTACTGAATTGCACAAGACTTGCCCACTGTTTTTAATCCACCACTCCTGAAAAGACCGGACCCTAGATTTACAACCACGCACTGTACCTAAAGCTTTCCCAATAGGTGCTTCTCAGGGGGTTTGCTTTTTGTTTATTCTTTACTGCTTTCTGCCTTTTCCTTTCAAAGACTAATTGCAGTTGCATAGAACTGCTAGAGCCAGTTTGTCTTACTGTGCACCATGTAAGTAATTAATTTATTAGAAACCATAATCTCTATTATACTGTAGCCCATGAGTGCCTGTAATTCCAGTATTGCACTTCGTCAGAAGGTCATAATCAGTTGCAGTACTACACTACTATTGTGTTGAAAAATTACCACGGGAGTCCCTCAATAACCTGATCAAATCTGTTGGTATGTACACAGCTGTTCACATGGCAAACTGGGTCCCTTTGCTTTCACCATCCTTAGCCAGAGAGATGTTTGATTTTGCAGCTTTTTAAGCGTAGAAGCATTCTGTGCTTCACAGCCCTTGTACTTCTCAAGTATTTCCACTCGTATTTCAGGATCCTGTGTGTATGTTTTTCAGGATGTTATTACCAGTTTGAGCAGCTGGGCAATTAGGAAGAAGCAAAGGGCTGTATTAGGCATGTATATAGTTCCAAGAATTGGGGTGATACTATACAGAAAGCAGCTATTAGACCTGAGTGATAGAATTTCACTTTTAATCATTTGCCAGAATGCATTATGGGGCAGGTAAATAAACTGTTTACTGTCAGTCCCATAAGACATAAATACCTTGTCATAGGACAAAGTAAAACAAACTCACCTACAAACAGTACTGCAAGTAATTTGTAAAGATGCTTCTGTATTTCTTTCTGTTTGACTACACCTGCTGAAAGTCTTCTGAGAAAGAGGGTATATTTCATCAGCTGAGCAGGAATTGTCAAGTTTATTAGAAGTGAAATTTACCTTTTCTTCTTTTATTATGACCTATGCTCCTTACGCAGCTTGGAAGACAGAAGAATTCAGCTACTGGCAGATGTCAGCTTTGCTGGAGCTTCTGACAGTCTTGAGCAGCTTCGTCTTCACTGGTGTCATTCTTTTACATGCAAATTGGAAACAGGGAGGGGGCAGGGAACAGCCTTAACAGATGGTATTCTGCTAACCAACCTCTGGATTATTATAATATATGAGTGAACATGTGTCTGTAAACTCAAGAGGCAGTAGGGAGTGAGGTGGGATATTTGCTGTCACTTGTGAGAATTTGAGTACAGATGACTTAAAAAAAAAAAAGGTGTCATTTTGCATTTTGTTTTCTTACACATTTTAAAGCTTTTATGTTTATTCTATGAGCAGCGGAAGTAGTCAAAACAGAATCACAGAATGGTAGGTGTTGGAATGGTAGGGGCCTCCTAAGAACTTCTAGTCCAACCCCCCTGCCAGAGCAGGATCACCCAGAGTATATCACAGAGGAATAAGTCCAGGTGGCTTTTGAAAGAGATGGAGATTCCACTACCAATCTGGGCAGCCTGTTGGTGCTCTGTTACCCTTACAGTGAAAAACAGACCCTGTTTGCGTATACATTTGTGTCCTTGGGTACTTTTGTCCTCAGCTACCAATGTCCTTAAGTATCTTGAAGTGGCCTGGCCTCCCCTCTGTAATGTCTGTATGAGATGATTTCTTTCCCGTTTGCTGTCACGCAGCATCTCCAGCTCTTGACTGCCTTAGGAAGCCAGACAGATGAGCTGAACTAGAGCACAAGGGCAACTTTACCTGACAGCAGTGAACATCACTTGGAGCATTTAGCACCATTATTAAAAATCAGTTTGGGATGTTTGCCTTATTTTTCTTGTGCTTTTAGGATAATATGGGTCCTTTCTCACTAGCCAGCCAAAAGGAATTTGTGTGTGGGCAGAAGCGTATCCCTGACTCGTTTGTTAGCATTGGACTGGTGCCTCGTGGACTGGGGATCCGCCGGCTGTAGTGAGGGTCCGATTCACTGGCTGTTTATAGCACTGTCTCACTCTGATTGTATTTACACTGTTTCGGAAGCTCACTGCAGGCTTGGTGGAGGTAGCCGCGAAGTTTGGAAGAGGGCAGTAGGCAGCACTCTGCAAGATTGGTGAAAAAGTTACGCTTTCTGTCTGGGAATGCAAAATCAGTTTTGCATTCCACCTTTGCAAGAGTGTGGGGTGCGTGTCCACGTTCAGCATGAATGCTGAAGCTGGCTTCCCAGCTGTAGCTTACAGAGGTTGTTCTGTCTGAATAAAAATGTTTGGAGGCACTTAATAGTTTAAAATGAGGAGGAAAACCTTGATAATTAAGGAAGGAAGGGTGGTGGGAGGGGCTAATGCAGGGATTAAGAATATGACAAATAGCTGGTGAATTTCCTCAAGGAATCTGGTGTAGAAGCATGTGCAAAAAAGGAGGAGAAAGTGAAGAAGGCTCTGTGTGGAATAATTACATTGTCTGCTTTCTTTATAAACATTGAGAAGAGCAGAGCCTGTGAATTCGTGACGCTGACCTCTGGAGATGGTTCCTTTCATCATCAGTGGCTGTAACTGAAATACAAGCGCTGAAACTAGAAGCGTTCGGTGACAAGGTGACTCCAAAGGCAGGTTGTTAAAGAATTGTCACAGTGATGTAGAAAAAGCAACATCAGAGCTGTAGTAGTAGTTAAGCAGATTTCCAGAAGAGTTATTTCTATCATGAAATTTGAAGGATTTCATGTTTTGCCAGAAGTAGCAGCACTTGGAATCTGACAAATTGGGGGGTGTTTGTCTTTTTTTTTTTTTAACTCCCTTGCTTCTTATGTCCTGCTTAGGAGATGAGTGTTATACATTTGTTCTCTGTGATTGTCAGTAGTGAATACAAGCAGCTGGATAGAGAAAAGGGAGCCTTTTTAGTGGCAAGCTATGTTCGCGCTGTATTTAAGTATTTAAACTATTTAAGTGGGGACATACGTGAATTTCCTGTACCCCAGAGACATTCAGATATGGGGAATGGATTCATAAGAAACTAGGATTTATAACTTCTGCTTCTAGAACCACTCCACTGTTTTTTTGTGGGGATGTTTGTGCGTGTTTGACTTTTTAGCAGCCTTTTTCTTTTTTCCACTATGAATCTCTCTTCAACCTTTGTGGACACTGTCTTTCTAACTTTCTACTTTGTTCTGTTGCATCTCGGTATTTTTGTGGATCCAGTCTAAAAATCTCAAGGATAATCATAAGCAGAACTTCAGCATAGCCTGTGTATATTTCTTCCATCTGTGGAAAATCATGTTTGAGTGGTTTCAGTCAACTCAGTAGCAATCCTGGAGAATTCTGTGTGACGATTCATTGTTCTGAGGACTCTTTCCTTGCTAGGCAGCGTGATAAACATCTCTGGTCTGCATAAATAAGTCATTACATTGCCATTAAAATGAATTCCATCATTTAAAATACTTAATTGTGCTGTTTTCTCTATAGAGATTTTGCACTTTTACCAACTAAATAATTTTGTTATTTTCGATCACTGTTTCGATTCCAGAAATTTTCTGTAATTATAAACACTTTTATATCCACATCGAATGTAAAAGTTATAAAGATGAAGCTGTTACCATTGCAGAAGTAAAGCAAATCAACTTCTCATGTTTTGAGAGGCCCTCTACAAATTAAGTAACGTGTTACAACAATCTGTAGATGAATCACCATTTACGAAAGTACTTTAAGACATTGTTAATTCTGTGTTGATTTATGTAATTTTCCTATGCAAGCCAGAAATTGTAGGGGAGTGGAATTACTAAGTCACACTATGGGGATAAATAATGACGTGCCTTCTGGCAAATTAGCACAACACTGACATCTCTGAAGAGTTTCACTATTGTGTTGCTTGGTATCTACGATGAACTCGAGACATAAAATGTCTAGGAAGAACAGAAGTTTATCAGATGGTTTCAAAGGGCACTTTATGAGAAAGCCTTATCAATGTCTTATCAATGCTAAACTTTCAATAATAATGCTGTAAGCTGGGAGAAGTCATTGCATCTCATTTCTTATATGCACGTATATTTTTCCTAGTGGAATTTAAGTTAAGATTCAGAGATACAAGGATTGTGAAGTGGGGAAAAAAACGAACAGAGGGAAATGGGTCTGTGGGATAGATTTTTAGGAAGCACCATGTAGGACACTTCTGCCTGGAAGGAAACTGCTCAGAGAGGCTGTGGTACAAGTCAGAAGATTGCAGATGGCATGGAGAAGGTGACTATAACATAATTGCTCACTATCCCTTCCAGTACAGAAGCTGAAGGGTGTCAGGTGAAACAGGGACATTTTGGATTTCAAACTATGAGAGGAAGGGTTTTTCACACAGCTTGTAACTAAGCTGCAGAAGACCTTGCTGTGGGATGTTGTGGATGTGTGGCCAGTTAAGGGATGTTAAATGCAAAGACTGAATCTCTGGTTCAGGAAGTCCCTGGAAGCACTGTTTGCTGTGGTCACTGAATGTTCCAGGAAAATACGGTTTAGGGCTTGCCTGGTGCTTATGTTATTCCTCAGACATCGGCTTTTAACCCTGTTTGGAGAAAGGATGAGCCTTTTGATTTGACCTACTGCAGGAATTAAACGGGATGATTTGGGGCTCTTTCCAACACAAGGTGTTTAGCATTTCTTGGTGCTATTCCCAACAGGTAAATACTGATGTGAGAATGTTGTCTGATGCTCCTGAGACATTCTGTAGGCATTTTTTAGGGGTCACACAGGTTTTAAGTGAGGCTGTCATTTAAGATACCATTACGATTTCTTCATATCCCTGGTAACATTCACACTTGAAAAGTATTTTCATCTAGAGAGCTCTGTGAAAAGAAAAATTGGTTTTGATAGAAAAAGAAATGTTGCAGGGGAAAAATGCCTTGACATAAATAGCTGAGGGGGCAGGTCAGCATTCTGGTAGGGGAAGGGGTGGAAAATGTGGTCATTTCCAACTGCCTCCTTTCATTGTGGAATTGGCATCACTTAGGAAAGTAATTTTAACCTTATGGCTACTTTAATTTCCTGTTCTGTAAATTGGTAGCTGCTTAACTTCCCAACTTAGTGAACAGTGATTTCAGTGGTAATTCAGGCATCTTCTGAAAAAGTCACTAGCTGTGGAAGTACCAAAGAATTCTCAGCAGTTGTGTGCATCTGGAAAAAAAAAAAAAGGAAAAGGAGTAAAGACACACATGATGACAGTTTTTAGGATTAATACATTGAATAATTTCAGAACACAAGTTCTTTCTTTATCTCTTTAGGGAAATTGCTCTAATAGATGACCTAGTCCGGTTTGCTAGATTCTGCTGTTACTGTCAGACATGGAAGGTGTACCACTCCTCATTTTCTGCATTTTTATCAGTCAGAAACCCAGAAAATAATAAACCTTCCATTAAATGATTCCACAAATCATTTCCGAAATATGTCCTGTTCTTCCATTAACAGTAAAGATTTGCCTGTGTTGCAGTTTGAATGCTTGGTAGGTAATAAGGTGTTGACCAAAGTCTTCTGAAGGTAAATTAGTTCGGTAAGACAAATGAAAAAAGGTTATAGTGGTCTGGAGTAAACCAAAAACTACTTAGGGTGTGCATGGCTTCTGGACATGTGTAAAGAATGAATCTACCTAAGAGGGTAAACTGTTAGGTACATATTTTTCTCACCTCATTTTGTTTTCTGAATCTCTTTACTACAAAATCAAAGTTTACTTGCCAAATGTATTTAAAGATCATTTAGTCAGTGAAACTTAAGGGCCTGAATCATTATGAAGTTTCACAAAAAATAGCATAATGTGGAAATGTTGGATAGACACATGACACAAGCTGTTTAGAGATGCACCTAAATCCGGAGTTAGATATCTATTTGTAAGGTGGTACCATTAAGGATGGCAGCAATACGTGCAAATTTGAGATTTTTTAGCTGCATGATCAGTTGTATTGGTATAGGCGTTACCATCCTGAGAATGCAGATAATCCTCTTCTAGTAATAGGAACTTGGCAACTTCAATATAAATAAAAGCTAACATATCAAAGTCCCCATCCCAAACTACCCAATGCCTCAGTCTGCTACTAAATTAATTTGCATTTCATTTGTGAGGATATGGCAGAAATTCTATTCTTTATAAAGCTGTTATTCATTCAGACTTGAACTTTGATATTTCATGTGTCTTTTATTTAGACTTTTGTTTCATGACCAACTAGTGTTCACTAGCAGTTTCAGATAAGCAATAACAGCTTTGACAGAGACAACAGTAATGAAGTTCTTAAACTTTAGGCTAAGTAGCTGCTTAGTGAATCAACATTTTTTCCAAGACTTCTAATTAGCCTTGAACATCATTACATCATTTTAAAGTATTGATATAAATTATAAGTTCATTAAAATATAATATTGCCTAAGCAAGAATTAAATCACTGACTGTTCAAACTGTCCCTATTTATGTTAGTTCAGTCTACCCTGGTATTTACTCTGGGAACAATTTTTAAAAGTTGTTTGCCGTTTAAAAAAAAACCTTTGCATTTTAAGCTGGTCATTGCTTCAACTTGAATGACTGTGTGATAGTCAGAGTGCTGTTAAATGTATTTAAAATACTGATTTTGTTTCATGTTCCTTACAGGTGCATTCTGCTCCCTCTCTTGGGAATGAAACCCCCTCAGCAGAGCCTCTTCCTGCTCGTAGATTCAGTTGACGAGGGCTGTAACGTTTCTGAGGGTGAACAGACTTCTACAAGTTTATCTGGAACGATAGCGGAGCTTTTAGCTGGCCACTTTGAGTTCTTCCCTCCCTGGCTGCTTCTCCTCTGTTCTGCCCGCAAGCAGAGTAAAGCCATTACAAAAATGTTTACAGGTGAGTACAGAGCATAGGAACTGTTTGGTCCCCACGCCTGAACCAAGCACGTAGTGTTTGCAAGACCCTCGGTGAGGGCTGAAGGCACCGACATGTGCGTAGTTCTACCAAATGGCAACCACAAAAAAGGTAATTTAAAAAAAGCCACACATTTGAGCTTATTGAGAACCGTAGAATGCTTAAATCAGCCAAGTATTTTCGAGGTCGATTAGGTCTTCGCAATACATCTGCAAAGACTATGGCTGCTTTGAGTTCTCTTGCTTTGTGAGTTTTAAAAGGCTTTGCAGCCATGTAGGTGATGTGTAAGTACATACGTGTGTCATCTGCATACACCCGTTCCTTAGAGCCTCACATGATTGATTTAGTTTGTTTTCCACCTCCTATTAAAATCTCTCCCCTAATGTTCAGAAAGCAGGGAATAAGCTTTGAAGGTGGAACTTGAGAGGGAACCAATGTAGAGGTGGATTCCCAAAGTATATTTTTGGCAATATTGGCAAAGGTTGCACGATAAAAAAATTTTATGTCTTCTTCATTCAGGCTTTACTGTGTCATAAGAACATTTCTTCACTTTAATGACATTGTTACTGGAATTTCTCTGAAATTTAATAAAGGGCAATATCTAGACCGGATTCCAGGCTTATGTATAGAGCCTGTGTATATTACAGACACAATTAGGGCAAAAATGTGATTAAAGAACATAGACTCATAGGCTTGCTTGCTTCCACAGTAGCAAAAGGTCAATGGGATAATTGTGTTTTGGAATGAAGTACTGTATTAATCAGTGGCAGACATGAAGACTGGTATTTGGGAGTATGCGAGAACTAAAGGAAACTTTGGGGTAGCTTCACAGGGCTCCTTTGGACGTTCATGTGGGAATAGTTTTGTCAAAGCTTGGCTGATTAAATGCATTGCCGTTGCCAAAAAAACAGACAAAACTTTCATCAGAGTAGTTTTATTTCCTTTCCATTGAATCATACAATGTTTCAGACTAGTCTTAAAAACCTGCTGTTGTCTTCTAAGTATGTTTCCAGATGGAATTCCTGACAGGAAAAATCAGTTAAACTAATGGATATACCTTTAAAATAAATTTAATTTGAACAAATTAATTTCTCATTTCCACAGAGAATGACTTGATGAATAGCATAAAGGAAGTTGGCTTGTGATATTATAATCCCATCTTCACTGTGGAAAAGGTACAGCAGAGAAAGAGTGAATCCCAAAATAATTGGATACAAATTGAGGAAAAAAAATTGCAGGGTCTATTTGGGGGAAGTGGTGTTTTATCCACAATGAAAGAAAATTACAGCCAGTGTGACCTCAGGCTTCCTACTTAATATGCTGTCAGATGATTTTCCTGTTTACGGCCAATATTGAAGTTTGTGAAAGGTATAGTGAGGATGTGAGATAAAACTTGAGGTAATGTTGATTTGGTCTCTGGTTTGAGCCTGAAAAGTATAGATTGTCATTAACACTTCTACTGGGGCAAACTCGTCTTCTTCTGTGTGATATTTGAATGATTACTTTTAGCCAAGCCAGTTTATAAAGCTGTTTAATTGGTGGGAAGCAGAGTTCATGATCAACAATAAATATCTTTTGCAGTCGTGACAGAAGAAATAAATGCTGTATAATGTGCACTGCACTCTGGGACACTATTGTACTGAATTTCTAATGCTTCCAGTTTCCCAGCAAATAAACATTTGCAACCATAAAGATAATATAAGCACTGTACATTTTCTTCAAATGTTTTTCTTTAATGTGGAACCAAAAAAAAAACCAATCAAGTTTCACTGTAACTCAGTAGAATCGGAATCCTTTTAGAATTATTTTAGGAAAATGTGTCCCATCTGTAGTTTTGTTGTTTTGGGTTTGTTTTTTGGGTTTTTTTTTTTGCTACAAATCTGCAGGATTGCTGCAGAGACTTGGTCCTGATGATGGTTTTTTTGGCTGTCCAGTACAGATGAGAGTTCTTGAAGGCTTGGAGAGTTGGGGTTGTTCAGCCTGGAGAAGGGAAGGCTCCAAGGAGACCTTATTGCAGCCTTTCAGTACTTAAAGGGGAGCTATAAGAAAGATGGGAACAGTCTTTATAGCAGCGCCTTTTGTGACAGGACAAGGGGTAATGGTCTTAAACTAAATGAGAGGAGATTTAGATGAGATATAAGGAAGATTTTTTTTTTTCGCTGAGGGTGATAAAAGCCTGGCACAGGTTACCCAGAGAGATGGTGAAAGCCCCATTCCTGGAAACACTGCAGGTCAAGTTGACTGGGACTTTGCGCAACCTGCTGTAGTTGCAGATGTCCCTGCTCAGTGCAGGGGGATTGGACTAGATAATCTCTAAATGTCCCTTCCCACCCAAACCAGTCTGTGATTCTGTGGTCTCCCTAGTCAAAATTGGTGATGATACAGAAGATTATCCCTGCCACTCTTAAGAGTGTGTATAGGTGTGCCTGCATCTGCTACAGCTTGTGTTCTGGGCCCATCTGTATTCCCAGATTCTGTAGTAGCACAATGTGCTACGGATTTTTCTCCTTACTCAGATTCTCAGCTTTCATTAATTAAAGAAAA
>JANVCC010000062.1:6332926-6372690 GCA_025345505.1 Todiramphus chloris collaris | reverse complement strand
CGATCTAGCAGTTCCGATCTAGCAGTTCAATAGCGGGGGGGGTGTTGCTTCTTGTGGCTGCAGAGACAGCCTCAGAAATAGGAACCAAATGTAAAATGATGCCTGCATGAGTCTGCGGTCACCCTCCACAGTGAGCAGAAGCCAGCCGAGGGAGTCAGAAAGGAGTGGAATAGTAGATAATGCGCTCCCTCCTGCCTTCTGTTGAGTGTGCCCTGTCACCAGCTGCCACATTGTGCCCATTTGCTTTTCTTACAGAGCTTTTCCCTAACTTTAACAGTTCCCTGTCTTGCACCTAGAATTACCTGCATTATCTCCCACACCCACATGGTCGTTTGTTTTCTCATTTGGCTGCAAGTACGGGCAGTCAGGCAGTGAGATTTAACGCAGTCCTGCCAATTTTTGTATTGTACTGTTAAAAAAGGTTTCCTTGTATTTAAACTGAAAAAGCCCTCTAACCTGAAACTGGCACAGAACATACAATTTTAATTTTTTTAATGCTTCAGCTAATTAGCTAATAAAAATACTTCTAAAATGAGGCTACATCTTGAAAGCATAGCTGTTGTTCTCATAAAACTAACTTCCTTTTTGAAACATCTACTATATTAGTATAAAAAATGTAGCATTTTACAACCAGGCAATTTTATTTAGATAAGTCTGCATGAAAAGCAGATAATTTCTCAGTAGCAGCATAAAGGTAGACAAAAGCACATATGTACAAGTGCTCCATTTATTGGCTTAAATAGGCTTTCTTTAGTAAGCATTTACTTAAGTTGTAAGTTAATTCTTCTTTTGCTATGCACATAAACCAAATATCTATGGCTTCTGGCTTGATTATACCACTCAATTCAACAATGGCATTCTTGATCCAAAGAATTCCTTCTGGAGCATGAGGCATGAGTGCAGCAGTGTGGTACAAGCCATGCAGATGTCACATCCCAGGGAGCTGTAGTTTCCATTTAGCTAGACACTGGAAAGATACAGGGAAGCTACAATAAAAAGAATCAAACATGGACATGAAAGGGTTCCGTTTAGCCTCAGAGGCAGCTTAAGCTTATCCATAGGCAAAAGCAGACAATCTGTCACTCATTTTTCACTCTTTCTTTCATCTCTCATTCAGTTCCAGACAGCCAGATATTATGAAGTGCTGATATTTACCCAAACTTACTCTGGATTAGAAATCTTGGGAGCATAAGAATTTCTTATATTTCTGCTATTTGCTGGTTCTGATCTGAATAGATGTGGAAGGTTGTTTTTCTTGTAGCCATTCCTAAAATCCAAAAATAAGCAAAAATCCAAAAACTTTAGAGAAATGTAGTCAAAATCACAACCCAGCTTCTCTGCATGCAGAAAACGCATGTGGTTTGGTAATTGAGGCAACTCAGGCAGTCCTATTGCTGAATCCCCAAATCAAATCCGTTGTCTGACTTGGAACAGAACATTTTCTTATTAATTGCCATTCTGGAAGATAAAATGACATGAGACCACTTCAGGAGAGATTGCTTCAAAAAGAAAATCAGAGTTGTCCTCTAATTCTTTGTTGTAAGTTGGAATTTATTTGAGTAGTTTCATGTTACTTTGAAGTCTCTGTGGGAGCTGGATTTTTACTGTAAAAGAAAATTTTTATATATTTCTGTAGTTCTAAAATTTACTTCTATATTGTTCAAGCTTTGAATATGTTTATTTGTAGGTTTGATTTGGGGCGGGGGGGGGGGGGGCGGAGAATAGAAGGCTTGGGAAATACACTGGGAGCTTTTAATTACCATTTCCTTTCTTCCCATTATCACATTCTTCTGATTACCACCTCAAAAAGATGATACTAGGGAATTTCATATTTCCCAGTAAAAAGTTGTGTGTGAATTTTGAATTTCTTTGCTTTGTAACTAAAGAGGCAAGACTAAATTGTTTGAAATGGGCTGTTACCTGTAAATCTACCTAACTAAACTTCTGTGCAGTGGCACGGACCAGCGAGAGCAGCACATTTCAGTCTCAATGCCTCTCATCATTCTGGAGTAGATGCAGCAAAATTTATAATGCACAGTGTATTGCAAATGTGATAAAAGCAAAGTGTGCTGCTTGAGTTTTCAGGTGCATTTTACTCTGCTGAAGTCGTTACTCTTTTTGAGCAGTTTGTGCATAAATGGCCATAGAAATGCCTAACTTAATAACCTGCTGAGATCCAGCAGTGCAGATGATTAAGGCCAAACCATTGCCACTTTTTCAGTCATTTAGATCACTTTAAAGTAAATGATACACTTAAATGAAGTGTATTAAACTGTATTTAAAACCCTTATAATCATGTAAATGTATTTAAAGATACAAAAGTAGAATGATATTTCTAAGTATTTATTGGGACCTGCTAGTTAATAGCTTATTTTTTAGTATTAAAGTTTGAAAGGTTTGACATACTGTAAAAGCATTTGTATAGCCAAGATACTTTTTTTTATTTCTTTACCCCATCCCCCCCCCACCTTTTTCCCTTTTCCTCTGAATGACCCTAGATCTTGCCAAGAAATACATTTGGAACTGATTTGTTTACAGAACTGCCAGGAATTTAATAAATCAGGAAAATCCATATTGGAGCTCCCATTGGGTTGAAAGTGATGTGTTGTAAGAAAAATTTTAACAATGCAAAAAGCAGGGTCGTGGGACTGCAAGTTCTGTCTACTGCACTCCTGTTTTGCTGAGCTTAAGTAGTTCATGGGAATGCATCTGAAACAAAATGAGCTTTCTCTTAATGTTTTGGTACTTCTAGTCCATGAAAGTGACTTATTGTATGTGGTAGGCTTGAAAAGCAAGTTTGCAGGATCTTTGTTTGGAAATGTAAAATGACCTCATTTAGATAGATGCTTGGGAAAAAAACAAACCCATGGCTTTGTTTTCCTCCTTCAAGCTAGCAAGAAGAATTTGAGATTTAAAAAAAAATAATTCTGTCTGTAAGGCCTTTTCTGAATTATTTGCTTATTATAATGTGGCATGGTGCAGTGGTTAAAATTAACACCCTATTTCTGTTCAAAGGGCTGTTACAATGACAGCTTGTTAATCCCAGCCCTTAGAGAGCATTTTGTCCCTTGGATGTGCGAAGATCTGTATGAGTGTGCTATGCTGCTTCCTAAACAAACTTGTCTTCAGATAGAATCTCATTATCAAGGAATATTTGAAAATATTGCAAAAGAAAATAAATATTACCTGCTGTGAGCATGCAGCCAGTCCAATAGTTAAAATTACTAACTTTTGGACTATTCTCTGCTCTGAAGTCTTCTGAAATGTATATGCTTGGCTGCAGTGCTTAGACATTGGGTATGTCTCAGGTAAGTACAGAGCACAGTAGTATTTTTAACTTTGGTATGGGACAAAGTAATGATACAGCCTCATTTAAACAGAAAAAACCCTCAAACTAATCCACAAATCCTTTTTAACTTTGGTTTGGTTTTTTTTTTTTGGAGGGCTTGAGTTTTTTTCTATCACATCCAAAATGGTTTTATTCATTTTCCCACCCATTTTGGGAAGCAAAATGAAAATTGGTATTCAGGGAACACTGCAAGATAAGCAGGAGTCTTTTGCTTCTGAAGCACAGATAGGGGGACTGAGAGGCTTAAACAGTTATCACTCTGAGAGTTTTTGTGTGGAGTCTGGGAGTCAAGGGAGGTGAAGTGTAGTCATTAGTCAGGCAACATTGAACATGAGCTGAAATCTCCGGATTGCTGTCATGTGAGTCAATTGGGTATTCTCATTGGGGGAAATGAAGGAAACTACTTCAAAATCTGAAAAAATACTTGAGTAATTTAAAAATAAAGATAATTTGCATATGCAGATATATATTGGAAGGAAGGATGTGGGCGTGGGATTAATGTGGGAGCTGGGGATGTTGTGAGCAGAGTCACTTCTGACTAAAAACATTGAGAAGGAGTTTGCAGAGGGGGGTCTGTACCTGTTCTCATTCAGTCAAGTGACAGGTACAAAGCTGTTCAAAGAACTGGACAGTGAGTGAAGGCTGTGGTTGCATTTCCAGAACCCAACAGAGCTGTTCCCTGCACACACCAGACACCCAAAGGGACACTTGTGTCTGGTGACAGCAGCTCTCTGTATGCATGTGCCTGCGAGCGTGAGCCCTAAGGAATGCCCTGGATTTATTGCCTCTGTTTGCCTTTTATTTCCTCTGTATCTTCTGAAGGATTGTAACCTAGAAACAGTCTTACAGGTGAAGCAGAAGCTTGGGACCTGCAGAATCACAGGGCACTGTCTGTTCTTACTCAGCAAAATTTCTTTTTTTTGGCTTATGTACAAGAATTAGGGGCATTACAAAGTTACATACAGAGCATTTTATTCAAACACCTAGTAAATTGCTGAAATATGCCAGTGTGCAGGTCAAGTTAGGCTGTTACTTGAAGTTGTGATAAATTATGGTGGGTAAAGATAGTGTTCTATTTCTTCAGGACGGGGGGAAGCCTTTGTGTAATGGGGAAGGATCTACCCCAAAACAACTATTTTCTGTCTCCTGGCCTCCTCATTCAAAAATTTTCAAGCAGAGAATCTTATTAGTGTAGTGTTAGCCTGAGAAGTGACTTTCCAAAGTGCCCTATCCAGTGATTTTATTGTGGTGAGAAGCATGATTTTGGTTTAGGTATTCTATTGGTTTAATCCTGTCAGATTTGTAATGCTACCATAATTAATAAGGGAAGAAAAAAATATTTTGTCAACACTGACATAGTTTGCCTCTCAGTTCTAATCTGTTGTGTTTGTACAGTGCTCACAGAGGCTAAACAATTAGCAGGGTGAACTTAATGTGACATTCAGAACCTCTGCTGAAAACATTTGGGAACCAAAACCACAACTCTGTTATCAGGCTGAATTTTCAGGCAGAACAAGCTGAGTGTTTTGATCCACAAAATGTTTAAGTGCAAGAAAAACGTAGATCTGAAAGTAGCATTCTTTGGAATCTCACTTAAAATTCTTTGTTCCACGGAGATAGGCTGAAAAATGCCATTCCATGTTTTGCTCTCTGGTTGCTTTTCCTTCTGTATAATTTGGAGGTTAGTAACTGCTTTAGTTTGAAAAGCAAAGTTGGGTTTTTTTCTGACTAGATGAACTGACTGTAGGGAAATGTGTGTGATTTGCTGCATGGGAGGAAGAGATTACAGGCTGTCCCTGGAGAAGTGAAGTACAGTTCTGGCCTGAGCTGCTGTGCCTGTGACCTCTGCGGTTTTCTTCATAGCTTCCAGAAAAGCACAGTTCAACCAATGTAATGTGTCATTAATGAAAGAGGGTAGGTCTTCATCTGGTGCTTAATGTGGCACTAGCAAAGCAAATGTTAAAAATGACAGAGATAGCTGGGTCATCCGTAAAACTGTATCTTCATTTCACCTCCTTTTTGAGAACTGTGGGGCCACCGAGGTTGCCCTAGGGACTTCTTTACATGTGCTGCTAAGAATGGTGTTCTTTGCTTTGGGTGGGGGTTGTGTGTGTGTAGGGAGGAGATGTACGCAGTGAGCATGTATGAAATAATTTCCCTTTTTTCCTCTAAAGAGTAAACAGGTTGGAAAAACAATGAGATCATGTGACTATGAGAAAACCAGTTTCCTTATACAGTGAGTCACCTATCAAAGAACTGGGGACTTTATCTAGAACTTGGTCCTTACTTGAAAAAAGTAGGTAATTTTCATTTCACAGAGGTGTTAAAGAGTGTCTCCTATATCATAAAAGCTTTTAAAAGAAACAAAGGTGATGAAGTTGAAGTGATTTATGTATGTTTCATCATGCATATGCACCAGGTGTGAATAACCTCTTCTATAATTAATATAATAATTGTCTTAATCTAAACAACTTAATAAAATTCTTTGGAATTCTATTGTTAACCACACTGGATTATTCCTTTAGTAATATAATAATACTTAATAATCTTATTTTGGTTGCAGTTCTGGTGATTGTGCTTAGGTGTTTAATATTGTCCAAGGTAGGCTCACAACTCCTGGTTCAGAGTGATTTTTAAAACTTGCTTCATTAGTAGCATGTTTTGGGTTTTTTTTTCCTTACAGTAGGTGATGATAAATGTGTGTCTGTTATTTAAAGTTCTCTGCTATTATTACTAATTTACATTCAGTGTGTACACACATAAAATATATCATTGTGAGTGTTCCATACCAAGAACCGTCTGTCTTTTATTTATTTCTTTTTCACATTGAGTTAAGCGAAACTAGATCAGAAATAATAAAAATAAATTTCTTCTTTTTTCCTAGGCTTTCGAAAAATAAGTCTGGACGATCTACGGAAGGCTTATATTGTGAAAGATGTGCAACAATACATTCTGCATCGTTTAGATCAGGAAGAAGCACTGAGACAACATCTCACAAAAGAAACTGCAGAAATGCTGAATCAGCTTCACATCAAAAGCAGCGGCTGCTTTTTGTATCTGGAACGTGTCCTAGATGGAGTTGTGGAGAATTTTATCATGTTACGAGAGATCCGTGACATTCCGGGAACGCTAAATGGCCTATATCTTTGGCTTTGTCAGAGACTTTTTGTGAGAAAACAATTTGCAAAAGTCCAGCCTATTCTCAATGTAATTCTCGCAGCCTGCAGGCCGTTAACCACAACAGAGCTGTATCATGCCGTGTGGACCAAAAACATGACGCTGACCATGGAAGACTTTCAGCGCAAGTTGGATGTCCTGTCAAAAGTCCTTATTGATGGCCTTGGAAATACAAAAATCTTGTTTCATTATAGTTTTGCCGAGTGGTTGCTAGACGTGAAGCACTGTACGCAGAAATACTTGTGTAACGCGGCAGAGGGACACAGAATGCTGGCGATGAGTTACACTTGCCGGGCAAAGGATTTAACGCCATTAGAAGCTCAAGAGTTTGCGTTGCATCTAATTAATTCCAATTTACAGTTAGAGACTTCAGAGCTGGCTTTATGGATGATATGGAACGGCACGCCCGTCAAAGACTCCCTGTCAACCTTAATTCCTAAAGAACAAGAAGTCTTACAGCTGCT
This sequence comes from Todiramphus chloris collaris, assembly GCA_025345505.1. Lineage (NCBI taxonomy): Eukaryota > Metazoa > Chordata > Aves > Coraciiformes > Alcedinidae > Todiramphus > Todiramphus chloris. Next base: position 6,365,700 of record JANVCC010000062.1, on the reverse strand, counting down.
GGTTAAAGCTGGTGCTCACGTCAACAGCGAAGATGACCGCACGTCTTGCATCGTTCGGCAGGCGCTGGAGAGAGAAGATTCCATTCGCACCTTGTTAGACAACGGAGCATCAGTAAACCAGTGCGATTCCAACGGGAGAACTCTCTTGGCTAACGCGGCCTACAGTGGCAATCTTGATGTCGTGAACCTACTGGTTTCAAGGGGAGCCGATTTAGAGATAGAAGATGCTCACGGGCAAACAGCACTTACCTTAGCTGCTCGGCAGGGACATACCAAGGTGGTCAATTGCTTGATCGGATGTGGGGCGAATGTTAATCACACTGATCACGACGGCTGGACGGCGCTGCGGTCGGCAGCATGGGGTGGGCACACAGAGGTGGTTTCTGCGCTCCTCTACGCTGGAGTCAAGGTGGACTGTGCAGATGCCGACAGCCGAACGGCGCTGAGAGCAGCAGCCTGGGGAGGGCACGAAGATATTGTGCTGAATCTGCTTCAACACGGTGCTGAAGTTAACAAAGCTGACAACGAGGGCAGAACGGCTCTGATCGCCGCTGCGTACATGGGGCATAAAGAGATCGTGGAGCACCTGCTGGATCATGGTGCAGAGGTAAACCACGAGGATGTGGACGGAAGGACTGCGCTGTCTGTGGCTGCACTCTGTGTACCAGCCAGTAAGGGACACGCCTCAGTGGTTAGTCTTCTGATCGACCGTGGTGCTGAAGTTGACCATTGTGATAAAGATGGCATGACCCCGCTGCTGGTAGCTGCTTATGAAGGACACGTAGATGTTGTTGATCTGCTTCTAGAAGGAGGAGCTGATGTTGATCACACAGACAACAACGGCCGTACACCGCTTCTGGCAGCAGCCTCCATGGGCCATGCTTCAGTTGTAAATACCCTCTTATTTTGGGGTGCAGCTGTTGATAGCATTGACAGTGAAGGGAGAACAGTTCTGAGCATAGCATCTGCACAAGGCAACGTTGAAGTAGTACGGACTCTGCTGGACAGGGGGCTAGATGAAAATCACAGAGATGATGCAGGCTGGACACCTTTGCACATGGCAGCTTTTGAAGGTCACAGGTTGATTTGTGAAGCTCTTATAGAACAAGGTGCTAGAACAAATGAAATTGATAACGATGGCCGTATACCTTTCATATTAGCTGCACAAGAAGGTCACTATGATTGTGTGCAGATATTACTGGAAAATAAATCCAACATTGATCAGAGAGGCTATGATGGGAGAAATGCTCTCCGGGTTGCTGCTTTAGAAGGTCACAGAGACATAGTTGAACTCCTGCTCAGCCATGGAGCAGATGTGGACTACAAAGATGCTGATGGCCGGCCAACACTTTATATCTTAGCATTAGAAAACCAGCTTACGATGGCTGAGTATTTTTTAGAAAATGGTGCAAACGTAGAAGCAAGTGATGCTGAAGGTAGAACAGCACTCCATGTTTCCTGCTGGCAGGGCCATTTGGAGATGGTGCAGGTGCTGATAACATACCATGCTGATGTGAACGCTGCAGATAATGAGAAGAGATCCGCTTTGCAGTCTGCTGCATGGCAAGGTCATGTGAAGGTAGTGCAGCTTCTCATTGAGCATGGTGCTCTGGTTGACCATACGTGTAATCAAGGTGCTACTGGACTCTGCATTGCAGCCCAAGAAGGGCACATTGACGTTGTCCAAATATTACTGGAGCACGGTGCTGATCCAAATCATGCTGACCAGTTTGGGCGCACTGCTATGCGTGTTGCAGCTAAAAATGGACACTCTCAGATTATTAAATTACTGGAAAAGTATGGTGCATCTGCTCTGAATGGTTGCACTCCATCTCCAGTCCACACAATGGAGCAAAAACCATTACAGTCAGTCTCCTCTAAAATGCAGTCATTAACGATGAAGTCAAATAGTTCAGGGAGTACTGGCGGGGATATGCAGCCTAGTATGCGTGGCTTATCTAATGGGCCTGCTCACGCCTTCAGTTCTCCTTCAGAGTCACCTGATTCTACAGTTGACCGTCAGAAGTCATCTTTATCAAATAATTCCCTGAAAAGTTCCAAAAATTCTTCTCTCCGCACCACGTCGTCAACTGCAACTGCTCAGACGGTGCCCATTGATAGTTTTCACAGCCTGTCATTCACAGAGCAGATCCAGCAGCATTCCCTGCCCCGTAGCAGAAGTAGGCAGTCCATAGTTTCTCCTTCTTCCACAACTCATTCCCTAAGTCAAAATCATAATTCACCAAGTAGTGAATTTGAATGGAGCCAAGTAAAACCCAGTTTGAAATCAACTAAAGCTAACAAAGGGGGGAAGACGGACAACTCCATCAAATCTGGGTCAGCTGGAAAAAAAATTAAGCAAGGTAGTTCCTCCCAACCGAAAGTGTTAGAGTATGAAATGACTCAGTTTGATAAACGAGCACCGATTGCCAAGTCTGGGACAAGCGGGCCACTTAAATCAGTGCCAACAGAGTCACAGTGCAAAATTTTGGTCCCACCAGCTCAGCAAGAAGTTGGTCGATCTCAGCAACAGTTCCTCATTCACCAACAGAGCGGGGAACAGAAAAAGAGAAATGGAATTATGACGAACCCCAATTACCATCTTCAGAGCAATCAGGTTTTTCTCGGTAGGGTTTCTGTGCCACGAACAGTGCAGGACAGAGGGCACCAGGAGGTACTGGAAGGCTATCCTCCCGCAGAGACAGAACTCAGCCTTAAGCAAGCCTTAAAACTTCAGATCGAAGGTAGTGACCCAAGTTTCAACTACAAGAAGGAAACACCATTATAACAGGTAACCTATCCAGTCCCAAAGGAAACAAATGTATTCCATCGTGTGCATTTTAAATATGCTAAAATGATGTTTCATTGCTGTTTATCACATAATTGCTTTCTTAATGAAAGCCTTGAATGGTAAGATCTTAATCTAGTATTTGTTTTGCTGTCGTTTAAAAGCATCAGCTGTAGGGGAGTTGGATCGCTGCTGTATTTTCTGTTGAATCCTGGTTGCTCAAATCATACTCCACTGTCTTTCATATGTGAATAAAGCAGGAAGTTTCACATGGCATGGGTTTGGAATCTTCATAAAGACAGCTGGGAATTTTATGTGATATTTTCAGATACAGTAATTATTTCATTATTTACAAAAATCCTTTTCAGGAATCTTCTGAAGATTCCTCTAAGCTACAGGCAACCACTTCTGTGAATCTGGATTTTAAGTGTGAAATCTCAGTAGCATAATTATCTACATATTAAAAAGCTAAAGTGCTACGCTAAAGCTCTGGGTTTGTATTTCTGTTACCAGGAAGGTAACCTTCCTGTAAAAGAGGCGGCATTCTTAAGAGTAAGATGAGAATCTGTGTTATGGTACTGACTTTCTGACTGTTCTGTAGATCTTAATCAGTGGAGTTCATTTAGATTTCTCACTTGCTCTCCCATAGTGAATTTGAAGCTGAATTTTATGTAGCTCTTTTCAGACCTGAATTGTCAGTGAGTCGGCTAAAATAGAACTATTTTTCTCCCACTTCCTGATGAGGTTTATCCTTTTAGGGTATTGGGAATGTGTTAATAATTAATATATTTTCTATTAGAAATTCAAAGAAGCAGCGGCTTTATGAAACGTATGCACCTCTCTTATTGCTTATTTGCTTCTTTTTGAAAGCATATCTTTTTATTTCTGCAAGTGCTGCATTTTTGACAGATCAGACTGTAGCCCCTTAGAACAAGAATTGTTCTTGCTGGCTGACTCAGGTCTGCTGCAAGTCATCAAAGACTGCAGGTTTCTAGGACAATTGCAGGCGGTGCAGAATGCACAAATGGGAGCTTTGCAGCTATTAAAAACACGGAGACAAGGTTTTTCCCAAGATGTCCTGGAAATGGATTTCACCTTAATGGAATGCATCTCTCTAGATATAGGCTGAGGTCTCTTGTGAATTGCAGAGAGCTAGAATATTATAGAAACGTAGGATTGTTCTGGTTGGAAGAGGCTTTCAAGATCACTGAGTCCAACCATTAACCCAGCACTGCCAGGGCATCACTAAACCATGTCCCTCAGCACCACATCTACATGGCTTTTAAATCCCTCCAGGGATGGGGACTCCACCACTTCCCTGTGCAGCCTGTTCCAGGGCTTTATTACCCTTTTGAGGGAGAAATTTTTCCCAAGTATCTAACTAAACTTCCCCTGGTGCAACTTGAGGTTGTTCCCTCTTGTCCTGTCACTTTGCTACTTGGGAGAAGAGACCTGCCCCCACCGCACTACAACCTCCTGCCAGGGAGTAGTCGAGAACTGAGCCTCCTCTTCTTCAGGCTAAACAGCCCCAGCTCCCTCAGACACTCCTCACAAGACCTGTTCTCCAGACCCTTCACCAGCTTCATTGCCCTTCTCTGGACATGCTCCAGCACCTCAGTGTCCTTCTTGGAGTGAGGAGACACAAACCAAAACCCAGTACTCAAGGTGTGGCCTCACCAGTGCCGAGTGCAGGGGGACAATCACTTCCCTAGTCCTGCTAGCCATTGTGCAGGACTCTGAAATACTTCTTGGGGTCGGTGTTTTGGTTAAATTACAATATTTGAAACAATACCTTGTTTCAAAAAGCTGTATACTAGAGCCTGCACATTTGTAAAATGCAAACATTAGGAAAGGGCCAGAGGAGCTGTGAGGCAGGCAAAAGTGAAGAGGCAGGACAGCAGGAGCAGGCATAGAGAGGAATAAGCAGGTGAGAGAAAACGGGCCCTGAATCTTCATAGAAGTTAGAAAGACTTTAGATTATGTCTAGATAATGTTACACTTTATTGTAAATCAGTTGTATGGTTCTAAACTAGGATGTATTGATTTGATCTGACCTGTCATCAAAAGACTAGTTTTAATGAATTTTCCATCATTGCTGATTTTAAAATATAAACGAAGCATGTGGAAAAAAATGTGAACATACCACGTGTAATTTTGAAACTCGGATTGGGTTTTGCTATGTCTGGAAAAAGTAGTGCTGTAGTGAAAATGCAGGGGTTTTCTCCATGAAGTACTTAGTTGTGCAAGTGGCTAAGTGTAGGAGTAACTAAATGGTTCCTTTTGCTTTTTGTCTAACGATTTTTTCATCACTTCATTTTATGTATGGAAGTCTAAAACAATTTTGTGTGGATTATGACTTGCTTGGCACAGGCTATAATTTACCTTCCTTTTTTGCCAATTCTCGAGTACAAAACCAGTAATTTCCCTGACCAGTGAATAAATTAGTCACCTGTGGAGAATAACATCAGAAATACTCTACCGGAGCACCGGAGGAATGGCTTTCCTTCCCTGGCTGCTGCTTCCCATTTTTCTTCAGGATGCTCTCCTGCTGTGGGGACCTTGGAGCTGTTTTGGATGGTAGAGAGCACAGGTCATGGGATTTGAGTTAGGCAGGAAATACTTTTCATCCCCGGGATGTTGTCGTGTGCTTTAAAGCTTAAATAGAAATGATGTCGCTCTTTCTCTGACAGCACCGTTTGTATTACGGAGTATTTAAAAACGTAACATTTTTATTTTGTGCTTCTAGGCCAATTCCATGATGCTATGAAGAGAAGCTCTTCTGCTCAGAATGATTTATCAGCTGGCTGGGACGGAAGCATAGAATGCTTGTTTAGTCAACCTAGAAATTCAAGAATGTGATTGCTACAGTACAGTTACCTTAATTACTGTAACGTGCCTACATTTTCAGGCTGCCTTCTCAGTATAACCCTCTGTGCTTAAAAAATTTATTTTGTGTACTTTGTATTTAATACACAGAATGAGCACTTTTTTAATTGCAGAAAGATATATATGCTGTATTTCCCTGCTAACAGCTGAAAATGGTAAGAATAAGGAATCTAATGTCCTATTCCAGAACGCTTGGTAGAGGTGCATGTGCCACGGTGAACTGTGTATGGAAAGGCAGTGCTTTTTGTATTTATTTTCCTGTGGCTAAAGAAAATAGGCAAACAGTTTGTCACATCTGCGTTGCTGTAACATATGGTCAGTTCCCTGTGTACTTCAAAAAGTTTTCTCCACAAATACAAGTCTTGTAACAGTATTTTATAAATACTGTCCTTGTGCGTTCTGTCTGTGTAATAGCTGTTCAGTGGTAGCCAAGGGGTCAGACTGCAACCATCTGCGGTATCTTTCAGATTTTTAAGAAGCAAAATCTACTTTCTGGTACTACAGCACCAAATCTGGATGGCAGACAGTGACCACTGAAAGCAATAGACAAATTTGCTCTTGGACACTTGATCTTAAATCACCTCCGTTATTGTTATGGTGAGGAGGCAACTGAATATGGGTATGTTTTAGGTGCTAAAGTAAAAGGTCTGATCCTGCTTTCATGTATATCTTTATATGTTAGAAACAGCTCTTTCTTTTTTTCCAAGGCAAAGGACTGTATTGAGAATGTGAGTAAAACAAACCATGGAAAATACAGACACTTTGTTAATGAGGCTGAGAGAATTTTACAGTGGAAAAGCAAACAGTTGGGAATACCATTGTCTGGGGAGTGCAGAGATTACTGGCTTACCCCTGTCCTGAGACAATAACTCTTTAAAGCACAAACTTGTATGAATGTGGTTACTGCTTCGGATGGATTAGGTAGAGCCAGCAAGAGTATCTCTGTACCTGTGGCATGGTAAATCAACAGTCTGGGCAGTCCATCTACACGTATTGGAAAGCTGGTTCCCCACTCTTATAGTAGAAGGATTTTACTTACACAAAAGAGAGCAAAATCAAGGCCATTGTTGATAAAGTGAACAGTATGAATTTTTCCTTTGAATGTGCACATCTTACTTGCACAGCTCTCTGAGTGATAAAATGAAACAAGTGGGTTATTTTCTCCTATGAATGCAAGCTATATTCTACTACTCACCATTACACAGCCTTGCTCTTTAGAAAATAAGCCTATTTTTGTATGTGAGTATTTCTTCTAGAGGCTTGGGTTTCATCTTTTTCGTACTCTAATTCTGATCATTCCACAAATAAGATGATGGAAAGCTGAGGTTATTTTTCATAGAGGATTAATTAGATGTACGGCTATCCTTAAACTTTGATAAATGGCCCCTGGATGTATATGTAGTGCATATTCTGAGGCACTGAAGGGCTCCGTGTCTTCTTGTTATGATTAACAATCATCAGAACTTTTTTTTTTTCCTTTTAATATCTTGCACCTGCATTCTTATTTGCTTGTTACTAAATGTAAAAAGAATCTTTTATAGTCAGGCATTCAGCATACAGTAGAATTAGATGTTAAGGTTTGACACATGGCAATATTGATTATTCTGAATGTTTCATGTATTGAATTTCTTGTCCCCGTGGGACAATTATAAAATAAACATAACAGGCATCTGGCAGAACGGCCTTAAGAGGGTTAGAGGCTCAGTAAAGTCAAAGTACCAAAATGTTCTCAGCAAACTTGTTCCTTCCGAACCTCAAGTATAGTACATTTGCAATACTGTGCAAGAAAGACAACTTTTCTTAGTTATTAGATGTATGTTTTGTTCTGTAGAAAGGAATCCCTGAATGCCGACATTTTTCTACTGACCTTGACCTTCATTGGGATTATATTTATTTAATTTTATTGTGTTGTTATTAATTGCACCTTGTGGACAGAGGACATAAAAATATGGCCAGTTTCACAAGGGGCCACAACTTATTGATAGCCTGATGGTTTGTGTGTGAATAATATTTACATTTGAAGAAGTTGCTGGGGAAGCCTTATGTCCAAATCATCAGAAAACAGAGCTGTTGAAGATGTTTTCAGAAATGACAATACTTAAAGATTCTGAATATCGCTTTGGAACAGAGCACCAATTGCTTTAAAAACATCTACGTTCACAGAGGGTCTGTGTAATTCCACGTTGCTGTTACGTGTGATTATATATTTTTTTGTTTTGTTTTTTTTAAAATATCATTTGTGAGGGTTTTGCATACAAAGAGAAGTTGCTGTTCCCCCTGTTGTTCGCTCTGTCCTGCTTTGCTCTTTCCCATCTGTACAATCAAGAGGAGGTGAATGTGGTTGCAGAGCTGTGACTCAGCACCGGTTCTTCTGGCAATGTAACAGTTCCCACAACTGAAAAAAACTCCTGAATCCTGTTTCTCCTCGTCCCATTTCACTGGTCTTTCCAAGGTCATCTCCACAAGACGTCTAAATTTCTTGATGGCAGAGCTAGGGAAAAAAAGACTGTTTTGTGGACACATGGATATCAATACTGTCTGCATGTGGAAAAACTCCTCAGGAGAGAAATGCATTAAGAGATACAGAGGCACAACTGATGCATTTTTGTCTTCTCTGTGATCAGTATTGAAAACATTACCATTTATTTAAAGATAAAAAGATATTTTTCCTCACCAGTTACTCTGCTATGCAAATGTCTGTTATGCTTAATATTCCCCATCTGAACTCCTCAGTTAACTTGGTTTGCAGATAGACTGTTTATCCTGGAGTGGGTTGTAAATAGCCTTTAATGTACATTGAATGAATTTCACATTGTAAAATTTTTATTTTATTCCTTGTATTATATTAAGCGAAAATCCCTGTGTATATGAAAGTGCATAATAAATATATTTGCTTTTCAGCAGACATCTAACTGTTTTAATTTTACTACCTCGTTTCCTGGGACATTTCAGAAAAAGGTTATTAAGCTGGATTAACATTTGTATCGTACTCAATGAAATGTGACGTATGTGTCCAGTGGGCAGTCTAGGCAGCAAACCTCAGCCCCCAGTGTTGCTAAGTCCTCTGACCCTGCTTATCACCTTTTTCGCATTAATCTGAGTCAACCCTGAGCATTTTCAGGAGAAAATTCACTTGATGTTCTTGTGTTTTAAAGTGACCATTATAGACCGTATATACCAGGAGGACCAATAAATTCAATATTTCAGTTGCTGTAAGTTCCTACCATTTCAGGTGGTGTTTGCTAATTATCTCTTTGATAGGTGTTTGTCTGTAGTATTTTCAGTTTGAGCAAAAGCTCGTTTACTGATGGTGGCTACTCACTCTTCTTGAGCTTTTTACTAAAAAAAAGTAGGAAAGAGAAGTTTTCCAGTCATTATAATAGTCCCTTTTGTCCCTGTGACTTCTGCTTTATGTTATATACCCCTGGTAATTTCTCTGCAGAGTTGTTGAGGGTGAAGGAGGAGGTTGGCTGTGCCTCCTGCAAGTGATGATTCATGTATTCCAGTTCATGCTGCTTCTAGCTGTGTTGATGCTCGTGGGTCAACTGGTAACTAAGATTACGAGAGACAGACAAAATTGTCAGTAACTGTTGAATTCTTTTTCTGTATATTTCTGTGGTTTCTCACAATAACTATTGGCTGTCTTTTGTTATGTTCTTTATGTCTGAAATAACAAAGTATGAGATGCATTAGTTTAGTGGCTATTTTTTCATTGAGGCAAAGAATCCTTTCCACTGAATTAATCTTTGAGTAAGTTATTATGTTCCAGAGGCACACATTTTCTTCACATAACCACTGTAATAATATTTAAATAAAACTCTTCGGCACCTGTTCTTAATCTCTTATTCCATGGAATAGAAATAATCAGGCTGAATAATGCCTCACATCTTCTGCGAGATCTTTACAATAAGTCAGCTTGTGTATAACATGTAAGTTCCAAAAGAAAGCTGGGACTAGTTGGCACAGTGAACTAAAGCATCTCAGTTGAAGGCCCTTTGAGAGACAGCAATGAGAATTTGGCATTGATCTAAATCCTAATCATTTTATGCTACAACGAGTCAAGAGAAAATAGGGTACAGGGCTGAGAAATCTTCTTGGCAAATCGTTGTATTAAAAAAGTCTCCACATTTATATGTAGGTAATACAAAAAAATTGACCTTTAGAAGGAAAATCTAATTTGCTGGTGTCCCAGAAAGACCTACTGTTCTCACTGTTGTTCTTTTAAGTTTGTATTAGACCAGCCAAGTCACAGAACTACAATTATAGGTAGATTTTAAGCTAGGGAAAAATAACTTCTAACAGATTCCTGTGAAGCTCATGCATCTTCAGGAATTTAGTTTGCATCTTGTAACCATTTCTAATGGATTAAGAACGCATTAAAGGAGTTTGTTGTTTGGTTTGGAAACTTTTTTTCATCTCTGTGCCTCTGTTCATCTTGAACTTCCCAGTCTGTTCTGTAGTCACCTTTTGGAGCTTGCTCAAACATTTGCATTGGGCACTGCCAGAGCTACAGTGGCTTCACCATTGTTTTTGTGTATTCTTGAAAAACTGGGACCTTGGGTCCTACATCTTTAAATAGATGTCAGGAAGAAGCTCTTCACTGTGAGGGTGGCAAGACACTGGACCAAGTTGCCCAGAGAGGTTGCGGATGCCCCCTCCCTGGAAGCGTTCAAAGCCAAGTTGGGTGGGGCTTTTGGGCAACCTGGTCTAGTGGATGGTGTCTCTGCCCATGGCAGGGTGGTGGAACTAGGTGATCTTTAAGGTCATTTCCAACCCAAAATATTTTGTGATGCAGGAAACAGCTATGTCAGACAGAGCTAATCAGAAAAATAATTGCCACTTCTTTGAATCTGGAAGGTTTAAAGCAATTATCTCTGATTTAACAGGTTCTTTCAGTTGAAGCACTAATTCAGGCTTTCAGTCTGAATCCCCCCACAGCTAACTGACAGAAGGGCATTGGATCTCCAGCCAGAGACATCTCCATTGCCACTGTCTGTGGTGGACGTTTCAAGTAAATTCTTCACATGAAACTTCTTGAAGAAAATGGTCCTACAAAGCAGCAGCTTAGTTGACTAGCCTCTTTGGGGAGGGCTACAACCTTCAGCTTCCAGATCTACCGCTGTCTTCAGAATTGTTCTTAGTGCATGTTTTATTATTATTTTGTTTTTCAAAGGATGATAGGTCACACATTTAAGATGAGAAGTCTGACTCACATAATCTAGGCGAGCTGCTGCTCCTTAAACAGTGGTTTTCCAGCTGCGGTCTGCAAAACCCTCATGATTCATGAATGAATTTTAAGGGCTTCATAAAAAGGTAACAAGAAAAAAGGCAAACTTATTATCAGATGACTTGAATTCATAAGGGGGCCTTAGGCATTTGCAAATCAAGAAGCCTGAAAACCACAACTCTAAACTTTCAGCTAAATAAGTTAGTGGGTTTAAGGCTAGAAATTTTTGGTTCATGAGTTGGTTTGGGAGCAAATAAAAATGCAAAAAGTTTGAAAGCTGTCCCAGGCACCTATTGCAGTTTCTGAAGTCAAAGCCTGGCAGTTGGATTATGATTTGATTTCAAGATATGGTTGTATTTCTAATTAAGTTTTGTTCATTACCGACCTAGGGGAAATCATAAACACTTCCTGCTGGGGAGCAGCACCTGTACGTAGAGGCTGATTTGTAGGTGTGGGGATTTTTCTGCATGCACCTAGTATTCCCGAAAGAGAAGAAAGTACCCAGAGAAGTGTTGGTCAAATTAGCAGGCAAGGGGTGTAATGGAAAGACCAAACCAAGGTGATTTAAATTGGGTATTGATAATATTTCATTTGACTATGTTAAAGACTTTCCTTTTTTTTTTTTTTTTCTTTGTTTGTTTGTTTATTTTCCTGCTAGAATGTTGATCATAATATACATTGCCAGATCTGTATTGAGAAAATCTCTTATTTGGAACTACCAGAGAGGGCAGGAAGTTTTCAAAGAACCCTTTGTAAGATGCTCGGTGTCCATTAAAGGAGCTTGCCAGCAAAGCAACCTCCCTGTTCCCAGTGACATTGCAGATTTCGTGGTGAAGCTGATATTCTGAAGATACCAGGATTCCAGGGAGGAAAGATTTGTGGAACAAAGCAGAATAAGCTTTTGAGGTTTGGGTTGGGTTTTTTCCCCTTTAACTTCTTTGATGTAACATGTTTTCAGTCTGCAGCTTCTACAGGAAAGAGATTTTAAAAAAGCAATTAAAAATTCAGGTATGTAATAAAACTTTCTTTCCAATATAAGTTAAGCCTGTGAGCACAGCTGTTGTGTACTTGTGACGTCTTGGTGAACATTAAGCAACCTCCTAGGGAGACTCTTTAAAACTCAAAGGCTTATTCAGAGATGACAAAGACAGAACAGGTCTTTATTACAATTTCTTTTGTCTTTCTCCATTATACTGGTTATGCAGTTTACCATTTTATTTTCCCCAAGTACAAAATAATCCAGTCTTATTCAGCAGTGTATCTGGGCAAAATGCACTATAATAATAATAATAATTTAATAATAACATAGCTAGCTTTCCTTATCACTCCTCTAGAAAGTGTTCCTTTTTTACCAGTGAATCCCAAAACACTTTACAGAAAAGATAAGGAATATACATGAGATAAGTGTCTGCCCTGTCAGTTACTGAACAGACCAAAAACATAGTCAGGAAAAGCCCCTGGGTCTCTCCCAGCATGAGGCAATTCTGCCGCCTTGAATAACCTGTTGTCTGGCATTAGCTCATCTCCTGCTTTTTTTTAGTTCCTTTTCCTGCATTTGCGGTAACCACTCGCTGGACGTTGTCCAGCTCTTTGGCCAGCCATCTGAGCTGTGTCAGAGATGAGTCAGCTCTGATTTGGAGTCCTCTCAGGCAGCAGATCTGTATTAGTTTGGTCAGAGGGCTACCTCGCTGCGTCTGGTATGGGCTTGAGTCATGTGGCACATGGGAGAGCTTGCTAGGCTCTCTGTGTAGTCATGCTCATTTTTGCTACTGCAAATGCATCTTTCAAAAACCCCTCTTGGAAAAAAGCTATCAGGTTTATCCAGAAACCTGACTGACAGATACAGAAAACCCCTCGAGTTTTTCAAACTTTGTGAGAAGCACAACTGAGCGTGCATCTCAGCCTTCATGTCCTGCTGCCGGTTTTCTCCTGATGTAATACTCTGAACTGAATGGAAGATAAAGCAATATGAATACATCTATCTCTGGTATCATTTAATGTTTCTCTTGTGCCTTGGTTAGCTGTCGGTCTTTGACAGATTAATGGGGCTGACTGTTTCTGAAGGCTGTCATTTGGTGGTTTTCATGGTGTCGAGAGACGAGATCTTTTTACAAGCACAATGTTGAAAGCATAGCAATTTTTCAGAAGCTGGTTAGGACCAAGCTGTCTGCTTAGTTATCTTTCCAGTTACACTTTTCTGAAAGGCAGGAGCACAAAGCACAAGAAGTGTTGACGTACAAGATTTGGTTGCGTGAGAGAAAACATGGGAAGGGAAAGGCTGATGTCAGCTCAGAAGTTTTCAAAATGCAAGTCGCTCCTTGCCACATCTAAAAACTGTACTGCTAGAACAAGCCTTGAGATTATTACTGGGAGCGTAATTAAGAGCAAGAGTCCTCATTTGTCCATGGCAAGTGTTCGTTGCAGACCAGGGATAAAGCAGCGGTGCCCCTGCTCTGGCTCTGTTGCGATGTTTGCCCTGATAAGAGCATAGGTAGTTCAGCCTCCTTGTCTTCTGTTGAGGTTTCCCACAAGAGGACAGGATGAAGTTGTTTTTGAAACAATTTTGCCAATTACTTTTTTAACGTGCGAAATGGACATTCAGGCACATTCTTATTTATATAGGGTAGAGACTCCCTCCTTGAGCAGTATTTCCATAGCAGTACCTCAAAAGTCCAGTTCCCTTCAATCGAAGGAAAGGTAGAAGAATCTGCACCTAAGTTGATATTACAGTGCGTTTTTGGCTCACTCTGCCAGCTCATTTACATGAAACCTGCTTTTATAAAGGGTAAGTCTTTCCCCTTTGCCAAGATGGGATGATGAATTTAAGAACAGATTTTTCAGGACACATCCAGCTCACCAATCTGTCATTAGCAATGACCAATATCAGATGTGAAGAGTAGAAGAACAACGTAAACTTTCAGTGATTTTTTTTTTCCCCTGAAAAGCTCTCCAGCAGTTTGTGGTTCAAGGATTTCCAAACCTAGAGATAGTGTCTTTGTCTTTTTTTCATGTGTTGGTCAATAGTAACCCAATCTGCCAGGAACAAGTGGCTGAAATTTTTAAAAAGTATTTCATATTTGTTCTTTAAGGGCAAGCCCACTGTGCAATCATCTACTGAACACAAGCTTTAATCCCTAAATAGATTTATACCAGAGCTCTGTATATAAAAAAAATCTTGTTTGGTAAATGTGGAGCACTTGATATTAATGTTATACAATGCATAAAGTAAAGATCCTACTTGAGACAAAAGACCTTCCTCACATCTGCTAAAAACTTGTTTTGCAACAAGCAAGAAAAAAAACATTACACTACCACAGATTCTTGTAGGGAAGCTAGTAGGTCTTTTTGCATAGAGACAGGATAATCTCAAGCACAAAACCATCAATTGTTGTTTCCTTATTACCAGTTAACAACAGGAACAAACTTGAATATTGATTCACTGTCTCTTCAACTCTTAGTCAAAGCTGTCAGATGTCTGTAAGAAGGGGTGCTTGCTCTCAAAAATCAGTGTTTTCAACCTTAAAAGCGCACAAAGGGGAACACAAATGCCAGAGAATTTTACCATCACACATCTCATCAGTAGTTCGGTGCAGCATGACACTAACTGGGTGCAAAGGAAAATTAATCTGCATTTCCTAAGGTCCCAGCTTGCCAAGCTGTGTTCTCAGGATCAAGCTCGTACCCTGCAGAAATAATGACTGCTGGTCTTTTCAATCTGGTTTCATTTTACTCCGTGATTTTTATATGTCACATGGACAATGACTAGAAGCTGCCAAGTAGTGTCAAGCTGGTTTAGACTTGATGTTCCCCACACTCCTAATCTACTCCTTTAGACATAAAACAAGTTCCCACAACTCAGATAACACCATGGCGAAAGTATTTCTTGGCTCCTCCAGCTTTCCCACTTCAGCAGGACCACTGGGTTGCGGATACTGTTCCTCAAATGGCAAAACCCACGGTCTCAATTAAACCTGGTCTGGTCTTTGCTTAGGCATCCTAACTAAGGGGCATAAGTGATGCTGAGCGTGGAGCTGGACAAAGGGAACAACACACTGTCTCACCACAGTGGTACGTACCAACCGTGGTGAGACGTATGCAGCTCCTAGGCAAGAAAACAGGGAGGCAGCAGAAGTGATTTAATTGTTTTTCCTAAAAGATGAAGTTTTACTGAATTTTGAGTACTTCAAGGTACAAAAGATTTTTTTTTAAGAATGGATGTAGAAGTGGAAGGCTTGGTCTTTGCATGGATGTTTATTACTGTTCTGGGTAGTGCAGAAGAAAGTGCAGAATATCTTGTTTGAACATCCAGCTCTGTGGTGGGCAGCACAGGCTGGCCAGAGTGAGAGATGACCTTTTAATAGCAAATGAGAGTGGAAATCAAAGCCTTCAAAACCGAACACAATCGGCTCACTTTAATATGACACAGGAGGGGATGCCCGTTCAGAGATAGGTGGCATGGCAAGAGCCATCCTAGAAAAATTATCCCTGAACATTGACTCAGGCAGGATATAGCACAAGATGTGAGATATGGGAGTTGTACCTTGTGAGAAGACAGCAGCATTCCTCTATCCAAGAGCTGGCTGAGACTAACAGAATACGTCCTGAAGAGAAAGATCTGAGTTGATAGACCAACTTACTGACAGGATGAGTGCACACCTTGCTGCTAATGTAGCCTG
This sequence comes from Todiramphus chloris collaris, assembly GCA_025345505.1. Classification (NCBI taxonomy): domain Eukaryota; kingdom Metazoa; phylum Chordata; class Aves; order Coraciiformes; family Alcedinidae; genus Todiramphus; species Todiramphus chloris. The sequence goes on along the minus strand of JANVCC010000062.1, from coordinate 6,350,123 downwards.
GTCTGTTCCTTGTTTGGGGTCAGCTGGTCTGTGGACACTGTTTGGATATCGGAGAGCTGCCCTAGCATTAAGGCAGAATGTAGTCTAGCACATGGAAACCGCTGCCTTAGGATGTGGACTTTAATCTATGCATTCATTAGTTTGAAATTACACAAGGCTATTGAAGTGGGTTTCTTCTATTTTGAGGGTGTTTGCCTAAGTCTATTGTGCAATTAAGACCAGCAATATCTCGTTGTGTGTGGTGCAAAGGAGCCTTCCAGGTAGGCAGGCTATCTGCAAGGAACTCCCAGCCCAGCTCCTGCACGACAGGCTGGGGGTAGGGGCTGACTCTCCGGGAAAAAATTCTGTGATTCACAGCTATACAAAGAACTTGAGTCTCTTCCTGAATATGAAATGCAGCCACCTTATGACACAGTTCGTTCTCTGTTAGTTAGGATTAATAAAAGCCTGTGACTGCTCAGGTACAGTCCTGCAGAGGCTAACGCTGCAGGATGCACATGGGCACACAGCGTGCAAACAGCTGCACATAGGCCAGCGAGCCCACCAGCCCTCAGGCAAGGCTGGCTTCTGCTGACCTGTGCTGGCTCCTACGGGGCCAGTTAATGCAGGGAGGAGGAGGAAGCTGAGGCCAGGCTTGCTCCTGAACTCACACAACATCCTCAGAGATGGCCAAGTGGAGAGACCCCACATGTCTCAGCCCATCCCCAGGGCCTCTCCACTGCAGCTCAGCCTTGTTGCCTAGCAAAGGCACTTGGTTGCCCTTGTGCTGCCTTTTGTGGGTCTCCGCACCAGAGCTGAGAATCTCCCACGAGTGCTGTGGAGCAGGTAGGGAGGCAGCAGTGTGGTACCAGCACCAGCCCAGGGCTGGCAAGGCTGTGAGACCTCAGGTGTTTCTCTATATGCTACTACCTTGAACTACCTCTCCTGAAAAAAGGGCAAACAGCCTGCCTGATGTTGGATGGAGGTCTCACTGGGTGATGCTCCCAAGTTGGCCTTCAAAGTGGTGTTGACCTATGCCTGGGCCACGTCTGTGCCTGCCAGCCTGGTTTCTGTGACCAAGTTTAAGCGGTGAGACCTGGCTGCAGTGATCTCAGGCTGGTGGAGCAGCAGAGGTTGCCCACAGTGGTAACATCACTGGTGGCCTCCATTCAGACCCTGGTGGCCTCATGTAAAGTGAAGACCTGTCACCTCCAGCTTTGTCCTGGGTCTTTTTGTCTTTGTTTCACCCATGTTTTTGTGGTTCACATATAAAATCAGTTTCCAGCAGTAGAATTTCCCCTCTATCATTAGGTAGTTTAGGAGAAACCAGGACAATGTATCTGCTCATTTTACTTACCACTTTAATCCCAAAATACCTGTTCGGACTCAAGTTTCCAGTAAAGTGAGAATCAGTTTAAAGCAATCCAATCAGAGCATGATTGAATATTGCTTAGTTAACTGTTATTGCATCGACCAGTCATCATCTGGCAGGGGGTGAAGGATATTTCTGAACATGGAACAGGCTGGCTAAAAAGGAAAGCTACTTCACACAGCAAGAATCTCCATGTTGGGTTAAAAAACTGAAAAAAAAAAAAAAAGGAAAAAAAAACCCAAAAGGAAAGAAGCAAACCCAAGCCCCTGATGGGAGACATCAGACTCTGTGCATATCAGAAAGAACAAGGCAATTTCCTTTGTACAAACACACAGCCGTAACTCCTCAGTGTTTTCCCTAGCTTTTTTTTATTGCTGCAATAGCAGCTTAGGAAACATTTAGTGTAAAAAGACTCAAAACATGAGTCTGAAAAGGCACAAGAAACAATAAACTTGAGCCCACGCAAATGGCTCTGTCACTGCGCCTCAGTATTTTGTTGTTCAATGTGCAGGTGCAGAAATAGTGACAATAATTTATCGCTTATTGATGAAATTGCTTTATTACCAGGCGTTAGTATAGGAGTTCTATAACTGAAATTCCACTGAAAGAACAGTATTTTATTGCTAAGTTCAAAACCCGTGAAAAAATAGTCCAAGAAACATTTGTGATTGAATTTTAGTCTGTGACAAATTGCAATGGAATACTGTTTGGACAGTCCTTGGTATTAACCAGATGCAGTGGGATTCAGGCTTCTCCATTGTACAAGAAAATGACTCACATGTTCCTCTTTCATCCTAAGGGACAGATGAAAAACTGATTGCAGGCTCTCTCACTGCTACCCTTTCATGTTGCTTGGCCCGTGCTGTAGTCAAGCTGGAGAAGAAAAGATGCTTGTGTCTAAGAGATTAAATATGTTCAGACTGTAATCATTACTTAGTCCCAGCCGTGGTGCTGTGAGAAATTTGCGCTGTATCCCAATCCTGAGGCACCATCCCAGAGCAAACCCCGCAGCCATCGCTCCATCCTGCCTTCATGCTGGTTTTGCTCCACTGACTTTGCAGGCTTCCTTATCCATATGGCATCAGTGACTGCTCTGGCAAATTGCTACTGCTTTAATCTAGATTCCGATTCAAAAATACACCCTCTTCTCGCAGACCTTATATCTAATGGAAGTTTGGCCCGATTAAATATTGTTTATATTACAGCATTTTGAGAACTATAAATGCCGATGAGATTCAAAGCCAAATATAACTGCAGTCAATACAGACCCAGAGAAGTTGTTTTCAGGCTCGTGCCAACAAGTTGTGATTAATTTCTTTGTTGTGGTGCAAGCTCATTTCTGAACATGTTCCCCCATTAGCTCTGGGAGCACCCAGTGCAGTCCCTGGGATGCTCTGCAGCACAAATCCAGCCTCGCTGCTGCAGCACTGACTCAAATAGGCAGCACCAGCCTTGCTGCAAAGCCCTACGAAGCTTTCTTCTTTACCTCCAAACTAGGAAATGCTTGGTTTTTAACTCTTCTTGGGACACATTTGGGACCAGCAAAAATGAGTGTTCTTTGTCCTCCTGGTCTGTTATATAGCAATGTGACTAGAAACAGACTGCATTGAGGTAACAGAATGCTGCGCTGACAAATAAAAAGATGCCTCTGGGCAGAACTGATTAGTTCCTCTATCTTGGTTCAAGTACAATCATTAAGCCTTGGAAAGCTGCATATCTTAGACAGGTTTTGTTGCTGAAAACACTGAGGTTCCTGGAAAACCCAGGGAAGATCTGGTTTGTTTACATGATTCTCTTGGAAGTGGCAATTCATCTAAATTGAAATTGTTTGGTAGAAAACAGAGATTCAGACAGAACTCCTTTTTTTATTTTCTGCAAAGTTTGAAATCATCGAAGCATTTTCTTTTGTAATTTTGTTATGTCTTTTTTTTTTTTTTTTAAGTAAAACAGTAAAAACAGAAGTAGTAAAAGACACATAAAAAATCTAGAGCTTAAGATGAGCAGACAGAAATTTTTAGCTGATCTGAAGCAGTTTCCTCCTCTTTAGATTTCTGGGTCAGGGTACCTTTCTGATGTTGATCCCAAAGTCTTAAAAGACCAAAAGTTTAATCTGCAACCAAATTTAATTTTCATGTCTTTTGGCTGTATGGACTTCCTGAATCTACAGCATGCCAGGTTTTCCATGGTGTAGGTTTTGCCTCCTTTTAGCTTCTTTCGTCCAAATAGTTCAGAAGTATGAATGAGCATATTCCAGTCTCTCCTTGCTCTGCTCTCTGACTTTTCTCTGGCTCCCGTCCATTACAGAGAAGTAAAGAGACACAGATATGATTTGGCTTTATGGGAAGCGGTGGTGGGGGTTTCAGAAGCAAGTGAGACAGGACCAAAGAGAGTGGAGGAGGAAATTCATTTCCTCCTCTTGCATATTTTTCTCTTGATTTAATCTTTCCAAACACCCTATAGATATAAAATCTGAGCATGGGACTCTTATCTGCTCACATATAAAGTTTCAGAGCTTCTGCTCAGCATAAACAAACTGAAGCATGTGTGCTTTCCCAGAATATATTAACTCATCTTTTCTTGAGCATTTCCTATCCTCCTTGGTCAAACTGAGGGGAGTCAGATTCATGGCCATAAAAATATGTAAGCCTGGATACTGGCATGTCCAACAGGCAGGGAGTATGACAGTTGATGCCTTGTCTGGAGACAAAGATACGTGGGGAAATAATGTCAGGTTGCCAAGAAAACTCATCAGTGTTACAATCCTCAGGTATAACTATATTTTCTTTACACTACTGTACATCTAGACTAGATTTGTAGAATCATAGAATAGCAGGTTGCAAGGGACCTCAAGGATCATCTGGTCCAACCTTTCGTAGTTCATTGAAATTAACTTTAGATTGATGCATCATTAGAACCACCATTTAAAATCAATAGTGAAGAAAAGGTAATCTGTATTTCTAGGAAAATGTTATGGTGAACTCTGCTGACTTGATTTGTGTTCCTCTAAAATAAACATAATTATCTGTTCTTATAATCAGGTAATTGGTATATGATCTCAGTATGCATGATTCAGGAGTTACATTGCTTTTTCCTAAAGCCTCCATCAATACCAGCTTCCAAACAGTTAGTGTAACTGGTAGAAGATCATACCAGTTTGGAATCTAAGGCAGCTTTAATCTGACTGAATGTTATGTTGTACAGAGCTTCTAGTGCTGTTACTGCACTACAATAATTTTTCTTACTTAGAGCCATGACTCTGCCTTAAGTCATATTGCCTTATGCTGTGATCAGGTTTCACAAGTTAAATAGTCACGCCATATCTGTGCATGGATGGGAGTCCTTAAGAATACATCTAGTGCTTCAGGCAAAGGCATCTGAGTCTCAGCTAGACAGTTATACTCCTTCTTGGGGGTCTCCGTATATGACTGAAAAGTTATTTCCTGCACACAGCTGCAATAAGAAGGGTACAGGAAATGCTCACCTTCTTCTCTGTCCTTTTAATCCACTTTTACCTTCATAGCTGGGGCCCTCTTCCTCACAGACTGGGAACGTTGGTTTGAATCTCTTCAGACATGACCAAAAATAAGGAAGAAAGGTGGTGAAACACTTGCCCAAGTTGCCCAGAACAGTGGTCGGTGCCCCATTCCTGGAAACATTCCACGTCAGGTTGGCTGGGGCTCTGAGCAACCTGATTTAGTTGCAGATGTCCCTGCTCAGTGTAGGGGGCTTGGACTAGATGACCTTAAAAGGTCCCTTCCAACTCAAACCATCCTATGATCCTATCAAGGAAAAACCAGAGGAACAGTTTGAAAACAGAGAGATCAGTAGGAGCACAACTGGCAGCTGTCAGCACTGTAGCAGCCAGAGCAGCAGCAGCTCCTCGTTCTCTCTTTGTCAGGGGAGGCTGTGCTTCTGTTCTCCTCTGTGAGTGGAAACTTGCCTTCCCAGCAGCGGTAGGGCATGTGTGTCCTTCCCTGCTGTTGTTTCCAGATGGTTCACCACCAGCTTTTTGACTATGAGAGAAACAAATTTCACTACCAATGCAAAGCTCGTTGCTAATGACATTGTTATTTTTCATTATGATCATTTTAGTTAAGGACGTAAATATACCCTTCTTTCTAGTGGAAGGTATTTTGAGGCTCCTCGCATGCTTAAGGCCTACATAAGATGGTAGTTCACATCCTTCGGATTCCTTGTTTTATTAAAGAAAGTGTTAAAGCTAATTATATAGACTCCTAGGCAATTGCTGGCTCCATTCAGAAAGTGGCAGACACAATGAGTGTTAATGAGAACGATGCTTTCCCTCCCTTCTCCCCCATAAAACTAGGCTTATTGCCTCCAGGTCCCAACTGCGTAAGCTTTGGGATGTATTTTTTTATATCTTTCCATTTGCTTTAGCATTGTCTTGCAGCGAGTGTTTGACAATAACCTTTAATTTGGGGAGAAGCTGCTGCAGACTGTAATTAAGGCAGTCATGTGGTTTAAGAAAAAGGAAAAACAGCAGCAATCAACTACCAGCAGTATCTTTTTAAAGAAGAGACCTCCTCCTTGTTAAGTTGTTCTGAGAGGATATCTGTAATTAGGACACCTCACAGAGCTTCCCCCTCCCCATCGAGAAAATAACCTTACTTCTAAATATACACAAGGTATTCTACAGATATTCTTATTGAAGATGTCTTCTTAACAAGTCTTTACTAATGTAAGAAAAACACAATTGTGAAGCGTTTTGATTATAGCTAGGCTCAATTTTCTCTTTGAAGGGAAAAAGTATTTTGATTATTTCTTAAATAATCGCTTGTGATAATACAAACTCCTTTGTAATGCTCAGTTAGAAATAGTTTATATATAAATAGAGCCATTTAATGTAAGAGTAACCTGATCTTGTATTTTGAATGTGCTCTACTAAAGGATCAAAAGGTTCTCATTTCAGTAGATAGCTATTTAAAAAACAATTTTAATGGTAATTGAAGGCCTAATTAGTTACTTTGTAATACTTAACCAATATCTTTACCACTTCAAGAATTGCTAAGAAAGAGAGGCAATATCTCTGACAATTGAAGTTAAAGGAACTCATAAAATATAAATTTAAATGGACTGTTAAAAAAAAATAATTTATTTTCTTATTAAAAAAAAAATCCTTTAAACATGAACTAAATTAGGAAATAGTCAGCTCTAAAGAGGTTCTGAGAGTAGCAGTAACTGCTTCAATGGATTTTAACACAAAGCACAGAGGAGGTCAGTATTGTGATTCTTGTTTTACAGAGAGGAAAATTAAAGTGTGGAGGAGGGAGGTGAGATACCTCAGATTGTCTCAGTGACCAACAGGAGACCCAGGAGCAGATACCTGAGCTCCCATGGCTCAGTCCAGACTCCCTTCCCTCACCTGTGTTGGTACAAAGATGTGAAGCCCAGAAACCATGAAGCTACGGGTGCATCACTGCCCTGCACTAGTGATGGTGCTACCAAAGTCATCTAGGCTAGATGCTAAGGTAAGAACAAATGACCAAGTTTCAACTGAGTCAATACAAAGGAAAGGACATCAGCGTGATCTCTGTCAATTTTTCATCCAAGGACTTGCTGGATTATTGAGGATTCTGACACAAAGCAAGAGTTTGCATAGAAATTTAACAAAATGGATTACATTTAGTGTCGTTAGGAAGGTTTCTGGGTGTAGAACAAGGGAAGATGTGAGATTTCTGCTATGAAAACAAATAGCCACACAAAATTTTCAGATTTGTGCTGCTCCAAAACATTACAATCTCTATTTCTGGTATTTATGCAAAAATCACAAGTTGATTTTTTAAATTAATTTTTATTTGTGGGGTACTATAATGTGATCTACATTGTTATGAGTACCAGATAAAAAAACCAAACCACAGCATTCAAAAATATGCTTTAAGAAGGAATTAAAGTGGGTTTCAGCTAGGAAAGAGGTTTAAAGCCTTCAAGCGTCAACTATCTTCAAGATTATATAAGATGAGTATCTCTGAGGGGACTTCTGGTGAGCAGCTTAATGCTTACAGTGCACCGTGTTAGGGATTATGAACTCCCAGTTGTGTTGTGCTAAATTGCTTGTGCCTAGGTTTAGCAGAGGGGAAAAAAAAGCTTTGACATTGTGCCAGCTACTTTTGACATATACATGATAGCTCACGCCAGCCAGATGAGAGCTGTTGCGTTGGAAAAATAGAAAATGAGATGGTTTAGATGTGAAAGGGAAGTGTTGAAGAAAATTAGGCGCAGCAATTATGATATATGTATTTTTAATTAAATTTCATAGAGTTTAAATGTCATTCGAAAAGAGGAGAATTCCCAAGGCTAGCAATTATTTTGCACAATTTATAATATCTGTGAAGTACTGCTACCTTTCATCAAGCCACCGCAAAAAAAAAAAAAAAAATTCTTTGGGCGTAATGTGGGAAGATTTATAGCACTGGAAAAGTCTGCAAGAATGACAATGTTGATATCCAAACTTCAATTTCAGCAATGTTTGCTATTCATCTAATCTTTTTGCTTTAATCTCTGCAAAGGAAATCAACTGAAAACCTCTGGGTTTTGTTACTATCTAAGCTAATTCTAGGTCAAAAAAAAATCTGTGATGAATATGCCTGAAGGATCATAGAAATTGCTCTGTTTGGCATTTGCATTAGTACAGGATGTGCTTTGTACTATGTATGCAAAAATGCTACCGGTCTATCATCATATGCAATCTTTTTCTGTATTTTTTTTTTCAAGTGTTTTTGTTTATGTTTAATTTCTCCTTGATATGTGTGGAACACAGCCTTCTAATAGCAATATTCAGACAAACTGTTAAAGAAAAGCCCAAGGACATATTTCTACTAAGCAAAGTCTCCGAAAAGAAAGGGACAACATAAAAAGTACCCCCACAGACACAACTCCACGAGAAGATGCTGCTATTGAAAAGCTGTAATTATCTAATCACTTCCATCCTGGTATGAAGCATGCAATTAGCTGGCATCTTCCTCTCCCTTAAAAGGGAACAAATGCGGCATGGGTTTAATTAGAAAATTATTTAATAAAAATATTGCTAGAGTTCAAGTGCAAGGAGAAACCTGAAGGATTCAGATCTTTCTTTTCAGTGTCACAGGATGTAAACCAGTCATGAGTTGTATCTTTTAACTTGCTCAAAAGAGGAACCCTAGGAATACAGGTAGGCAAAACATGAATAGGGGAAAGTGTTGTGTAAACAAGCCGGAAGTCAATGCCAACCAGAATACATTTAAAATAATAAAGGTAGGAATGACTCTTGTTCACCTCTGAACTTGAGGTTTTCATTAACATGGCCAAGAAAAACTATCTGAGAAGTTCCATGACCTCTTTAGCAATACTCATTAGACAGTATCATTTGTATCACTATGAACTGAATTAGAACAGCAACACACTGAAATGTGGGAGGGCTACAGCAAGTTTAGAAAGCTAATAGTATATTTGGTGTATAATTATTTGTTAAATTCATATACTGAAAGTATGCTTTGGATAAATAATAACTGTGACTCTGGCAAGTACCAGTTTATAACTTAGCTTTAGTGAGATTGAAATGAATGGAAAAACTATTAAGAGGAGAATGTGAAATCTTCCAGAGAATAATGCCATTATGTGCAATAAAGAGTACTGAGCATTTAGCTTCTCTCTTGGTTTCCTCATACTGAAGCAGATCTTTTGCTAACTGAATTAATGAAATTAAGAGTACTGTCAGAAAAAAATCCTTTTTCAAGTTTATATATAACAAAGATGAAAAAACAAACTCAATACACTTTGCATAAGAGATGCAGCTGTAGTAAGCTTGTATTTCCATATGGAGGTACAACTACTTAAAATGCCAGCGAGGCAGTTCACTTTCATAAGTGAGCAATTACAGTGCTGGGGTTTGTGCACAGCAAATCCATGTCTGTAATCTGGAGTCAATGGTATAGACTGTAAGAGTATTTTTTCCATAATCACAGAATGTCTTTTGTTGCAAGAGACTTTCAAGATCATCTAGTCCAACCTTCAACCCAACACTGCAAGCTCACCACTAAACCACATCCCTGAGAACCAGATCCACATGGCATTTGAATGCCTCCAGGGATGACAACTCCACCACTGCCCTGGGCAGACCATTCCAATGTTTGATAACCCTTTTGGTGAAGAAATGTTTCCTAATATCCCACCTAAACCTTCCCTGGTGCAGCTGGCATCCATTCCCTCTGGTCCTGTCACATGTCACTAGGAAGAAGAGGCTGTCACCCTCCTTGCTCCAACCTCCTTTCAGGTAGTTGTAGAGAGTGATAAAGTCTCCCCTGAGCCTCCTCTTCTCCAGACTAGACAACCCCAGCTCCCTCAGCCGCTCCTCACAGGACTTAGGCTCTAAACCCTTCACACTTATTTTTCCAGCACATGAGCTCTGAGTCTGTTTCCAGTTTTTCTGGCTGTGTGCATCATATTCCCAACCACTATTCTCTCCCTAAACATCTGGCTCAGTTTGGAATGGCCATGTGTCAGCAAGACCCATGTGGTCTTGGTAGCAGTGCTCAGCTGCAGACTCCGATTCCTCAGCCAAGTGGAGTACAACAGTCAGGCCTCTCTGGAAAATGCCTGTTATATCTATGTGAGCAGTATGGATATGGAGACCGACACACAGATATGTACATATGTCTATGTTTTTTAGGTTAGAAAAGAAATTGAGCTTATTCCCCAAGGAAGCCTGCACCAGTGTAGGCAGCCTGGAAGAGCTGGGGCAGCAGCACTTCCCTACAAACCCAGGGATGCACCAGCCTGGCAGTGCTGAGGGTTAAGTGTTTACAGTGATAACTATGGGATTTCTGCTGGCATTATGTTGATTTACCTGGAAAAGAGTGCCTCAAGCTTTTAAGATGGGCCTGTATTGAACTTCTAAGAACTGTTTCTAAGTTGGTAAACACAGTTTACTGGGTTAGATCAGGGGATTTCTGTAAATACCATACCACAGGGGTACAATGCTACTTGTGCTCTGGGTTTAAAACAGACCTTGGCCTGTTTTAATTCCTGATTTTAATTTTGTACTTGCTGTAGTGCACAGAGCATCTTAAGAAAGGTAGAGGAACACTAAAAGGAATGCAATTTTATGACAGCTGTAAAAATATTTGATTCCATATACCTTTATGCCTAGCAAAGCATTAGTAACTGGATCCTGGCTACAGAATGTAATTACAGAGTTTGTTGCATTGTTGGGCATTAGTAGGATTCCTTCCATCTGTCTAATATTTCCCATCCAAGAATACTATCACATTTTATTACAGCCATTTAAAAATCCCTGGTGCTTTTCCAGGCTCATTCTGGGTGTGATAATACAGAATTTCACCTAAAATATTTTAAAGAAGAACTAAGCATTACAAGGTAGATAAGGATAGTGGTTTTCTTACCTATGTTTATACTTTTGTTGGCATAAAATAGTTTTGGGCTGATTAAAATATGACCAGTTTTGCTTTGTTGGGTTTTTTTTTTTTCTCAACATGAGTAGTCAAATACAAAAATGCTTTTCAGAGACCAAGGGCTTCACAAAATAAAAAAATGAAAGAATTTGTGTTCTCCTGCTGTAATTATCTGTTAAATTAGCGAACTGTATAGGCAAGTAACTTAAAATCAGATCTGAAGAGGTGTCAGTTGTATCAAAGTATCAATTAATTTAACAGAGGAAAGCAAAAGCCTGGCCCCAAAACTCTCAATCTCCCTCATCCTTTGTTCCACCTGTAGCAGCTGAAGGCACAACGTGAACCTGACTTAAAAAGCACGGATCCAGCCTTTCCTCTTGGTGTTTGAGACATCATGACACTTTTCAGGGGAAATGCAGCATTTTGTGCTCAGGTCCTGGCACCAGCAGGGATGTGAGGTCTTAGTAGGGTGATAATCTTCCTCTAGGCTGTACTCAAAATCCTTTCTATGCCATCAGTAACTGTGCACACAAGATTGTACTCTCAACGGACCATCAGCCATATGGAAATATAGTTGCCCATGCAAATACAGATGACTGCTTGTAAGTAAGGGCAATGGCAGATCAACCTGCATAAGGAGCATTGGAAAGCAAAAGTGTTGGGTATTCCTCATTAGGATCAGACTGTCATTTGGGGACTGAAAGGCTCTACACTGTTGCTTCTTTAGCATCTCTTCCAGTTGAGGTGTATCCAAACCTTTCCATTCAGTCTGGCCCTGCACTGCTGGCAGCAGGAGCAAATATGCACAGCACTTGGGCATTTGCTCTCTGCCAGACTTGGGAAAGCATGGGAACTCCTGAATGGGGGATGCCAGGCTGGCTGTGTGCCCTTGGGGAACTGACTGCACCCCCTTCCCTCCCAGGTCTTCTCAGTCACCAAGGGAAGGTGGGAAAGCAACACAAGTGCCATAAAGGATATTGGTGTTGCCCTTAATGGCGCAGCAGCCAGCAGTGGGTTGGTCAGAACTACAAATGGCTTCAAATGCTTCTGTAAAAAAGTGAAAGATGTGTTTTTTGCAAACATTTGTGTTTTAAATTTTGTTATCCAATGTAAAAAGAGAAGCTCCAAAGTCTATAGATGTCTTTGTTGCTCTGTAGGAGACATGCCTCCTTAAGAAAAAAACAAACACATAGACTATTTATCTTTTCTTCTTTGGGATAAAGCTTTCTAAAATTTTTTCTTGGTGCCCATTACAAAGCCATTTGAGGCTCAAATTCCTTTTCTCACAATATACTCCCTTACTTCTAAAATTATAGCCCAGCTGGGAGAAAGAAGCAAAATACATTCACTGTGGATTTCTGGCCAACCTGGACAAAAAATGGCAAATATCCACAAACTTAAGGAGTAGACAGCATATCAAATTCTTGAACTACAATAGGCTGACAAATTCTCAAGGAACTGCAAGACAGCATCTGCTTCTTCTCTGCAGTTAGTTTACATATGGGATGAAGATTTTATTAATATATTGAAGTATCATCTCTGCCCCCAGTCAGGAAAGGTTGAAGCAAGAATTATCTGATGCTATCTTTATTTTTCAGAAAAATCTCTTGCTGTCTCAACTGGCAAAAGACAGTAGTGCATTTTTGGGTCAGGGAGATGGAGGTGCTACTTTTCCTGCACATCAACTTTTTATAGACATCCATCTTGAATGCAGAAGTATCATCGTGTTGCTCCATTGAAATTTGAGCCAGAATACCCGTTCCTGCTCTTCTCCTCAGTACTTCTCCTATTGTTTCAGCTGTCTCCAGTGTCTCGCTTTGAATTGTTGATTATAAATGACCTAAATTCTCAAATTACCATTTATGTATTTTCTTCAGGAAGCTTCTGTCAGATTCCAGGACACAATATTTTAGGAAGAAGGACTTAAAATAGACATCTATGATTTTGAGAAATAAAAGAAGAACAATTCAGTCCATAAAGCCAGCTGAATATAAAAACAGTTTGTCTTTTGCCCACTCTAATTAGACAATCAAAAATAGAAATATTGAGCAGGGCATATCCAATTAAGTTTGCCATTCACCAAGCTTGAGGCATTCTTACAGAAGCTTCTACCATAATAATAAGGAGATGGAAAAAGAAAGCAGTTGTTAGCAATGCTCAGGAAATTTGGTTTTCTTGATGTGAACCACTAGAATGGTAGATCTGAGAGGCAGCAGTACTTAGTGGCTGTTTCTTAGACAGTTCTCCTTGTAGTGTAGATTGTAATGATGGTCTTCTGCTAGTGACTGCAAAGTATGTTGATGCTACTATTGAAGTGGTTTTGCAGGCTTGAGAAATCAGCATCCTCATGCTCTCTAAGCTGTGTATGAGTTTGAAGGAACCACTTAATTTTTATGGTTACCACTGAGGAAGTGTCCAGGGTCTTGGAACAGTTCAGAAGTCTTCCAAGATCTGGTGACCTTACTGGCAGAGAAGACAGGCTGCTTTGTTTTACCGTCAGCAGAGATAACAGGTTTATTTGTGTCATCAGGTCTTGTTTTTCCCTTCTGAAGCTGGAGCATTCTCAAGCTGCTCCTCTTGAAGTATCTTCTACAGGTCGCCTGAGAAGCATATTTCAGGTGTGTTTCAAAGGAGGGCAACTCTGGCAGCAGCACCATGTCATGCTTCTGGGCTTGGGTTTTGTAGTTGCATGGATATGAGAGAGGAAGGGTTGACAAAATGCCCTCCAGAGGTCCCTTCCAGTCTAGTCCATGTCATGAAGTTCACACAGCACCACTTTAAGTGAGCAACTGTTGCTTTCTGAATAGTACCAGCTCATGCCAGAAAGCTGCCATTCATCAGAGAAAGGATGGCTTACTGAGCAGTGTAATTATATCATCATCCTTAAAGAAAGAAAACCAGTGCAATCTGTGCATGAGTGAATGAAATGTTGTAGCCTGTAAGGCAGGCTGAGAAACATTTTCTAGTAAGTGTCAGGAAATTTTGGAAGACAACATGTCGTGGAGAGATTAATTATCGGGGGGGGGGGGGAGGAGGAAGAAATTCTGAGACCAGTATATGCATGTACTGCTAAAAACTTACCTGAATTAACCTTTATGAGCTATAAGACTAAGCAACTTATCACTGTTCATTTGCCAAAGGAAATTGGTATATTGGTAAATTAATAAGGCAATTTGTAGATTCTAAGATAGTTCAGCAGTTCACAAAGAGAAATATATCATAGTAAAAATTGGCCTGCATTTCAAACTGTGGATTAATAACAACTGAATGCATGCTGGCACATAATTTAGATTCCAGCCATGAAGTCTCTGAATTCTGAGCTGGAAACTACAATAATGTATTTCATAAATACAGCTATTGTTTTTGCTGGCGTCATATTGCATGTAGCCGTTAGAAGAGCACTGTGCAACATTTAGCAATCTTAAAGGCCAGGGAACAGTCTGAAAATCTTCTTTGCATTATCTGAGGGACTGAAAAACTGTTCTGAAGGGAACTAATATGCCCAGACTTGCTAAAGTGGAAAGTGTGCATCAATGGTTTTGAAGTTTTCCCTGAATTGAAGCTCTTATTTATAAAGGAATATTTTATTTTAAAAAAATCGTTCTTAAGATTGGATATTTATATAAATACTAGGCTGCAGTTTTGCCCTCCAAATAAACATTTGCAGATGATGGATATTTGGTGTCAAGGACAAATTGAAAAGGAATCAAAATGTATCACTAATGCAAACAATTGCTGAACCCAGCGAACTTCATCCATTCTCCTCCAGTGACATTATCATGCACCTCCTTACCAAATCACAGCTTCTAGAAATTACATATGTTTTTGTTTAGTTTGAGTGGTTTGGGTTTTTTTTAGATTTGGGATCAAAAACATTTGCTACTGAGCTTTATAGCAAATTTCAATGTAAACACCATAAATTCCCTTTTAAGTGTAGGTTTTGTAGGTGTTATTCTCTGTTAAGACCAATGCAACTTCATTTTAGGTATGAGGCATATGTGGAGACTTGAATAAATAAGTACTTTTTTTTTTGTTAGACATAGGGTTGGTTTTTTTTTTAATGTGTTTTTTTCCTTAGATTTTAAATCACACAAACTAGCAAGAAGGTTTCAAATTCTCTTTTTCACAGAGAGACTTTCCATGGATAAGCTTTTGCATATTTATGTGAACCTAAAATGGGATTTAAAAAATTTATGTTTGGGTTTTACTCATCCATATTCTAAGGCTGATGAAGGAGCTTAGGAGTGAATTCAATGTGCTTAATTCAGGGAAAACAGAGACAAGGAGGAGCAGTAGTTCTGTTGCCTGAGTAGAGATTAAAACAAGATTAGCTGAGTAGGTGTTGTCCGTCCCACTTGAAAAGTTTCTATTGATTTCTGAGGGAGCTCATGCTGACTTTTGTCAAAGGAAAACAACACATGTTACAGAAATAGTGCCTCGATTCCCATGAAGAATATTAGGAGCTTAGTGACTCAAATAAAACAGAAGCTTTCAGCAGTCACACTGTGAGCCCAGTTTCGCACAGCATTCAGATTGCTGGAGCCAGTTGTTTTACCAAGAAACTTTGACCTAAATGGGTTCAACCCACACAAAGAAAAGTCATTAAATTCACATGGTTTGTAAGTCAGGCTATAGGCTCAGGGATGCAACACACCTTGCATTAGCAGCAGGAACGTGTAGAGCTCCCAAATCCCGGAGCAGGTAGGCTCTGGCCTACGATGCCTGGCAAGAGTTAGATACCTGTGAGGTAAATTCAGAGAAGATTGTGCATTAAGCCAGGACTCTCTTAAATAATAGCAGGAAGAGCCAAGGGGAAAGTTTTTCCTTGCAGTCCATCTTTCAAAGCAAGCTGGAAACCTAATTCCAGCGGTCTAGAGAGGTGCATTTAACCCCAAAATGAAATTAGAGCTGTGAGCCTTCTCTGGAGTTAATCAATGCAACTGAGATGGTCTTTTTCAGCATCCACATACTAGGAGGGAGATGCTCCCTGTTCAGCAGGGTGTTCACTAGGGTTGTGACAGATCCTGGCTAAATTTATCCTTGGTTATTGGATGTCAGCCCATGTCCCAAGAAATATGATGCCCCGTTCTTGTATTCTGCTCTCACGATTTATCCTTGTGAAGCTGTTCTCCTTTATAATAGGTGTAAAAGAAAGAGATTGGTGTTTTAGCTCTTTTTTTAGGATACTGGCTTGATGCCATGTCCTAGCCCTTGCTTCCACTGACTGCACAAAGCAGAACAGCTTCCCTTTTTGGCCAGAACACAAAACACTCAGTCAGTCACTGGCCTAAGGATTAGGGGTAGCTTGGGACTGATGGCAGTAACCATAAACTTTTGCCTTGATATTTGATTCTGGAGAGAGCCTGATGGTTGTAGATAAAAATGCTTATAGATAAATGGTTATAGATAAAAGTGGTTATAGATTCCAAGTGGTTATAGATTAAAAGTAATCAAGAACTTCTTATTGACTAATATTTCTTCCAGATAGAACTGCAGGTCTTGCTGTGAACTATACTCCCTACTTGTCTGTAAGACACCTATTTGCCATCTTAAAATATCCTCCTAGATGGAATCTTAAAACAGTCAAACATTGACCCCAAGGAAAAGCTATTCATATCATAATAGTTGCACTCATGATTATTTGTAAGTGTAGGGATCTAACACATTTTATTTGTTACACTTGTTAGGCTCTCAAAAATCAATATAAATTCTGCTTTAGTGTCTTTTTCCTTTGCTTAACTATGATTTGTTTAAATTCTTTGAGATCAGGATAACTCTGTTAAGGACAATGTTTTTGAATATATTCAAAGCATACAGGTTTGCAGAGGTGGATTTTCCTCTATCAAATGCTGAGTGTCAAAGGCAGTCACATAATTGGGTGTCTGTGAGACTATAACCAATTGCAAAATGGGGATGTTTGTCTAAAGAAAGTAATCAAGAATTCAGCCTTTCCATTGGGATTTATGCTGTTTCTAACCAAACCGAAAGAGCCTTGAGAATAGAGATTTCCATTTCATTGAGCAGAGGAGGAGGAAAAGGAGAAGGAAGATGTTGTTTTGACAGTTTCATTTTTGCTTGTTTGTAAAGAATTTAGTTAATATTTTTAATAGTCAGCCTGGGTTTTGGAGACAAACTCAGCAGATGTGACTATCTCATAAAAGTCATTTCAATCCGTTCAAATGTAGTAAACCAGAAATTTTAATGCTTTGTGTTGTAAAATTCTGTGACAATGCAGTTGTCAGTCATTTAGTTATAGGAAATTAAGAATTTGTTACCAGAAAGGGGTGAATGGGTTGGAATTAATCCTATTGAATCACAAATGCATTGACCACCTTGCAGTTCCCAGTGTCGACTAATTATATTGCAAATGCCATGGTGCCTTTATGCAGAGGTGTAGTGGGTCTGGCTGGGCTGCTTTTCCCCATCCAGCCCTCATGCT
>JANVCC010000062.1:6178237-6332916 GCA_025345505.1 Todiramphus chloris collaris | reverse complement strand
AAGGGCTTGGTGGGCACCTGGTGCCGTGCCGGGGTCAACCCACCACAAGAGGCGTACCTGGTTTTCTGTGTGCTGTTTCAGATGTTCAGTAAGGTTCTCTCTTGTTTTTAGACACTGATTGATAAGAATATACAAGCAAAGTAACCACAATTTTTTTGTACCCATTTGGATATTCAGCGTGTGCAAATGCAATCTCTCATGATCACTGCAAAGCTGTTAGACTCCCTTAGCTTGGCAGTGTGATTCCTGGCAAAAGCTGGAAATGTAACTTCAGTCAAATTAATTATTTACACTTGAATATGAATGAACAACTGATAAACACATCTGGATATACTTACCTTTCGGTAACAGCTGATTTGTTTCTCCTGAGTATAAAACAATATTTGTCACATTCTTGTTTATTGAGGTTTCTGACCAAATTCAAATCATTGAGGCGTGAAAGTAAGGTACCTACCTATAAACTTCATTGCCCATGAAAAGCCAAACTTAATTTACTGATCTTCCAAATTGCTGTGTCCAGGGAAGGATTAATGGAGCAGTCTATCCGCTGCTTAGGAGCCTCTCAAAAACACTTTGAGATTATTATACTGTTGTTTTAGTTAATAATAAGAGTATTACCTTACTCAATGGGAGTATTGATTTCCAGATAATTTACAGGTGGAACTTGCATCATTATGAATGTATTTATATGAAACATGAGAAACGTTCAGAGAAGCCGTCTGGAATTAACAGCCAGCACACTGCTGGGAATCCAATTGCTTCAGTACAAGTCTATGAAGTTTAAAGTATTTTGCAAGCAGTGTAGTGTTTCTGATGAGGCGCCCTTCTCCAGTAGTATATTGTGGCAGGAGGGCTTTTCAGCTGCTACTTCTACACACTTGGTATTGGAGAGAAAGCTATTTACTTCATGCGCTCTTCCCGTTTGTCCTCCAGACCATATACAGACACTTCATCCACAAGAAATGATTCATGAAGCCAAGGGCTTACAGCTCTTGAAATCAGGAGACTGAGTTTAGTGGTGCATTCGAGTTGATTCTTGTTTACTGAATACATCATCACACCAGGCAATGGCTTAAACATTGATTCTTCACGGTTCAGAAAGCACTCTCAGCTCTTCTGTGACATTTGGACAAAGCCAGAGTGGCTAAAATTTATGGATGCCGGGCTGCAAACACATGATTGATCAAATAGTACCACTCTGACAGAGTGGAGGGGCAGAATGAAGGACACGTAATAAATAATAGAGACCGTGCATATGTTGTAAAGCATGCTGGGAATTGAATTGTAAGTGTAAATCCCTTTCTCTCTCCATATGAAACTGCAACAGTAACCAGTAATTGGAAGTATCTGATAAATGTTACTACAGTGAAGAAATGTTACAGTTTCTAGTGCTCAAGTCTTCCAGAGAACATTCTCTATGGGTTTACTCAGCCCTAAACAGGTCAATAACCTTTAATGCAATCCATTGGGGAAATAGAAATGCCAGAACTATAAAGTAGTCTGTATCAATTGCAGTCCCTTCCAAATAGCCAGTTTGACCTACGGAGCTAGATACCCAAAATAAATAGGAGGCTTGAGCCATTGAGATGCCAACCATCTCCCCGCTATTTCGACTTGAACAAAAATGACCTCTTTGATAAGGATCCCAGTTACCATTCAATAGCAACGAGTGACCATTTTTCATTATTATTACTTTTTAAACGTTGCAAGACTGCTGTACTGTCCTCAGAGTCAGTGACACATAAGTCTTTTGGCTAACATTTTAATAAGCATCTGGTTTTTTCAGAGCAAGACACAACAGTCATCTTTGTTAGGGTTTCCTGGCATTCTAATGTCATCTCCATGGATATTGCAATCTGTTCCTGCAGAAACAAAACAAATATAAAACCAACCAGTCCCTCCAGGACTTGGAGCAGGATGGAAAGACATTGAGAGCTTTCATCCCTCTCTGTTCATGGTTCCTGCCTACAGCTCAGCTTTGCTAAGAGTTCACAAGAGGCAAGCATTTTCTTCCTCAGGTAGTGAGGTCTTTCTGATGTAGAGCAAGGCTTCTGGACTTTCTGAGCTGGGAAAATTGCGGGTGCTCAGGTGAGGTTGGAAGGGTGACGTTCTTTCTCATGACAACTACTCAGTTTCCAATAGCCCTACAGGCTGAACGTGTGTGCCTCGTGAAAAGAACTTTGATTTACTTTTGTTACATTATGATATAGATATTAACTTGTGTTTAAACTAGCATGATTCTCTTGCTCTGAAAATGCACATATTTTTAACAGTGTGGGATGGTGGGAGTAACGCTGTTCGAGGTGGTGCAAGAGAGAGACTGCTTTCTCATAAATTGCCAGCTTAAGTAAATAGTCAGTGTGCCAGACAACCAAACCTGTAAAAATAGTTTTGTTTCACTGCCTCTTAATCCATACTAGCCAGGAAATATTGAGAGAGTATAGTAGTAAGAGCTGTGTTATGCTGTGGAAATTTGCTGTTATGACTTAAAGTTCCTGTCACAGAAATGGATTTTACTTCTGAGGTCACAAGGTGAGAAACTTTAGAAAGTGAGAAACTCTCTTATTTATGAAGGGATATGGACTCACATTAAATGTTTTCATCTGATAACAAGTATCACTAAATAACTCATTTTTAACACCTCAGCATTTTTTTAAATTTTTTTTTTTTAATTAAACTGCAAAAATGCACACTGGAAAACCTAAGCAGACTATTTAATCACTGAGCATGTGCTCTTGAAAGTGCAAATTTGTCTCCTTTGCTCTTATCAGAAGTTATAGAGGGCAGGGGTAACAGCAACGTAGTGTCAAGCACTAAGCAATCTCAAAATATAATGCAGTCAAATAGTGTGCCTTGAAAGCTGTAAATAACCGACTCTATGCATATACAGAGCAGAAACTAAACACAATTTACTGTATGAAAATTCCTAGTTTTAATCTATCACTGACCCTTGTCACTTTGTCACAGAAGACCCCTCAGTTGTCTTTCTAAAGCAGATGAGATACTGAACTCATTTTCCATATTTGAATGAGATCTTAAAGGAGGTCTGAAGTGTGTTGGTTTTGTTTGTTTGTTTTTTGGGGTTTGTGTGTGTTGCTTTTTCGTCGTTTTGTGGGGTTTTTTAAAAAATGATGTTAATATTTAGGATGTACCACTTGACAATGCCTCATACAGCTGGGTGTACCAAGTGAGTCATCAAGTCTACAGGAGTACCTTGGAGCTGTGCTGGGTTTTATGGCAGATTCAGTAAGAAATAGAAGTGGACCAAATCCCTTTAAGGCAGCTGGAGGTTTATGTAATTTGGGGAAAGAGGAACCTCTTAAATCAGAAAGAAGGTAGGATCCCCAGTTATCCTGAGAGTAGTTAAAAAATAATAGTGTCTAGGACTTAGAGGTTACTTTTTGGGCAGTGGATTGAAATGTGCCTGAGAAGTAAGGTCAGAGATGTTATCTGTGGTCTTTTTCAGCTGGGATGGTGAATGGTAGGTGGTTTGTACTGTCTGTGGGAGGTCACAGTGCCTGCGCAGTCTCACAGACCCTCGCTCACTGAGATTACAAATGCTGCACTTAACTCCTAGGGCAGCATCTCTCTCAAAAGACAGGTAAGGGTGGCTCAGGGCCAGTAAAATGCAAACAACAAATGACCCTGCTGCACTTAGAGGAAAATTAATGATGGTATATTAATTGCTACTTTGGCAAAAGTTTAATCTTGAACTCTCCTCCAACTCCCACCACCGCTCTGAGCCTGCTTTCTCTGCCTCATCACATCATGTCTATGCTGAACTCTTGAGCTCTGCTTTGTATATTGCAACAGTCAATCTTACAACTCCCATCCATCTCCTAGGAATGCCATCACTCATCCCTATCTCCTCACATGACAAATTGTGAGGTTACTGTGAAAAGTGCCATATTTTCAGTGCCCCTCGAGCTCCGTCTCCACTTGGCAGCTCTCTGTGATATCCAGCAAGATCTAACCAAAGGCAGCCGCGTAACAGCAGTAATGTTGCACCAGCTAAAACCCCTCAGCCAGACTGATTCACACAGCTCTGCCTCCCAAGGGTTCCCTCTCTTGCCAGTTCCTCTTCCAAGAGGAGAAATTAAAGGCCTGTCTGCTTTTTTGCTTGAGCCAGGCAGCCTAATGCTGATGCCTGTGATCCCAGAAGGTTGTTCACTTCTTGGAGAGGTAGCTGTGCTCTGTGGAAGGGTGGAAACAAAGCAGATGATGCTTGCATTTGTTTTCTTGAAAACATTTTTGCCTCCCAAATTCTCCTGGGGAGGACAAATGCTAAATGTCAGGAAAATGTTTGTAATCAAAGCTTTACAATGGCTGCGTGTTCAAACCAGTTGTAAATCCAGTTTAGGCAACAAAAGAGGAGAGGAGGAAAGTAAGTGTATGTATGGGCTTTCCCATGAGCAAGGACTGATCCCAGGCTGAGTGGATGGCAGATGCTTACCCTGGCTGGTTCTGACTATCTGGAGTAGGGCTAATGACAGCTCATGGACCTTCTTGAGTGAGTACAGAGAAGGGCCAGGGAGGTGATCAGGGAGCTGGAGAACCTCTCCTATAAACACAGGCTGAGAGAGTTGGGGTTGTTAATCCTGGAGGAGAGAAGGCTCTAGGGAGCCCTTATACTTTAAACCTTTTAGTATATAAGGGGAATATATAAGGGAAAAAACCTTATATATTATATATATAAGCCTTTCAGTACTTAAAGGGGGCCCGTAAGAAAGATGGAGCGGGACCCTTTATCAAGGACTTTAGTGATGGGACAAGGGGTAACAGTTTCAAACTGAAAGAGGGTAGATTTAGATTAGATATTAGGAAAACATTCTTTACTGCCACGAAGGTGAAACAATGGAACAGGTTGTCCAGAGAAGCTGTGGCTGCCCCATCCCTGGAAGTGTTCAAGGCCAGGCTAGAGAGGGCTGTGAGCAACCTGCTCTAGTTTTGATCTCCCTGACACAGGCTGGGAAGGTCAAAACTAGATGATCTTTAAGGTTCCTTACAACCCAAACCATTTTATGATTCTATTCTATGACTCTTCTTCTTTGTAGCTCATTCTTCTTGGTGCGTCTGGCTCTTTCCCTGTGGGACCTAAAACAGCACAGAACAGGGGGGTGAAAGGGGACCCACCGAATGACAAGATAAATTCAGCTTGGCACAAAGACGATAAAGCTCTGCTTTCACATGCCTGAGCCATTTTAATCTGTCTTTCTGAGGGCAAAGTTTCATTTTGTTCATTGTCACTGGCAGTACAGGAAAGACTCTTTAAAAGGCAGTGTCAGCAGGCTCAGACTGTGTTTGTGCTCCTGGAGGAGAGGTTGGCAGAAGAGACACAGAGCAGCTCTTTCCATGTCTGATGATCAAACAGAAAACAGAAATGCTGTCAATCTAACCTCTGGCTCTTTAGAGAAAACAGAAACTCCTGATATAAAACAATGGCTTAATAATAGTTAGGGACAGAGGAAGGTACTAATAGGAAACAAAAACAGCTGGATGAGCTCGCACTACCTGCCACCCTTCCCTCAGCTATGATTCCTGCCTTACAGTGTAAGTTCTGTTAACAGCTTGGAACTGGTCAGCTGTTGCAAAGACAGTATTCCTGAACCCTCATCTCAGCCTGAAGAGTGGTTCAGCTCCAACACATGCCTGCTCTTTAGTGGGAAATGCCTATACCATTAGCTTTTTGGAAGAAAAATAACTGGCAGGAGTTATCACCATTCACCATTTGTTGAGCCATTGCTATGTATTCAGCCAGGAAGCACAAAAATACTGCATAACCCAAGTGTCCACATGGCATGAAGGGAGAATAATTGGAGCAAACAGCTTGGGAACTGACTATGCTCTGAAAAAATGTTTTGCTATCCTATTCAGCAAGGGTTTATGAATAACAAATAGATTTTTCTCTCATCTGAGCAGCCTGAAATTACTTTCTGATGCAGAAATAGCATACACATTTTAGAACATTTCTATGTAATGAATTAACCAATGGTTCTGCTTCTCTTCGTATAAGGACTAGCAGACCCCTTGCAGATCCACAGAAACACCAGGGAGTGATAATCAGGATATAACCAGGATGTGGGGTTTGAAGTTGATACATAGAGGTTTGGGAAGATACAGGTCTGAAGTAGTTGTCAGTCTGGAGAAACCCGACCTTCTGCCCATCAGCCATCTAAACCCACTGCATTTTACTGATCTGTCATGTTGCAGCTGCTTTCTCTTTTTGGAAGTGCTCCTCCAGCTATACATGCGCTTTGTCAAGTGAGCAGCACTGAGCCAACAAGGCCATTCATTGCCTAACTTCTCATAACGTCAGAGAGGCCACCCCCATCTGCTCAGATAGGCCTAAACATGATCACTGAAGAACCTGAGCTAGCAGGAGATTTTAGATCAGACTTCACATATAACTGGTTCCCAAAGCAAAAAAAAAAAGCATTTTTGACCTGTGGTCTTGAAGGTGTTAATGTGATGTAATTGCAGCCTGAGACAGTGTTTAAGAAGGTGAAAAAAATCTTTTCAGTGGCTCAGTTCCAATCTGAACTGCACTAAACTGGGGCTGTATTAAGATATGAACACTTCACAGTGAATCTGCTCTGCCATTGACAATTGAAACCAGCTGCAGGACCTCGTGAAAATTGCTGGTTAATATAATTGATGAAGATTTGAGGGTTTTTTATTGCATTGTTTAAAAATTATTGTCATTTTTTAAGAGATCCTTATTTCTACAATACTTAGTTATCCTCATTAATGTGTTTTAAGGCAGCTATGTACCGATAGATCAGTGATGAACTTAACATGTAGTAATGAATCTGGCTAATCTGGAAGTCAAAAGACTTCTGGGCTTTGTTTTGTTTCATTTTCCAAAACTTCATAATAAATAATTGCATTACCATCTACAGTGTCAATATAGTTAAAATGGACATCTGAGTATTTATAGGAGAAGTGAATTTGGATTGATCTGCAGCTGAGCTTTGAATTTTGCAGATTATTCTCTCAAGCAGAATTCAGATTTTACAGAATAATCTGGAAATGATCAAAGCAATAACAAGCAAACATGCTGTATTTTGAGGACTGGTCAAAACACAGTTATGTTTCGCTTTTGTTAAAGCAACTACCACATTTTCATCAAAAGTAAGTCTAAACATTGAGAGTTAATTTTTTTTTTTTTTTTTTTTTTTTTAATGTCATTGCTAGAACTCAATGTTTCTTAATCGTTCCCCAGCATTAGCCATGTTACATCTCTGAGACTGTCAGGAAGCATGTTGGAGTCAACATTTTCCCTTTGCAGTGCAAGGACTCTTGCAAGTTACACAACGTGGCTTTCACCCTTTGCTGCAGTTTTTGAGCTGTGCATTCCACGAGACAAGGCAGAAACGCGGAACAAATCTTCTGAATGGAAAAACTGGGCTGACAAGTCTGACATTTCTGTGGTTTATATTGCCTGTTAGTAAAAACAAATAAGCAAACCCCAACCACATTAGGCAGAGACAGAGAAAAATTTATGCAGAAGTTTTCAGTCTTCCAGCATTTTTAATTACCCAGGTTTGGTTCTTCACTTCTCATTTTCCTAGACTGAAAAAAGAACATGTTAATGGTCTCTACTAAATACAACTATAAATCCTTCTAATCGTTTTGCATTTGTTGTAATGACATCAATTCTTTATGAATTGTTATTCCTTAGTAGAAAGAAGGAAACCTTTCATTACTCTTTTGCATCTATCCCCTTATGATACATGTTTCAGTATAGCATGGCAGAGTTGCACGTAGAAGGATGCCAAAGCCTAACCGAGGTTGTAAAGGATTGGCAGCCAGGAGCGTAAGCACACTGCTAGTTCCACATGCTAGCTGGTGTATTAGAAGTAACACTTTAACACCCATTTTTGTGATGATCTGAAGGCTGCACTCCCGGAAGCAAGCAGATCTCTTGTTTCTGGAAGAGGGAGGGTTGCCAAGTGATTAATAAGTGCATGACTGTAATACCGCAGCCATGTTAATTTCTTTCAGATGCTAAAAGTCAACATTTGGATGACAAACACTGCAAGTATACAACCTGCAGCTCAGAAAACATATTCATAGCACATATCCTGCTAACCCGTAGCAAATGATATCCAATAAATAACTTTGTGATGTTAACATACAGTTTAAAACCTCAGAAATCATTCTAGTTTACTATAGGAAATGCCCAACATTTGCACATATGAAAGACAAATTAGACACAGTGCCATTTAATACCTAGGGCCCTTCAGATATGGGAGGTGTTTTTTTCTTTTTGAGTGCAGTGAAGGACAAATGCCTTCTGTATTTATTTATATATATCCTATATTCATTTACAGTACCTTATGTTTTTCATTTATAGTTTGTTTCTACCCATCTAACTCTGTAATACACTTCAAATACACCCAGTAAGGTGTTCCTCTGAAAAATAAGTGAAGGCAAGACTTTAAAATTTTATGCCAAGAAAAAAAAAAAAAAAATGTACAAGTAGAAAGCAGAAGAGTTTTCCATGTTATAGGAAGTTTGCCTTTTGTCAGATAGCCAGGCAAATAGGCTAATCTTATAAAATTATATATATATAGTGGAACTCAGGTAAAGATGATAGCTCTGGAACAGACTATGACTGTTGATAAAATAGACTCCAGTCCCCACCACCTATTGTGCTCAAATCAGGATCAGGAACAATGGAAATAGGGTATATGAGGAGGAGGAAACATTGTGAAGTTACCTTCAGCACATGCTCACTGAGAAGCTGCCAGCTGTCTGGGGCAGTTTTTTTTTCTTTTTTTCCTTTTTTTTTTTTTTCCCCCCCTTCAAACCTTTCCCTAGACACCCATGCTGCTGTTCCTGATGGTTGTCAGTGTCTTCTTCACATGTTAGTTGTTCCCCATGGTGCATGAGGCTCCTCTTCCACCTCCCTTGCTGTGCACCCTGGGAGGTCCACCTTCTCCCCCCATCATGTGGCAGCTGGCTGGCAGTGTCCCCTTCTGCCACTCCTGGAGAAATAGAAATTACTGGCCTTTTTAGTGTGTCAGTAATAAAACTGTATCACCATGGCAAATAATATAAATGTTTCTCCACACATGTCAGGTTAAATACATCACTGACCAAATTTAGAGCCTTTTGCAGCTGAGGAAGTGCCACGTAAAGCAAATGCAGAGCAAAGCAGCTCCCCACAGAGAAGGTACCTACAGGGCCCATCCAGGGCCCCTGACCTCCCAGGAGGGATGGGGTGGGGTGGGATGTGGGCAGCAGGTAGCTACAGGGTGTCTTTCCCTGTGGCCAGAGGGCAGCTCTTCCCAGTTACCAGGACCAGTTGTTGTCCCTTGTGGGAACACTAGGTCATGTGGGAGGAGAAGGGGGTGCCTAATGGATGAGTTTCTCGGGAGGGGAAAATGAAATACTAACTCTATTGCTAATTCCCAAGCTTGTTTCCTGGCCCTTCCTTTATTTCCCCAGTAAAATTGCATTTTAATTGTACAAAAGATTTGCTGTCTGCAGGGAAAGCAGTTCCACCTCGAAGAGGGGGTAATTAATTTTCCCAGACTCTGAGAGTTCGATTTGTTGTTTGTTCTGGATTCAGAAGAAACTTGACCCATCTGCTGCTTTGTTGAGCAGAAAAGATAATTTCTTCTGAAAGCTCTTCTTATCAGGAAACCCGCCTTGAATGTTGATCCAATCTGCGTCGGGTAATTCTTTTAGTGCAGAAGTAAAACTGGAAAGTTATCTGAATAGCAACATCGTTTGGAGAAACTGCTGTAGCCACCTTTTTGCAGAAATATTTGTCCTACTGGACAAGTATTTGCCCACCACATTCTCCAGTGCTTGTATAATTCATAAGAATAAAGTATTTTCACTTTGCCAGAATATTATGACTACATCCAGCAGCTTTAATTTCTGTGATAACTTTTTTTTTTTTTTAACTCAAAGTAGTCTTAATTAGATTTAGATTATCTGAGATAGTATAAACATGTTCTAAAAAAGTGAGACAGCTGCTCTGTCTCATATGATAAGCAAATAAAACAGGTCATGTTTTCATTCATCATAGCCGAGGATCAGGTGGCAGGGAGAGATTGCAAAGGTGAGATGGTTTCTTTTCTAGCAGATGCTGGCAGTGCATTTGAACATGAAAAGATACCATTAAACTGCTGAACCCTAAGTGATAGCGTGGAGTTCCTTTGCACAGAACTTTATCTTCCAGCAATGTTGACAACCGAAGATGTGCACGCTGTCAAGAGCAGTCTGCTTCTGAGCCTTTCATATGAGTATGGAGGTGGTAGCTGAGCATAATGTATCTGAGGCAACTTCCTGATGGGTTCCCTTACAGAGAATAGAGAATTTTGGGGGAAAAGGCATGGAGAAGGCAACTTACAGATGATGTAATACCCTATTAAAGCTATGAGCCTAGGAAACTGCATGTAGGTCCTCATCCACATTGTGATTTGCGCCAAACACTGGTTTCCATCTGTACCTTTGATTTGGCTCCATGTGCAGATCTGACTCCAAATATGATTCTTAACAGAGGATTCACCATGTGAGCAGCCTGCTTTTCCAGGTTACACTAGTAGCTTCAATTTGGACAGTTACTAGTATTTGTGTTTTCTTTCTAATTTTAAAAACATGAATGATAATTTTTCCAGGTTCTGTTTTCGTTGTCAAAAGAGACTGCAAAAATAAAAATTTTTTGTTTCCCTCATTCTGAGCACAAATATCAAAGACTCAGATGCTGCCTTTGCCATTAAAGCAGTAGTATAGCTCTACCTCTTTTCCTATTGCTCCAGACAAAGAAGCTGTAGATCTTCTTGACCTGGCTGTGAGTTTGAGATTTCTATAAAGCAGGTAAGACCGACTCCTTAGGTGCCAGGGAAAGCTATTGTGCAACTGAGTTTTCACTTTCTTACTGCATATCTGTGTAAGGAATCTGTGGCTATCACAGATGGACATGTGCTATCTTGTATTTCTTGCATGGCTCTAGGTATTTGTAGTCTCTATTTTGTGGTTTCTTAAAAAAAAAGAAAAAATCAAAACAAAACAAAAAAAATCTATCAAAAAAACTTTGCTTCCTTCCTTGTCACACATTATGAACAATAGCTTAATTTAAAAGCTTTTTTTTTTCTTAGATGGTGAAGAGAAGATACTGTATTGAGAAAAAATAGCTGAAAGAAACAAATTTTTCAACGTAATTCTGTGTGCAGTAAAGTCCTGGCTGCCTTCTGGGAATTGAGTTTTCTCTTCTGGTGAGAACAACTCCGAGGAAAGTTTGTTTTTAGACATCTTTTAATGTACTGCCCTTATTATTCTAAAAAACTCTTCTAAAAATAAGGACAGCAGCTATGACTGTTCAACAGCTTTTTCTATATTATTTCAGTTTCTATATTATTTCTTTAGGATTTGGAGACAAATTGTGTTCCTGGAATAATGCAATCTCCTGACAGCACCGGCAGTGCCAAACTTTAGAGATGTAGGAAAACTGTGCCTTCATATTGTGGATGGTGTAGAAGGTGATAAGAAGCTTAGAGGAGAAAATAGCTTGGGGGAAAGGAGGATTAACCTCTCTTACTGACAGTGGAACAGATACCAAGAAATTATATTTTGCCTGAATTGCATTCCTAGTTTGAATGCATTCAAATATGGGGGAGGATTTTCTGGGGGAGGGTGTGTGGGAAGGAGCTGCAGTTCTTGGATTTTTGCACTCTGGCTGAATTTGTAGAGAAGTCTCTGTAGCTGATACGGAGCTTTTTGCTTAAGTAATGTCTTTTTATTATTGGGAAGAGTAATTTATTTTAAAAATTAAAAAAAAAGGGGGGGAGGGGAGGCAAAAAAGTGTCTTCTCCCTGTCCCTTCATTTCTGACAGCTTTTCCTTCCTGATCTGCCCCCTCTTCCTTTGCGGCTCCTGGCAGAGCGGCTGGTCAGGGCAAACCCACCAGCAAATGGCACAGGCAGCCACGGCTGACTCCCAGCTGTTGATCTTGGACAGGACAAAGAAACGCAATCCTCTTTTGTGGGGGGTTTTGAGTCTGATCATTTTGGTGCCATTCCAATCCAAACTTAAACCCAAACACTTCTGAATTCCCTGCAAAAAAAGAGCAGTGCCTTAGGGAAAGGAGGACTTGCCGGCTGTCCTAGAGCTGTAGGTCTTCAGCTGTGAAGAAGGCTGAGTGGTGGACTCTCTTCAACCAGCTCAGCCTATGACCACAGGCTCCTAGGAAGTGGAATGACCTGTGAATTGGGTTTTTATTTCCCTGGCAGCCCTCCTCCAGGTGAGCTGGGTGGGAGCAGCAAGCCAGGGCTGTTACAGTGCAGTGCACAGTGCTGGGGTGCTGGGAGAGGAGCTCACCAAGAGGATGTGAAGTAGGCAGGGAGCCAGACAGGTTTCCAACAGACTCCTAATTTCCAGGTAAGCAGCAGCAGGAGCTTCATGGCACTCAGGGCATCTCTGCCAATGTCGGTCTGATACATAATCTGTAGAAAAAAGTCCATGTCTCTGAACTGACACCTGGAGTCAGGATTGTAACAGAGTCAGGGATATCAGGCAAATTTCCCCAAACACCCCACTTAGTACACAGTTGGTTCACCAAGCTGCTATTTAATCCAGTAAGGCAATGCAAGACTGAACTGGGAGCAGCAAGGTTTCTTCTGAGAAGGAGTAAAGTTTTAAACTTACCACTAAGGAAGTACCTCCAGTACAAGTATGAAATGTAAACTGGAAGCACTCAGTGGACTGGAAGTCTCCTGCCCATAGCAGTGTCCTGGGCGCTGGAGCACTTCCCAGTCTGGGCGAGAGGCCAGGCTCTCTGCATGGGTGACTTGGAGAGCACAGTCCCCTTGAGGCTTAGAAATCCTAGCCTGAACTCTGCCTCTCCAGGGAAACTGCCCTACGTTTTGGATCTGCGTCCCAGCATGATTTCCTCTTCCTCAGCAGCAAATTGAGGGATACAGCTAACAGGGAAATGAGGCATTTAACCTTCACTACCTCACCTTGCACAGCGGTCTTGCCGGGGGGGTTGACACTCCAGCACAAACCTCACTGTTGTGTCTGGTCCTCGCTTCAGGGAAGGTCAGCATGTTCTCCCTTTGCTTCTACTCAGGACTTTCTTATCCCTTCTGTGGCACGACTCCGGTTGCCCTACTAACTGTTTTAGAAAACATCGCTTCAAATAAAATCTCCAAGGCTTAATTTAGACAAGAATATTTAAACTTTTCCATAGACGTGAAGTCACCAGTTGGCACTAATCTGTGTTTATAGACATAAAATCTCCTGGTTATTATTTGCTTTTCTGCTGGTTAAGCTCCTTTAACCCATGCTGCCTTCCACACCAGCCTTCATTCAGTGGTGGCCTGCCAGGTGGTGAACTTCTGGATCAGCTGGTGTTTCAGTGGCTGAACAACTTCCACAACTAAGTAGCTTTCAAAGTATCAAAGTCAGACCTGAATCTTCTTGTGCTTGGCTTTTAGATTAATCAGCTCTGCCTATGCCTGAATCCCTCTCCTGTGGGAATCCCTTCAATTCAAGGAGAGGAATGGCTGGAGTTTAAAGCAACTATTACAGGATAATGGTGGAAAATGAAGTTTGAGTTCATAAAGATTTCTTGTATCAAGAAAATTATTTGGAACTGATATCCAATCAGCCAACAAAGAGAATTACACCTTGGGGTCCTCTCACCCATTGGCACAAATTACGTTTCAGATTCTTGAGCAGATGCAGTGGTCTATTCACAAAGGAGCTCTAGAACAATAATTAAGTATGGAAAATTTTTGGAAGGTATTTATAAGAATTGACAATCAGACTCAATTTGTTTGTGATACCTAAACAGAAGAGATGGAGAGAAATTAAGATCACAAAGAAAATTATTTTGCATTTTTCACTGGCTTGCAATAGATTTCTAGATATTTGTGATAATGAAACTGGGAGGAATAATTTAAAAGTATTGCTGAAAATATGATCAAAATCTAGTATTCCAAATGAAGATGGTAATCATGAAAAGTGACACTCCCCCTCCCACCCCCACCCCAAAAAAAAAAAATTTATTACAAAGAGCCTATCTTGAATGGGTGTCTTAAATTGCATGTTATTTCTGTCATTTTCAGACACATCAAAATCAGCATGCTCTTTTAAGCAATGTCCAAAGGAGAGTGAAAGGCCCTCATTGTTAATGTTTGTGGTGTAAGCATTAAATGGCAGCCCTTGTTGTTTATATTGGATTTAGATCCAAAGCAGCTCTTGGAGCTGTTTTGTCAGGTGTTAAACCACACGTAAAGACACCACTTTACTGACTATTGCAATTGTACCATAAATTATCACATTATAAGAAGAGGACAATACGCTATTATTGTAAAGAAGAGCTATACTGCTTATGAATCTTTTGCAGTTATCAATAACATGACAGTCACAAAAATTTAAGTCTGAGTTTTTCAATGTTGTCACTTCCTCGAGGTATACAGAGTCGCTGTTTACTTTCCAGTGTAAAACAGAAGACATAAACAGACATTAGGACTACAATTTCTAACCAACAGATTCAGCATAAGACCATGCACCCAGGAGGGATATTTCAAAGCAGATTAAAACTTTTGATCTGTATTTAGCTACAGTTTATTTGCAGGCTGCAGCTGAATTGGTTAAGAGCTGATGCAAATTGTTATGAGTGACCAAGGGCCCACCTTCCTCACACCTCTACTGAAATATAGAAAAACTCATAGAAAATACTGCTTCATATTTTGCATAAACCATCCTGTAGCCTTTGGTTACTTTTCATTTTAATCCACTTTATATGCCTAACCCTTAAAGGGAGGTAAAGTTAAGCAAATGGAAATGTTTAGAATTTTCTTCTGCAATTCATCCATGGTATTTTTGGTTGTGTTGTCCTGGAAACCTCAGTCATGGCTTATATTCCCGCTATCACATAAGAGACTTCAGGTGATTGCATTTTTACTGGCTCAGGGTGCATGGATATTTCAAAGTGGCAGCATCCAGCTGCAATCTCTCTAATCAGCCAGCAGTGCATATCCCAAAGGAATGACTTCCAGAATGAAAATATATTGTTTTAAATCATAATAATATTACTGAACCTTCCACATGTCATTTGAATCTCCTGGGAAACACTTAAATTTAGATTAACATTCAACCTAGTCAGAATAATTAGCCTTGCCTACCCTTGGCTTTGGCTGCAGAATTTTGGATCTCTGTAAAATATATTCCTCGTAGCTCTGGCCTTTCCCTTTTCTGACACCAGGTATGATGTAAGTTCGGACTGCACAAGCCCACAGTGCTATTAGGAATTTTTCCTTCCTGTTTTGTCTTGCCAGAAATTGTAGTATTATTGTTCTTAGCTTCATTGTACTGAATTACTAAAATTGGGAGGAACTTGTGCTTTTATGTTCAGGCAAAGGAAAGTTCTCTAAACGGGACTAACAAAAGTCCGTAGTTCTAATAGTTGTTTCCTCATCACTCTTTGGCTACACTCATCCTTGTTTTCCAGGATTTCACAAGGTTTTGACTGCCTGACATACAACTATATGTGTATATATATATATACACATATATATATATTTGCTATTGTTAATATTGTTTAAATTGACATATGCATTATAATGAACCCAGCTATTTGGGTCTGAACATGAAAGTGAAGTATCAAAGTAGCATCTTAGTTCCTGCTAGCTTTGGTGGACATATGTGTCATTGTTCTTAAAAATAATCTTATTAAAAATTTGGGAACCAAGAAAGTTTAAAAAAGGTTTTTGTTTGTTGAGGTTTTTTGGGCTTTTTTTTTTGTTTTTTTGTTGGTTGTTTGTTTTTTTTTTTTTTTTTTTTGTTTTGTTTTGGGTTTTGTTTTTTTTTGTTTGGTTGGTTTTTTGTTTTTTTGTGGATCAATTTATTTGTTTTCTGTAATCCTTGCTTGGGCTACCCAGAGAATGCTTTGTAATACTAAATGCCAGACTGCTTCTTGTACCAGAGCTGTGCAGCAGTAGCATGAGTAAGTGAACCTACAAACTCTTAGCTATTCATTAGACAGGGAAAAAAAGTACCTAGGAAGGGTCTCATTCTTTGCTGGGACTGTCACAGGACTGAAACTGAATGAGGAGAAATTAGGAAATGGTGGAATAGAAAAAAAAAAAAGGACTTCTTGCTCTCTGCCTTTTGGACAACTTTGTATTGTTCCTCAAAGCTGTAAAGAATTTAAAAGATGAATATGCTGAGCTGTAAAATGTGATTATTATCTAAATTGTTTGCATTACTACTTGTTATTCAGTTTTATTGCACTTTCATTTTCTTGTCCAATTTTATAGAAAGCTTTATAAAACCCGCAGTGCTTTGGCACAGGTATCTTGCCTGACTCTTATTGGGAAGCACTTATTCACTCGGAAAAAAACACTGTGAGGTGATTAATGTAATAATTCTTCCTGACAGGTAGAGGGTTAAACTCATGCAAGTTCCCAGCATCAAAAAGGCAGAGGATTTTTTTGTGGTGCTGTTGTGAACAAGGTAGTCTTGATAGAATACCAAGAAGCTTTTTGGTCACTCAGAACATCAGGCTGTTTACCAGGACCTGCACAGACTGCTCTAGTATGAAATTGCAATAGCTGAGCAGCTGGTTTCAGATGTCTGGAAGGAATATAACTGTTGGATCATCTCAGCAAACAATTCCTAGACAGCAGTAATTTGTAAGAGGGATTGATTCTTCATTTCTTAGTGGTGCAAATCCAGTATACACGTATTTTAGATGAAATTACCACCAGAACCACTTTTTCCTTGAAAGAAATAACTTGGCGCTATATATATGTATGAAAACTAATTTCTTCTTGAAGCTATTCAGAACAAAAGTACCTGGGGTGGACTTCTCTATTGACAGCATGTCTGGTGGGCTACTGTACAGCCTAGGCTTCCAGGGACAGCAGTTTCTGGCTAGTTCCAGCAGGAGACGTCCCTGAAGCTGTCAGATTTGTGGGTTTGGGGCAGCCCCACCATATTCACACAGTTAGATGCTTTTGTAGCCAATGTTTTTCTCAGAATTCTTCCTCTGCAACAAATTTCAGGGATTCTGCTTCTCATCCCAACTAGGAGCTGAAACTCCCAGACCTTCCTGGGTCCGATGAAGAGTCTGTATTTTGAGCAGACTCACTCCACTGTAACCAGGCTTTATATATCAACTATAAACTATATATTGCTCTTTCCAGAGAGTACAAAAATGAGTAACCAGCTGGACACACTGCTTTACACTAATACCTATTGCATGTGGGAGTGATAATGGTCTGTTGCTGACCCGCTTAATGAAAACTTATGTAGGTGATGCTGCTCTGAGCCTGTTTGCAAACAAACAAAGAGCCAGCAGCAGATACACCCGTGGGGCAGACTATAGCCTGAGATTTGTGTGGCGTCATTGTGTGTGTGTAGGCAGTTCAGATATTTGTGGTGAAATCGGGGCCTCATGGAAGTGGGTGGCAGCTTTCTCACTGCCTTCAGTTTGGCCAAATACTAGCCTTTCTGTTGGTGTTTACCCAGAGCTCTTGATTGAGTTCAGTGAAGTCTAAATGGCATAAAATTCAGCACGATGCTGTGGCCTTACAAAACAAGCTCTGAAATCAGTTGCTGTACACAGGGTTCGTAGGGTTCTTATTTATTCTGCTGCCTAAATTTCACAGCGGTTTTCACTCAGATTTGTTTCCACTCACGTAAGTGGAGATTACCCATAAGGTGTCCACTCACAATTGTCTTGCTAAATAGTTCCCTGAGTAATAAGTATAAATGATGAAATTCTGTTATCAGGCTGGATCAAGTCCAGTAATATGGCAAATGACATAGGCTTCCAGGGCAAGATGAGCTACAGATGCTTGATGAACTAAAACATATTTAAAAGCCTTTCTCTTTCATGTGTGTTTCCTACAGAATATGATTGATAGAAAGAGGAAAACCTGATTTTCAGTATTAAGCAGCAACGTCCATGTATTGTGTGAAGGCAGAACCTGGCTTCAAGTTTTTGTGTTGATCTGAATGTGCTGAAACTCCTTGGGGTTCAATTCCATGCAAGGAAACCATCTCCCGTGAAGTCTATGAATTATTATGACTTTATAACTGTGGGATATAAAAAATCCCAGGTATTTCTGTGTTTTTAAAAAATTGCAGGTTTTGCAGCAGCATATAGCAAGGATCACAGTGAATCTGTGTGGAGAGGGCACGTAATTTTGGGAAAGAGGGCTATGTAATTATCGCCCTTAATACCATTCAGTAATACTGTCCCTACCATGACATATCCATTTTAGATTCTAAGATATATAACTGTGACTTATCATCAAAATCTGTTTCAACTGGTATGGCTTAGATCATCCTGTTTTCTCATTTGTCTCTGGTATTTCCTGGTCTTTAAATCTCCAGACCACCTGGGGCTCTTAACCCCCTTTAATAAATAGGTCCATCACATTTTCCCCGTGTTCAAAAATGTCACAGCTGCTTCCAATATGCTATGCAGGGATCATAAAAATAAGTACAGTATAAAACATTATTATAGCCCTATTTCCAGTTTCTCCAGCACAGCTCATTTCAAGACGCTAGCCATTCTGCAAATTCTGTGCTGTGATTATTCCTTCCAATCACTCTGTTTTAAATACCTTGGTCAGATGCTGGTACCTTAGGCCTTGGAGTAGCTGTTTAATAGCCTCAAAATAATCTGCATGTTGAAAAAAAAGGTGGGCAGCATCCTAGCGTCAGAGTTTTCCATCCCATAAAGCAACCTGCTGCTGCTTCTGCCTGTCCTGGCATTGGCCACATAGGGTGCAGAGAGATGATCAATAGACATGATATAAATGTCTCTGCAGAGACCAGGGTTTTATTCAAACACATTGCAGGGTATTTTCAGGAATTAACAGAATGTGGGCCCTGTTGAGGTTCAGCATCAACATTTACCCTGACTTCTGCAGGGTCAGGATT
Source organism: Todiramphus chloris collaris (assembly GCA_025345505.1). Taxonomy (NCBI): domain Eukaryota; kingdom Metazoa; phylum Chordata; class Aves; order Coraciiformes; family Alcedinidae; genus Todiramphus; species Todiramphus chloris. The sequence goes on along the minus strand of JANVCC010000062.1, from coordinate 6,314,002 downwards.
TTACCCAGCATACTTGTGCTGTACATTATTCACAAATATCGGGCAGCTGAACACAGGGAGCAAACAGTTAAGAGGTTCCTAATTTATATTTAACCTGCATTATTAACAGACATCTGCAGATCATTAGACAGAAAGAAATGCATCATGTATTGGATATAGTAAATGTAATCCTCGTTAATAATTTGTTGTGGTGTGTTTTGGTTTTGTTGTTGTTATTTAAAAACACTTCAGTGGTGCAAATACATACTCTCAAATCAATGTTATGTGCTAGTCAACAATATTTATAGTTCCTCCTCCTGGAGAACAAGGTTGTGTGTGTGATTTAGGAAGGAGAAAGTGCAACAATCACATTTGATTGGCTCCCTGTGTCTGATGACTTGCATCTAAGGCTCTCTGTGGCATTAATACGCTTTAGCTGGTCTTTTTCCTGGAGCAAGATCGTGTTTTAAGCCCGGTGCCTATCAGAATTCTCCTTCGGTGCAGATGGCTTTGTGAGAGCAGGTAGCATTCTACTTGCCAAGGGTCTGGCACCCAGTGGGGCTTGCTACACCTAAGCAGTGAGAACTGGCAAATGGCAGAAACGTGGGCACCATCTGAAGGAAGGCTTGCTTTTCCTGGCTCCCTTCTGCCTGCCCAGGCTCTGGGAAGGGGCGAGAGCAGAGGCCCTCAAAGGCATTTCCATCCTGACACGTGCTGCGGTCCAGATTTAAAAGCTTTAGGAATGAAACATGTGTTTCCAAGAAGGAGATGGATTCCTTCTCTCATTTTTAAAAGCATGAACTACATGCAAAAAACCCATTAATAACAAGTTACTGACGGCCTTTTCTGTTGAGGTAAACTTTGAAGTACGTTCTTCTGCAGATAATTCCATCTTCTTTTCACAGGTCATTTTTCTTGCTACATATGCTGGTTTTTTCGGTACCATCAGTGACTAAATAACCCTCACAACCAAAAATTGCTCTCAAGCGGTCCCATTCAGAGCTTAGTGTGCCCAGCCTGGGAATGCAGACACGTTGCCATGGCAACAGTGTCATCTTAATGATAGGCTGTGACCTCACAGGGGCATCACAGAAAGGAACAACAGAGAAATTGATACAAAAGGCTCTATTTTCACCTAAATATAGTTTATTCTCACACAGCATGGAAAACAAGAGCCGCAAATGACATTTTGTCTCCTACAGATTATTTCCTTTCCAGCTTTGCTTCTCTGCATGTCAAACTGCTAAGATCTTTTAAAAAGCAGGAAACCTGTTCTTAATCCAGTCCATTTAGGCTTAAATATTGCTGCAAAAGCAGATCATAATAAATGGATAACAAAATGATCCTCCCTTAGAAGTACTTCTGAGAGTTTACCTGGAGAATGACAGGATTTTCAAATGAACTCTGTCATCTCTAACTAAACCTTCATCACTATTTTAATGTTTCTCTTCACATAGCTAAAAGGCACTGATTAAGATCTAATCACCGATCAAGCTGTCCAAAAGTATCTCCAGTAGGCAAAAAAATTAGTTCCTTGAGCTAGAATAAATGATACAAGTCTGACTATCAGAAATGATGACCTATAAGTTGACAAATGGGCAAAGTATTTTAAGTTAACAATCAGAGTGCCAGACAGAAGGTAATGGAGTTATTTTAGGCATAGGGAACAGCCACAATCCAAGTTTGGTCCAAGATTTTCACTAGTTTTTTTTCATAATAAATTTCCATGTCTTGTCTGATGGTTGATTGCAATATACAACTTAAGCATATAATCAGTAATGAAGGGTCATCATCTGTCTTCTGCTGTAGTCCTGTATAAAGACTGTCTACAAATCCCACAGTAGATTAGGTTTTATTATCGAACATCCTAAACACCCCAAGGTCTCTCAGGGTAAAAATGGTATCAAATCATTTCCACCTCTATCTCCATCTTTCAGCACATGTTTGCACCATTGAACATGCAGAGTGCAGCTCATCAGCTAATTGCACCGACCTAATGCATCCAGCAACCCTGGCTCTTTTCCATGTGCATGAATCATTCACAATTAGGCCTGGATCTCTGTGAATGTGTACAACCACTTATTTTTAGCAAGCTCCTTGTCAGGAAAGCATTGACTTCTCTGCTGGGTCCCTTGGGTTCTCTTGCTCTCAAGTGACAGCAAACCTCCAGCACCACCAGCCACAATGCTGCTGTGGTGCCTTTCCAATTAGCAAGGGTAATGTGATGAGCAAACTACTCATGGTTTTCAGTGCCAAGAAATACTAAAACAAATCATCTGTGAAATCTGAAAGAGACTTGTTGTTGTTATTGTTGTTGTTGTTGTGAACCCGGACAGCTCTGGATTGTCAGGAGTCCCTCTCCATCACTAGGAATAACATTTTCTCTCACTTCCAAAAATGGTAGTGAAGCTGGAAGAGATGACAGTTTTGTTCTGATGTGAGAAATTTGCTATGTCTGCACATCGTGCTTCTATTCTTGAAATGACTGTTTTATGAACAAGGGTAAGGAAATTAAACAGGATTTGAATTTGCCCTTCAGGTTATAAACAGCTGTAGTATTTACAGCGCACTTTGCACTTGACTTTATTGTAGCAGTAATGTTAACAGCAGCTAAATTAAAGTTGCCTAAAGATTTCCATTAGCCCAGGCAAGAGAGTTTCCTAAGTATGTGTGTATATAATCTTTGACTTACATGAAAAATCAAATACTTATTTGTTGTAATTCTTTCCATATTCACTTTTAGATATATTACAAAGAAGCTCAGACTTTTCAGTGCAGGTCAGCATTTGGCTCCAATTTTCTACCTTTTTTCCTTTTTTTGGCTATTTCTTTTGAGAGTAGGAATTTTAAGAAAGCTCTGGTGTGAGGCTTGAGTTTTGAACAGCCTCAGCTCTACATGGATTTGCAGATGGCTCAGCACAGACCATTGGCTGAGCAAAATGCCATGGGAGAAGTTCACCAGCTTCAACTTCCTAATGCAAAGGTTGACAAAGTGAGTCTTAACGTCCCTTTCTATGGCTTGTTGATTGTCCTGGGTTGTTATTTGGGAGAGAAGAATGTTTTTGTCTTCAGTTTTTGTCCTTTCAGGAGAGTGAACATTTGTAGAGGCCATGGCTTTTCCTTTGTGCTTTTTTTTCACTTCTGTTCTCCTGTGCTTGTGAGAATAAGAGTTTCAGATTGACGTGGTTCATTATTATACTCATTATTATAGGCATATTTTTCATGTGGAAATAAGATTCTTTTTCCATCTTTCAAGCAGTGCCTAGACAATATAGTTAAAATATTCAGTGGCCTGAGAATAAACTGTCACACTGTTTAAACCTAGCATCATAACTCAGCAGAAGCTGGGGAACTGCTTTGCCTGAAAATTAATCTTGTTTTATAAGTAGACGTGCCTTGTCAAGCAAGAGGGAGGCATGGTCAGAAGAGCTACCTATAGTTAATCTTTTCACCCTTACATGACAGTAACCTCCATCTCCTCATGGTGTAGGATAAACTCTAGGAATCTTGTGAGCCTTTGAAACTATAGGCAAGCTTCAGAGAAACATCCTAAAGAACTTGAACTTCACCCTCCTTCACCATGAAGAGAAGGGGGCTCCATCCATACACCCTGAAGAAACCTTTCTTCCAACCCTGAGATCCAGCTTATCTCTTCCTTCTCACCCTACCCTAATTTTATTTACTATCCAAATATCTTTAGAACTAATTTGAGGAACTACATAACTGAGAAGACAATCTAGGCTTTCTTCTGTTCTACTGGTGAGGAAGTGTCTAAAATTAGAGTTGCCTAACTTTTCTGTGCCTCATTTAACAGATGCAAAAATGGGTGTACACTGCTTTTCAGTCTTGAACTGAGGCACCTTTACTCCAGTACTCCACATCCTACCACAGGCAGTACTGGAGACTGTGAGAAAATTCTGCTGCATAGAAATGTAGGGTCATTTACTTTCCACAGCTGGCCTTATCTGCATCTGTAATAGATCATGGCTTAAATCTTGAAATACAAAAGCTTAATTATTAAGTGTTCTCAGAGCTAAGTAAAAAAGTCTGGAAGCTTTAGCATTGGTATGTATGTTCAAAATCATTTGGAAGATTGACAAATTTCTTTTTGACAGTGGAAATGCCAATCAGGTCAAGTCCTTGGACCCATAACCATCCTTCTTGTCTTGCAACCCCGCACCTAAACTTCCTGTAAAGTGCCTGCTCTTTTGTAATTCCCCACTCTAAAATGGACTGAGCCATCCTACACATGCCCTGCTAGATGAGAGCAATCTACTGATGCAACATTGGAATGCCCTCTGTAATAGGTTTGGGGTTTTTTTGGTCCATTAATTACAGAAATGCTGTGTGGCCCAAGGTATCTCAATAAGACACTGGTCATGTATATATTTTTTTTCCTTATAGGTTACACTACCCTAGTGTTTGCTGGTATAGCGGCAGGCACTTTGCATATTTAGATAACAATATGTGGTTACAAAATGCAATATGCAATTACTTCAGCAGTGCATGTTTTGCTACCAGTAAGCTTCACCTATCTGCAGCTAAAAGGTTTACTATAAGATTCCTTCCTTGAAAACTTAATTAAAGGAACAATGCAATTGTGGATTGCAATTGTTATGTCACTGAAATGTGTATTCTTGACAAAATCAGGTTGATCTAGGAAAGTTTATTAGGTGTATTAGTTGTGGTCTTTCTCCTCAGAGTAGCAACATGGAAGGGAACTAGTATTCCTGAAACACTGATAGAAATTGTACGTGGAGGAAATGCTGTATTTCCTTTGTTCTTTACATGTTCTAAAAATATTTCATGTGTTTGTTAAAGCTATGTTATTTCTGGAAGTCTGCCTACTCTCTTGTTTAATTTTTCCCGAATCCTTCAGGGCTGTAGATAGCTTGGGATACACAGAGCTTTAAAATTCCATATTTATGCTCTAGTTAATAGGCACCACATGAAGATTAGGAATGTAAACGGGTTGTGAGGAGCAGAGAGGGAAATTTTTAACATGCCTAAAAAAGGACTAGACTTTTTGTCCATTCGTTGAAAGACATTTCTGTTACTCATGAGTTTCGATCCTTCTCACTGAAAAAAGGAATGAGAAAGGTCATCAGAGCATCCTAAACTTGATCAGCTATTGGAACAGTCCTGCTGCATTTTGCATCTCAACATTTTGAATTAAAACAAAAGAATCTTTAGCAACAAGCCCTTCCTTTTCCATCCCTGTATATTCATTTATCACAGCCAGTGGTTGTCCCCAGCTTCTACTGATTGTAACCAACTTCTTCCCCTTGGGAGTAAGTACTGCCTAATATAAAAAGGCTCTCTACTTACCTCTCAAGTAAATATAACCTTTTTCTTGCCACAATACCCCTAACATGCCCCAAAAATGAGCAACTGTAATGTTCTGTCTATGGCAGTATGTACAGTGAAGGAGCTTAAGTATCATAAAGATTTATAAAACTTTGTGTCTGTAATTACACTTAGTTCATTGAGTGAAAAAGTTGAACTACTTTCAGAAATGACTCAGTGCTTGTACCATCCATTTAGAAACACAGGTCAACCGATGAAAATTTGTTTATATCACAAGCATAAAATTGTTGAAGATGGGTTTTAGTGTGCTCATGATGCATAAATCATTATTTAAAGCAGCGTGTAGTTTTTAGGGCCCAAGTACCTTAATTTCCTAAGGAAACACAAGCTTCCTTATGAAAATTTTACTGATTATGTTTCTGTTTTTCATGTTCTTCCACTACTTGTTTGTTTAAATATACATATTTAGAAGCCAGTGAAAAATGAATCAAGGATAACAGTTCTTTGATCATTCAGATATATTGAAAGGAGTCACCCCCCAAAAAAGCACTCTTTCTCTTGAGCAGCTCCATTTTACCTCAGGGCCCCATATCTTTGCTTGGAAATTCTGCAGTGATGCTGGTTTGGTAATGTCTATTGGGAGTCACTAGGAAAACACAGAAACCCGGGCATGAATAGATTTTCCAAGGCAACTGGAAAAAGAATTATTTCACCTTGTGCTGTGGAAAAAGGTGCAGTAGTTTAAATGTGTCCTGAGGTCTCAGAATCATATGGTTTCAGAATAGGTTTTCCTTGATTATTGGCATCCTCGAGCTGAACTGGTAATGCACACTATCTTTCGTACAACACTAGACATCTGAAGGGTGAGATTTGGATGGCACTACACATACTAAAAAACACCTTTCTGCATGAAAAATCCCACTAACAGCCATGAAATTCCTCACAGCATAAAATGCTGAGCAGAAGGTACAGGGCAGCCAGAGTGTGGCTTCTTGTGTTTTGAACTCCTCCTCCTTCTACCAGGGAAAGGTCAGGTGTATATTGGGAAAACAGGAGGCTGGTCGGTGTAGTAAGCCCCAGCGTCCTTTTTACCATTTCCAAGAATTAGAGCAGGAATCCCATATACACCCCAGAAAATAAAAGTCCCTGAGAGCAGAGAGAGACCAGAATCTTCTGATCTCCCCAGGCATTCAACATTTTTATTCGTAGTAATGATATCTCTAAGAAAGTAAGACAGTGGCTGATTCACAAACCATAATGGGAGTTTCAAGGGTATTTGCTCAGTGAGCGAAAGCCTGAGATCATGACTACAAGTCTTGGCAATTGCTCAATTACTTTTATTGCAGTTTTAAAACTCATCTACGCTCTTTCCCAAGTGAAAAACAAAGCCCACGCAGGTTTCTTGTGCTGTGTTAGCATTCTCCCACTTCAAGTTCAGCTTCTTATGAGGTCCCACCTATTAAGATGGAGACTCCAAAGAAAAATCAGTATTCCTTGTTTTCCTAAGGCAATAACTAAATAAAATAAAATAAAAATATTAGCTTGAAAACTCATTGCCTTAGTGTTTTGGTCTCCACATCCGAATGTCTTCCAAAATTTGGACTGACAGTATCTATGTAACCTTCCTGATAGCCACCATTACTACTGCAGAATGTCCCACAAGAGTGTAGGCCCTTTAAAAATAGTACCCTGGGGAACTGCCTTCAATAAAACTTTATCTAGACACTGTAGCCCTGGGGTCTTATGTCATTTCCATGGGTTGTCTTCCTAGGGGTGAACCCTTTCCTGTGTTTTAACAGTTCTTCATTCTTGTTATCCTAATGTGTTTTGGTCTTTTTTTAATGTGTTTTTTTAAATTTTATTTTTAAGGGATTGAATAAAGAACTCCTTGAATTTAATAGTCTTTTTTTCATTCATTTTTAGAGAGACTTTCCATCAAGTTCAAAACATTCTAGTCAGTGCGCTCTAAGTGCATTCACTTTTGGGAAAAAAAAAAAAGTGTGATTTAAATATAAATATTTTTTTAAATGACTCACCTTGAAAGGCTGAAAGAATTACATCATTTCAAACTCTGCCCACTCTTTTTAAACTCCTACTGGACTTTGAGACTGCCTTTAGAAATCTGAGATAATTTTCTTTTCCCTGCAAAATCTTAGGACTTTGCAATCATTTGTAGTGGTGTTTGATCTGTGAAATCTTGATTTGGACTTCCTGTCTGATTTGTACTGAACAGCATTTCTAATCCCTTTTAGGACGTGTTTTTCAGGCTGAAAGAAAGGGATTTTTTTAACATAGGCAAAATTTTAAAAAGGGCTTTACCCAAAAGATTTTCCCCTAACCCAATCCTCTTTAAAACACGAAACCCAACACCAAGTAGACACTAATTCCAATTTGTAACAAAACCAGGAGAAAGGGGGAGTGCCAGTGGTTATGCATAAGTCTCCATATGAGCCAGGCAACTTAATAACACCGCTTATTAGAGAAGCCTTAAAGGTAATCCCATTAAATCTATTCAGCAGAACACTGATATTTTTCTGAAATCTGCTTGGAAGCAGACAGGATTACTTGAATGAAATGCAAGCAGCTTTCCAGTAAACCTATCCCCCCACCTCTTACTCAGGAAGGCTGCAGACCTTGCTTGATGCTCCACTGTTCTCTCACTTGATGGATGAGGTGAAGTTATGACTCAGAAATAGGGATGGATGGAGAGTCAGACTTATAACCTACTACAGCTCTTCTTGTCAAGCCATGACGTGAGACCTTGCTGACACTGTCACAGATTTCTTTATTGGCCCAGTATAGTAATTAGAGAGCACAGTTCTCAAGAAATATAGAGCACAAGTCTTGTAAGGAGCAGCTGAGGGAACTGGGGCTGTTTAGCCTGGAAAATAGGAGGCTCAGGAGAGACCTTATTGCTCTCCACAGCTACCTGAAAGGACATTGTAGTGAGATGGGGTTCAGTCTCTTCTCACAAGTAAGAAGTGGTAGGACAAGAGGAAACAGCATCAAGTTGCACCAGGGGAAGTTTAGGTTGAACATCAGGAAACATTTCTTCACCACAAGGGTTGTCAAGGCCTGGAACAGGCTGCCCAGAGAAGTGGTGGAGTCACCATCCCTGGAGGTATTTAAAAGATGTGTAGACATGGTGCCAAGGGACGTGGTTTAGTGATGTAGTTGGCAGTGCAGGGTTACTGGTTGGACTCAATGACCTTAAAGGTCTCTTCCAACCAAAACGATTCTACAGTCCCATTATTCTAATTGAGGTGAAGTGGTAACACTGTGTGGCAATTAATTTCTTGCAGATGTTTTTGGTTTTCAAGTGTACAGGTACAGCAACAAATGTTAGGGAGACCACCACTTATTATCCAGATGGCTTTGCATGGACATTGTTCCCCCTTATTTGCTTTTTGCTTAACTCTATCTGCCTTCTCCTCCAAGGAAATGCTCTATCTCAAACGTGTGAAGTGTCCCAATGATCCTACTCTGTGGGTGAGACACCAGCTGGGTTGCTGGTGGTGAACCCTTGGTGCTGAGAACAAGCGGCAGTGGTTTGACAGAGGTACAGAGAAATTTGGAATGCCAGGAAACTACAATCTTGTTTGAACCTGAGGAAGGCTGAATTTCTCTTTTAAAGCACCTTATCTAAACAGTACTTAAGGAAGGAAACTTTGTGAACTCTTGTTAAAAACTTACAGCTATAATTTAGAAACTCCTTTCATCTAGCATGAAGGGTTTTTTTGCCTTGAAGAAACAAGGATGCAGTGTTCACATTTGCATGTACCGTGTCAGTGAAATTGGGATACTTTGGCACTGCTGTTTTCACTTCTTAATTGTACTCTTCTAAATGCCTGTATTTCTCTTGGATTTTTAGAATCCTTGAAGATCCCCACATAAATTGTCCTTGAAAACTTGTAGGGTTTTTTTCTTCTTTTTTTGTGAGCAATGTATACTTTATTTGGGTTTAACAATAGAAGGAGATAACTGCGCTCTGTAAACACTCTGCAAGTAGTTTAATCCAAGACTACAAAGATATCTGGTTCCTCTAAAGGTGTCCATAATTACATGGCAAAGCTCTGAAGAATGTAATTATTCATTTTAGAAAGTGGGCTGGAACATTACACTCGGTTAGGTTTGGAAAAAGTAGTATCATGGATCCAGACCATTCTTTTTTAGGTCAAGGTCTGCTTTGGTTTTTAGCTGTACACTGGTATGACAGCTGTGGGGAAGTTTGTGCACCAGTGAAACCACCAGTTCAGTGACTCCTTCTAGACATTATCAAATTGTCTCTGCCACCTCAGCAAGGCTCTGGAAAGAAAATTTTTATCTGTCATGTGGCTGGTTGCCGGGACTTATTTTTTTCCAGTGTGCCGCTTTTGAAGCGGTTGCAGTGTTGCTGGCTGCAGCAGGGTCTCCCCACAAGCATTGTTGGACATAATCACTTCAGGGCCTTAAATGATGTTTCCTAGGACAACTGCTTAACAAGCTGACCTCTGAGTAACAAATTCCTTCTTGTCAATGCATAACTAAAAGCAGCTCTCTGTTCTTAGCAGGATGATGGCTGGACAGCACTTTTCCTTCATGGTCTTTCTAAAAGCTGCTCATTCCGTGATGAAAAAAGTAAGGAAGAAATGCTGCTGTATTTCTGAATGGTACCTTTTAGTCAGACATTTAATGTGCTTTAAAAATCACTGCTTCACTGTATTTGTTTTGACATTCTGTCTTTTCCCCACTTAGACTTGCCCTGACACCAACACGGCTGTGTCTGGTGGCTTACTTCTGTAGAACACCCCTGATATACCCGAGACACTCAGAACTTCTTTCAGTGTTGTAGTACCAGATCTGTCTTGATGAATTAGAGGAATGTGTTGATCATTTAACAGTTTTTGCAGACTGAAAATGCAGATTTTCGACGCCCTCATGTTATTTCTGACCCACGTTCTGGTTCCGCTCTGGGTATAGGTAACTTGAGACCACATTTACCAGTATGTACCTCGTTCTTCAGCTTGCTATCTCTCCCTTGGTTGAACTTTGATTTCCTTTCAGCCTGAGGGAATTTAAGGCAAGGCAAGAAACAAAAGTTAGCTTTCCAAATATGGTGGCCAGTAAGGAATGTTACTTGTCTTGAAAATATGTCAACTATGTCCATCTATATGCTCTACCTGGCTAATGACAGTATTAACTTTGTCAGGGTTACTCTGTTGAATGAATCCATACTGTTGATCTCTCCCATACTGGAAATATTCCCATTCTGGGGCTTTGATATAATTTCTGCATTTCAGTACATTTTAGAACATTTCTCTTCCTCTCAGCATAAGGACTTTACTTCCAATTTGCCCAGGAGGTGTTGACACCAGTTGGTATTTGTCGCAACTTTTCCTTTACAGTTCATTTTGCCTTAATTCAGGTGTCAGATTTTTTACAGCTGGAAGTAAAATGGTTCTATTTGTTTGTTTCCCTAAGTATGCAGAAAAACATGTATTTCAATTGAAACTGATTCTTGGTACTGTAGGTATTCTTCAGAGGTGTCATTGATCCCAGATTCAGCAATCTTTTATATGCACTGCAGAATTAAGTTCTAGTTGATTATGCTTTCAAAATAGAGCAAAATAAGAAAAGGCCACAGCATTGCTAAAAAAGCTGAAAAGGTCTCTTTGAATATCTAGTGAAGCCTGATGTCTTGATGTTTAATGTCTTCCCAGGTGCACCAAGCGAAGAACATAAAAAGTGTCAGTGGTTTCTATTCCTCTTTTCTTTGCTCTCAAATCAGAGTCATAGAGGGGCTAACAAAGTCAGCTAATTGCTCATCATTTGAAAGCTCTGGGAAATACTTCCAGCAATAGCACGCATACTGAAAAGCAGAGCCTCAGCCATCCTGCAGCCAGTTATGGATAGAGACCAGACGTGCTGAACAGTCTTGCTTGGGAGAAAGGAAGGGGAGGAGGTACTGCAGAGCTGCACGTGCACTTGTTGTGGTTATAGAGGTTTTGTCTCGTTGCTGAGGCATGAGGGCAAGGCGAGAAGAGAGTCATGAATGCTGTCTGTTGTCAAGAGTTTAAACCCCTTTGTTGCTGCTGCTGCTGCCTTTTTCTCCATCCCACTTACACAGCATAAAGACTTATCTAAACTCTGGGTGCCAGCTGCATAGTTTAACCTGAGGGCCAGATGTTAGAGGGCTTCCATAGGGTAGGGAGCAACGTAGGCTTCATCAGCTAAATTAAACCTCACTTAGAGAAGGGGGGCAACGAGGTTGTCCTGTCTTTTGTCATGTTGTTCCTATATTCTAACCACCAAGCAGCTGGATGACCAAATGCTCCTTGTCAAAGAAATTAAGATCTAAATCATTGCTCTCCAAAGAAGAACAAGAATGTACGAGGGTTTCCGGGAAAGTTCGTTCTGTTCACTTGTCACACATGGTTCCTTTCATTAATATAACAGATTAATTGCTGCTTTGAGCTATTTTTCTTTGCTCTCCTTAGGGCTATACACTTTTGATTAGAGGTGATTGAAAAATTTATTGCAAAGTGTTTATTGGAAAATGTTTGCTTTGTTTCATTCTGTCCAGAATAATGCATTTTCAAATGATTATTCAAATTATTGTTCAAATTATCCTCTGAGTAGTTTCAGTGGAAAATTCTTGGTCTAAAGCTTACTTGGAAACAGGTTTGTCACACAAAAGGTAAAACCACCAAAAGAGTATTTTGATATTCAAGGCTGTAAGCTGGTTTGGAGTGGATGAACAGGTCTCTTATTTTCTTCCACACCTTGACTGGCTGTTAACCAGTCTGTTATTGGTTTTCTAATGTAAACACACTTGTGTTTTACAACATTCACTTTGTAAGTGTTCTCCACAAGTCATTGAAAATGTGCTGTTTCTATAAACATCCCTGCTACTAAATTCATTTGAAGTGATATTCACCGATAAATAAATGTAGATGGTGCAAGAAGACATGAAAGAAAAATCCCTTGGGGAAGGAGTGGGGGTAAATCACAGAGATAACATATCCTTTGGAAGTGTTTATATAAATAGACCTACAGATTTCCACATATTTTGTCATTGGAGAAGATTAAAACGTTTGATGTGCAGTTACCCTTTCACATGAAAGCAAAAGGTAGTTTTTCAATTGCATTTGGTCCTTATAATTCAAGGGCTGACAATCACTGGAAACCTAATTTAATGAACGTTTTATAAGATCTTCGAGTGCTCTGTGGAAATTCCCCCCTCCCTTCGCCTGGTCGTGCATTCCCTCTTGCTGTGGTTTCATGTCCGTAGGCCCATTCCTAGCAAGCCCTTCACATGCCAGTGGTTCTCCAATCCTCTCCCCTGTTTGCTCTCTGGAGCTGCTCCCATCGGCACAGGCACTTGACATGCCTGCAGCTGCTCTGCTCGTCTGGGCTCTCTCAGGGTACTTGTTTAATCAACACAATTACTTGTGGCTTGGTCAGCACAAGGTGAGCTCACTGCCAGTTTAGGGGCTTGGCTCCTTGGCATCCTGCCCCTGGGGACATGGCCCTGGCACAATGTAAATATCCGCCCCCTTTCAAATGTTTGCAAAGTCCTACTCACAGGCCGACCACAGGTCTAGCTTCCCCACACCCCATCCGATCACTTCTCTGATAGATCCAGCTGCCTTTTTCCCCTGTCAACACGTGGCCCTGTTTCACTCCCTTCTATCCCATGGGACAGGCACAAGCCTTCAAGAGGGCAACTGCCCTCTGCAGTCATCCCTATAATGTCCTGATTTTTGTTGTTCTTAGCAGAGTTTGCTTTGTCTTGGAAAGGGGAGTCATGAGGTCCCAGTCAACTGTCACCAGTCAGTATCCCTGCAATCTTCCTCTTTTTTTACAAGGTTGGAAAGGCAGGTGGTGGCAGATCGTGAAAGGCACAGATAATTTCCCTGCTGTTGGTCAGCAAGTTGCCCTCTGGGAAATGCCTGCTTGCCCCTCTTCTCTGTACCCTGAGGAACAGGAAGAGCTGCAACTGTGGGTGTAGCAAAAAGTTTCTCTGGAGCAAATTGCTTTGCAGATTCCTGGGAGTGCTGCTATCCCATCACGGTCAAGCAAGATCTTTATGGCCCTGACCAGAGGAATTTGGCCATGTTCAGAAAAGATGCTGCATTCATGGGGCTGGGAGAAGCTCCAGGAAGAATTTTTCATTTCTTAAGGATTCTCTGCAGCAGCAGTCTCTGAGCAGCTCACTTCTCCAAGGCAATGCTGGGCTGAAATCAGCCAAGTGTTTAGGAAGAGCACAGGAAAGTCAGGAAGCTGGTGAGAGGATCAAGAGAAATGGGAGGCTGTTGGTTTCCTGGATGACCTTAGAACAATACGACTGTTTACATTAATGTGAGCATTTGCCAAAGAAACAGTTGCAGCGGTCCACAAACACTGCGTAATACTGCAGAGAGGATGATTTAATGAGAATAACAACTTTTCCTGCAATAGCAGTCAGAAATTGTACCCCACCTCCACCCCAAGGCAAAATCCTCTCTCAGGCTTTTCTGTTTTATCAGGATGACTATGACTTAGAAAAGGCAGCAGACCATCAGCAGAAGAGTCTTGCTATAACAGTGTTTTAAATGAAAAAGAATGGATGCTTTGCCCACCTCCTTTCAGCACAGTTGCCAGCTGTGCTGGACCAGAGCCAAGCATGAGGTGGGGACATAGCGTTGCCACCAGGCAGGTTTGGGGCAGTTTCACTAGTGCTGAAGTGCTGTGCAACAGCAGATGTTATCCCCAGGGACTGCAACTTGTTTTAGCTCTTTTCTGTGGCTTTTGAGAGACAGGTCCCATGGAGGACATGGAGGGAGCTGCTCTTTGCCACTTAGACTTTAGAGGAGGAATTCCATCTTGTCCACGTGGTCATGTTTTGTCAAACTTGTAATTCTGGATATGCCTCCTCAGTATCCTTGCAGCCAGATGTGATTTTGCTCTGACCTGGCCTGAAGCCATGAGAATGCAGTTAAAGACCTACTGAGCCTGAGGCAGGGACTGAACCTGTCTGAGAGGCACGTTGCTGAGCTGTCAGGCTGGGTCAGATCCCAGCCGGGGTAGGTCTGTAGCCTGTCTCTGACAGAGGCTGGGAACAGACGCCCCTAGGCAAGTTGTGCAAGTAATGGAGCATGTAGGGTGTGATCCTTCCCTGCTCTTGCCAATCCCTGGGACTCCCTGAGCCACCACCTCATACCTGTCCCACAAGAGATGAAAGTGGTCTCCATAATGTCCTCTGTCACTGAGTTTTGAGTTATTCTCCATGTGGAAAGATGGGGTTGTCTCACGTATCATCTTCCCTACCAGTTTAATGAATGATGTTATGAATGCAATTAACAAATATTTTTCTTAATCTGGAGAAGAAAAAGTATAAAATGTCACATATGAATATTTCATAAAAAGCTCTTACCACAAGCACATAAATTAAAAGACCAGAAGTTTTTCACATCTCTGTACTTTCGATGAGAACAAGTGCAAGATCCAGGACCCTGAGAGTAGATTTTATGTGGACATTTCAGTAATTCACCGGAGTCATTTCAGTATTAATTTCCCAGTGAAAATTCCAGAAACAGAAGAAAGGTTTTTAAGGACAATAGTTGCTTTTCAGCATATTACAGTATCTCTCTTTTTTACAGTGGTTTTTATCTTTTTTTTTTTTTTCTTTTAATGCACTATCCCCATTCTTGGGACTCACGTTTCCTTCTTTTGTTCTTTTCCTCACCCCACCCCTATCTCCAAAAATAACGTGCTTCTGTTAACCAATGTGCCTCTGTTCAAGTGATATGAAAACCAGAGTACAGATGACAGAGAGCACACTGTGCGATAGCTAATGGTCCTCTGGGGTGTGGTAGGGAGGTTGTGTGCAGGGTGGTTCTAAGTTTAGCTCAGCAGCTCAACTGCGTTATCTTCACTCAACTTAAAAGGGAATATGAACTCAAGCCTGACGAAGTCATTCCAAATTTTCCAGCATCTATTTTATGAACATTACTTTTCTTGGTGAAGAGAATTGTTTAATATTCCTGTTTGATTTGGTGGTTGCTGGGATGAATGCCAGCCTCCTTCGCCTTTATTTAATCTGAGTCTTCTCAGTTTGTACTCATTTCACTCAGGCTCAGTAGATTGATTTCCTCCACTGCCCCACCAATCCATCATGTCTCAAGACTAAAAGAGGGCACGAGACATGACATCTCAAAACTGTGTTGCCAGATTCTCTTTTTCTTTCCAATGTGACCTGTCCTTTGCACACTTGTGTCCATGCTATCGCCAGCTGTGCACACACGTGCACCCTGTAAAGATACACCTCTTGTGAATGCACACGCTGCATATTTCCCCTGGCAGATCCTTGCTTTATTTCAAATCCAGCAAGGGCACTAGATCTACATGAAAGCATTGTCCAAGCCAGTTGTCAAACTTAATTCCCCTTTTTTTGCTTTCAGTGTTGCAAAATACACACAACTATGTGGGACTGATTTTATACAATAATTTCTAAAGTTATTTCAAACAGCTGAAAGTACTTTGCTTTTGCTTCCAAGAATGTAGCTCCAGACAGACACCAAGCACAAATATTTTCATCTGAAAGGATAAATATTTGGGAAAACAACTCTATGTTTTGCGAAGGGGTCACTGAACCTAACAGTTTCAGTACCTGATGACACTGTATTATGGTGACTCAATATAAGCTGTTATAAAAAAAAACAAAGACCCTCATGAACCATTATACAATGGGCATCTCTCACCATCCCCACCCCTCTGATCTTCTGCAAGATCCTTGGTTTGCCAATGAGTGAACTGGACAGCAAAGCTTTTCTCCTCGAGTTTTAATTCTAGAGATGCCAAGCTGCACTTTGAAATGAGTAAACATCAGTTGGTTCTTAATGAGAACTGATGGCACTCAGCAATCCTGGCTGTCGGCTCACTTTAGAGGCTTAAATTTAGTTTTAGTTTATGCTTCTCTATGTGAACCTTTTGATTGCCATTAAAGAAAGAAAGAATAAATAAGTAAATAAATAAATAGCCAGCCCCAGAGCAGACAGGCTCCCAGGTCTGTTCACTTTGGTCAAAACAAACATTTTATTCAGCTAGGTAACATTTAACCCACAGCCACAGCAAATAGCTTTTTGTGGTGCTGTTACTTCTTGTTCTGGGTGAGAGAGGGACTCCTGATTTCAGCTGGACTTGGTGGCAAACATAAGAATGGGGAGAAACCTGAGTATTTTATCTGTGCCCTAGTATAATGAAGTCTGTATTTGTGACAGTGTCAAAATGGTAATGTGGTAATACGAAGTGAGATGCAAAGTTACAGCCAACTGAAGTGGTACAGTGGCAGGAAAGTTTCTTTCTGTGTGCAGATACCAAAGCCAAATCAAAACTCTGGAGTGTGAAGACCAGGAGGGAACAGCCAGCTCCTGATGGCTCATGGAGGCCCATCTCTTCCCCATACCCTTGCACAATTTTGGCATTAGGGCAATTTATGCCATGACTGGTGTGTGTCCCTGCCGTGTGAGGTGCTGCCCAGCCCCAGCAACCAGGCAGCTGCTCAGGTCCCACTGCAGCCTCTCCATTGGACACCCACTTTTGGGAAAGTGGCAGCTGCTTCACATCCTGCAGACTTTTACCCCGCTGCCACATTTGTCTGAATCTGGCCAATAGTGCATTAGTATGGAGGCAGTGATAAGCAGACAGACAAGATGGTCTTATACGCCTTGTTTCCTTTGGAAACCAGGCTAAAAATAACACAGTGATGAACAGGGCTTAGCTGGAGGCATGTTACAGAAGAGAGCTGGTGGAGAGTGACACAATTGTGACTGTCCCACTGTTATTTCAAATGTCTTTATATCTACAACAGCCCCTCAGAATATTTCTAGCAATTTGCTCACTTGAAGCAGAGCATACAGATGTATCTCCTTATCCGGAGCTGACTGTTCTCAGTGAGAATTAACATCCTGGTAATTTTAAACCCTAAACCCACTGAGGATTCCAGCAGGGCTGGGATGGTGTCCAATAGTATCTTAATCCTTTTTTTTCTCTTTGCAGCTACACCAAAGATAATAATTTAGTGTTCTATTTAAATAAACAAAAGTACTGCTCTCAGTGCTCCTGACTATTATCAAAGCATTCATGTGAGTTCATAGTCTCTGGGATTTCTAGCTGGAGAGGTATTCGAGAGGTCTAACAGCAAGAGCGCAGAGGAGAAACTGAAGCACACAATATTACAAAGGAAATAGGCAGCATAAATGATCCGATGCAAAAAAAAATATTGTTTTTTTTTTAATTAAAGGCAGAGATCACAAAAGAATAATTTTTACTTTGAAAATTTTGGAAAGAAGTGAATGTAGAATGAAATGAATCAGGAAAGAAAACTCTGCCCCAACCATTCTGTCATTGCATGTCAGCTTGAAATATTTTAGCTTCCCTTTTGGGCTATTCAGTCCTCTTGTTAAACTTAGAAAGAAAATAAAAGGCTACTATGTGGGGTTTTTTTATGTTTTTGGGTTTTATTTTTTGTTTTGTTTTGTTTGATTTTTTAAATTTCAAGTTTGCTGTTGTCTTCTTTGCAAGCCTTTCTTCCTTCAGTATTGAGGACCATTTAAGAGGAATCAAAACATTTTCCCAGACTTTAAACTTGGAAATTTGATGACACAAAAGAGATTTTATGTTGTTAGAGTCCTCTAGGATTTTGCAGAAGTGTGTATATTTTGAGTTGCTTAATGGGCTAACATGAAATCTATTGTGACTTAGTCTGATCTTTACTTCAGTATATATACAGTAGTGAAAGTATCAGAGATACCCTTCCCAAACAGAAGAATATGTTTACAGACACATAGGTATTCCTGAGACGAGAAGCAGTAGTTACCTGCCATCAGAGAAATTGATTACACTGTAATAAGACAAAAGCCATCATGCCATTGTATGATGAAAAGACAGAAAATGGGATGATGCCATATTAGCCAGGAGTGGTTTATCCCTGAAGTTTAAGTTCCTGATGCAACTTTCAACAACAGAAAGAAACCAATTTTTTGAAAGAGTCAATACATCCACTAGCTTTGGTTAACAGTGATTAAAACCACTGCAAAGCAAACATGAGTCGCTATGAGTTTTGCAGTAAATTTTCCCAGTGTTCAGTTTTCTCTTTTAGGCAGCTGATGGAGGAGCCATGAAGCTGTTGTTGCAGCTCAGTGTCGTAAAACGTGCAGAAATTCCTTGTGTGCATGTTTTCTGTATTAGTGAAAAAAACGCACTAATTCAACATTTGGACTTTTATGGGTTGTAGTTACATCTTCTCAGTTGTTCAGATGGGAGTAGAGAAGGGATCGAAGCAAATACAACTCCAGCTATTTATAATGGTGTTCTACACTTCCATGAATCCCATCCAGAGGGTGAAAGATATTTATGGATTCTGGAGAGCTAAACTCCAAGTCCTTCCCTGATCAAAACAAATTATGCTGCCTATACTTGACAAAAAGAAAATAAGATCCTATACAACAACAAATATTAGCAGAAGAGGCTGCTCATTGTTTGTTGACGATACATTCAGAATATACAACTTTGTGGAATAGGCTACAGTTAAAAAAAGGAAACCTCCTGGCTTGAAAGGCTGCTCTCTTCTCTTCTCTCCCCTCCACCTCCCCCTAGTCTCAGGTACAAAAGAAGGCAATTAACTCCATATCATTCACTCTGTGCTGTCAGTCACAGGTCAGGCATTTTGAGAGTTTGAAAGGGGCCTGTCAGGGTGGTGCTATCTAAATCTTTTTAATTCCAAATGGGAGGTAGGTACCTCACTTCATTTTGCTTCCCAGAAAATTCTCAGTCACAGGCTCTCATTTGCATTGCCTGTTCATGTTTCCCAGTTTAAAACTATCCATGTAAAGTGTGCTTATGGAAATAAAAATTGAGTCTTTTGGATACGTTGGTGCTTTGACAACGCACCCAAGGAAGCCCAAAGATGGGGTTTTTTGAGAACATTTAACATCCTCAACACTGGCTCTGATATTCACATTTACGTAGAATCATATGTGGCTGGCTCTTATGCACACATAGCTTGAAAATCCCATCTCAGTGTCTCCCGACTTGGGCGGCAAGAACTGCCTCCCTCCCCATGCATGTGGCTATTTCATATAGGAGTGTCTGTGTGTTCTGCCCAGCTGTATGTGTTTGAATATGTTGCCAGACAGAGCCATTCCAATGAAATCATTGGACTGTTATTTGGAAGGCTGAAATTTCACCCACTTCATAATTTATTTTACGCTCTCCAGAGCCAGTCCATCACTTACCCACTGGAATGCATTGCCAGCTGTCACAGCACACTAATACTCACTGGCTAACAAAACATCAAAGTCTGGTAAGCTGTCCCAATGGGGGGAAAAAAAAGGAATTGGCTGATGAGTGTGTTGTTTCTTCACAACAGCTTACTTGCTTGCTTACCAGGCATGCACAAATTCTTGTTTCCCACACACCACAAGAGCCAAACAAGAGCAGAAAACCTGCCTGCTCTCCCTCATCTCTTCCAAGCAGCACCCACGAGTCTCTCACAGGACTCTGCATCGGTGGGAATGGGAGCAGCTTTGAGCGTTCATGTCTCCATGCTGATGCTGGGCTTTTCTCTATTAAATATAATGTCCTGTCTCATCTGGAGAGAGACTTAACCTGACCCAGAGGAGAAGCAGTCCCAGAAAAAGCAGGGAAGCACAAATAGGAATGACAAAGAAAGAAACAGTCTCTAAGTCAGCCCAAAGTGATGGGCATTTTGGTTTTCCAGTCAGTTAAAGCTCTGCTTGGTCCTTTAGATTCTCTCCCATGTCAGAGGTTATGCTCATCATCCTTGTTTTATAAAGGAGGGGGTTTTATCATAGTCATGCTTGATGGTTTGCAGAGATTGTTGTGATGATGGTGTCAAATGGGAGTTTCTCTCTGTATTTTTCCTTGTGGCATCATGGGAACAAAGTTTATGAGCAACAGAAGGATTTAGGAATTTATGTCATTAATGTGCAGGCATGAGGAGTTTGTAGCAAAGTTAATACCAAAGCCAAGAGGGATGTGGAGGGCTTTGCTTGTAGCCCTTATGTCTGTGGGGAAAGGAAGGATTTGAAACCTCTGTGCTCTGTGGATCACCCATCCCAGCCTTTGCACTGGACTTGGTGAGAAACGGGATAGGAAGAAGGGGAGAAGAGGAGGTTTTGGAGAAGGGACTGTGTCCTCTCAGGAGCTTGAGGGAATTCATACTGAGCCCTGGGTGTACCACCCATGCCAGGCACACTGAGATACCTGTTAAAATCCAGTCCTGTGTTCATCCTTCAGTTGCCTGCTGCTCCAGATAGATTTGGTCAAAATGAGGCATTCCTGCTGCGACTCCAGAGCTTTGATCTTACCTCAACTGTATTTTCATGAGGATACTGATAGAAAACTGTTGGCCTTCATTTGTGATTTTCGGAAGATTAATGGTAACTGGTCACCACCTCATTTATTTGCAAGTGTGGTGTAAAGGGAGCACTGGTTTCATCAAAGGAATTGGCAACAGGTTGTATGTTACACATAATCTCTACCAGCTGCAAATACAGCTATCTGATATCTTATACTTCAGTTATGCGATGATATCTGTCTTCTTCCTTTAGTGTTCTTAGATATTAATATTTCTAAGTACTTTTCTCAAAAAAAAAAAAAAAGAGAGAAAACTAACCTACTTCCTCCCCCTGCCATTTCCCTCTCTGCATATGAGAGCCTGCTCCTGTCCCCTTTGACCATCACTTTCTAGTGCCTTTGTGCAATCCTCCCACACAGTCCCTTCTACGATTTGATAAGGCTACAGATTTCTAAATGCCATTCTTTAGCGGTTAAACATAAATCTCTGAGTTTGTTTTGCTGTTTCTCTATGAAATACGAAATACAAGGGTCTACTCTTGCCTGAACTACCAAAGGGTGTCATGAAACAGCAAACATCATATTAGGTGGCTGAATTTCTTTATCTTTTATTAATCTTGATATATTTGTTTTCCTTTATATATTGAAAGTTGCATTTACGTTTTTATCTCTTTCAAGTTGACTGTGGTGCTTTTATTTTGGGAAGAAAAGAAGGAAGGAAGAATGAAGGAAAGAGGAGGAGGTGGCATCTTTTCCTCTCAAAACAGGGACCATGTTATCTTAGGGGCAGCTGTTTCTGAAAGCCTGGTTTCATTTCAGAAAACCAAAGTATTTCACGGAGTGGGTAACACAGGCAGAGGCTCACTCCCATAAGACACTTTTAGGGGCTGTTTTGGAAAGCAGTGTCTATTTTTAATACCACTGCACACCTGTGTCCTTGAGGCTTGTTACTCGCTTGCAGGAGAGAAGCCAACAGCAGAACAGTGGACACAGGTTCATCCTGGTGTGAAAGGGAGTATGTGGCAAGGGGGCGAGGCAGCGCTGGCTGAGGAAGCTGGGCAATTTTGTTCCCTTTCTAATTATCCTGGGTGAAAAATGTTGCCTTTTGCTTATTTTGAAGAGAATTAATTTCTTCACAAGCCGGGAATATCTCTAGTCCATTTTAAAACACCTTAGTGCAACTCATTTTTTTCTGACTTAGTTGTATCTTGGCCACTGAAGGAGACAGGACAGATGTGTCAGATGCAGTGCTTGTTCAGAGGCTCCAGAGCTGTTTCTGTCCTTCGTTTGTCTTGATGTTAATGGGTGACAGGAGAAAGTGAAGGTTATACATGCTGATGGATCATTTAATTTCCTTCTTAGTGCCTAGCCTATGCTTTAAACACTGGCAAATCCCCAGCATAGCAGAAGAACACCAGAGAGGAAGGTTTCTGCATTCCCCAGGAATTTCAGATGCAAAATGTGCAGCAAAATTTTCTTGGCTAAGTCTTGCCAGTCAGTCCCTGCTCATGTGAGGCCATCCTGCAAGAGCCATGTGTATGTTAAGCCCATGAGGGAACAGTCTCTGACAGTGGCTGCTGAGTCCCCTGTGCCTCTGCCATCTTCAGCATACCATCCTTGCAATTAAAAAAACCAGCCAAACAGTGAACCCATAGTCAACCCAACAATCATATCACGAGCAGATGCAGCACAGAGCTATGTAAAAGTCATGACCCCCGCTCTCAAAAAAATGTATTGAGAGAGAAAAGATTCAGATCAGCTACTTATTTAACTTCATTTCTGTCATCAGCTTTTGCTAAAGATCTGGGAGGTGTCCTGCTCTGCTCTAAAATATGCATGATGGCTTTGCACACTGTGCAAATGGGCTGTGGATAAAGACCAGCTCATTTTTTCAGCAAGGGCACTTCAAATGATTAAATTCAAACTATTAGATCTGCTATGACAGTATGAATTTGCACTGTTGTGTTTACTGAAATATTGCACACCCCTCATATTGGGCAGAGAATGGTATTTTTCCAAATATTTGACAAATGCAATGATTTATTTTTAGCATGCCCCAGATGTCATAATTACATTCCAGTTTTACAGAAGAACACTCTCTCTATCCTTTTGACTGTCCCAAACATTATCTGTTCAGTATCAGGCTTTTAATTCTGCATTGGGAGGTAGCCATTTGGCTGATACAGTCCTGAGAATGTCTGGATAATTTCAGCCTGAAATTGCTCTGGGAGCCATTTGCAGCCCCGTCAGAAAGATTTCAGTCTGCGCCCAGATATTCTGGATCATCAGAACACAATAAGAACAAATGGGCCCCGCCATCTGACAGATCTATTAAGTCATGAAGCAGCGGTCATTTGGATGGTCTTTTTGTGGAAACTGGAGAGCTGCAGCATGTCTAAAGTTAAACCATCGCCGAGGGATTCAGCTGCCCTTTTTCCTGCCTCCACAACGTCTGTCAGAGAGCAGCTTCAGGAGTTTATTAGTTAAAGGAAAACTTAGAGATTTAATATAAAGCATACCTATCACTTCTGTCTTTCTCACATCCTCCAGAAAGGGCTCATATACAGTGTGAGCATTTACCTTACAAGGAATGCCTCCTGGACTATGAATACCACAGGGATATGGGATGTTTTCTATGCTTTTCCTTTTTTTTTTTTTCCTTCTTCTTCTCTCTTTTTTTTTTTTTTTTTCCTCTTTTAATCTTGTTATTAACCCTTACTCAAACATGGTATTTCAGATCTCATTGATTAGCTACTGGCAAGCAATTAGCTACGTGACAATGAATGGCTAGTCAGAACCTCTGAAGGAAACGCATTGCATAGCTCTAAAATGTCATTTCTGTTGACATTTGCATATCAGCTTTTAAAAATCATACATAACCAGAGTCTTGGTAGGGTTTTTTAGGTGTTCTTTTTTTCTTCACTCCTGGGTTTGAGTGAGAGAGTTTGCTGCTCAGGTGCTTTCTTCGTATAGTTAAGGTCATTTAGAATCACAGAATGGTTTCAGTTGGAAAGGACCTTTCAAGGTCATCTCATCCAACCCCCCTGCAGTGAACACAGACATCTTCACCTAGATCAGGTTGCTCAGAGCCCCATCCAACCTGACCTCAAATGTTTCCAGGGATGGGGATTCTACCACCTCTCTGGGCAACCTGTGCCAGTGTTTCACCACTCTCAGCATAAAAAAATTTGCTTCTTTAGAGCTGTCTGAGGAAGTTTTGGAAGTTCAGGAAGTTCATCTGCAAATGATGGAGCAGGCTTGGCTCAGTGCCCTGAGCCTCCTTTCAGCTGTGCCCCTGGTCTCACTTCCTCCAACTATGCTGCAGGTTCATGGCATGAGCACTTCATTGTTACCTTCCTGGCAGCCTTGGTGATAACACTGGCATGGCCTGGCCTGCCCCCACCTCCATCCTCATTGAGTTTGAGGGCTGGGCTTGAATTCCCAGCAGAGGGGAAATTTCCTCAGTTGCCCCAAATCAGGTCCCTTCCCAGCATTGCACACATCCTCCAGGTATGGGCTCTGGTTATCCCTGCTCTGCTCAGGAACCTGAGTGCTCGTTATATTGCTGGATGAATAAGGCTTGCTTTGCTTTTCCAAGGTTTCACACAGCCAAGGTTTCATGGTCCTGTGAGAACTCCTCCAACCCCATCCTTCTTTTCAGAAGGGGTGATGGCAATGATCAGTAGAGTATATATGGTTATTATAATTAATTCTTAGTGCATGTAGAGGGTTTCCACTGACTTTCTCTTCTTTGCTTCCTGTTGGTTGAAACTGGCATCCAATTTAGTTTAGACTGTAGTTTTCATTTATTCTTAGCTGGAAACAATTTGAAGGAAACAAAGAAGAAAGTGTGAGAAGTGTGTTGATTAATGAGACATTCCGAAGAGTGATACAATAGAGAAAAGGACCTGGAAGTAATCTTCCACATTTTACACACAGTTAACGATTCCCTCAGGAATCAGTTAGGATCCTGTGAATAACATGGGTTTAGTTATTTACATATCTCCTCTATGGACTATTTACATAATTTGTCGGTACAGTTTTCCCTTTTCTGGGAACATGTTTGCAGTTGCTGGTGTGTGTTGTGTCTGGTTGTAATTACTTGATTTCCATGTTGCA
Source organism: Todiramphus chloris collaris (assembly GCA_025345505.1). Lineage (NCBI taxonomy): Eukaryota > Metazoa > Chordata > Aves > Coraciiformes > Alcedinidae > Todiramphus > Todiramphus chloris. Next base: position 6,289,258 of record JANVCC010000062.1, on the reverse strand, counting down.
TTAGGGCAATGTGAATGTTTCCTTGTTTTTGCCTAATGCTGATATGCCAGTTGTTAACCGTTGTATTTCTAAGTGAATTCAGAAATCTCTGTAGGTTTTTCTAAGGCATCTCTTGGTCCGGAACTGAAAAGAGGGAGGATGTGGGAGTAATAGGCTAATCACAAAATGAAACTGTTCATAATTATTAAAACCTTACCAGTGCCACAGCTTGCTTCTCATAGCTGCACAATGTAAAGTTCACTTACTTTCCTCAGAAAGAACATAAAGGATAACATTAAGGGAGAGAAAGAACAGTTTGCTCAGAGATGATGAGTTGGAACAAATATATAGAGAAATTAGCACAAGAAAAAATGTTCAAAAGGACCTTTAAAAAAAACCCTAGCCTTTGAAAAGGAATTTCAGCTCAGTGAAGTTTATACACGTCCAAGAAAAAGAACAATAAAAAGGATGAAAAATATGTCCCTGCACACTTCCTTCCCTTTGTCTTCTAAAGGAGGGAGGTGGAGAGAGCAGAGAGTGAGGAGGAAGGAAACCTGAAGCGGAAACTTGACATTTTTTTGCTTCCAGCCTGAAACAACCTTCAAAGTTGTTTGTTCTCTTTTTAATAATAATAATGACTATTTTGTTTTATTTCACCTCAGAATACTCATTTGAATTAAAATCTTGATACAGAACTCCAACAGGGAAAATTTACAGATTTTTTCAGTGCAGAATTTTCAGTTTTTAAATGTGTTGTGATTTTAAGATCCCCACATTTGATACTGCTCAGTGTTGTGCTTGTGTTAAAAAAAATTCCCTTAATTATACACAATAGTGGCAGTGAATGGGGCTCCAGCTCCTGCAGAGCCCTTCCTGTGTCACCAATGCTCTGACCAAAAGGAGTCAAGAAAACTTTGGGTGAAATGTGTATACTATTATGTTTCATTATTTGGGTTCTGGTATGTGAGCTGGTAATTAACACCCCACTCTCGCAAAGATTTATATAAATGCTTAATTCTACCCCGTGAGTAATCCCATTAGTACCACATTATTCTGCTGCACAGAGAAAACCTTCCCAGAAAGGCTGCCTCGGTGTGAGTGTGGTAATGGAAATGTTATTTCGAAGTGAATCATGACAGCATTAAAAAAAAATAACAGTGAAAGAATATCAAGAGAAATATTCTTACAGAACTTGAACTGGTGAAGAGAAATTTGATGCTCATTGATTTGGTGGATTCCACTTTACCTGAGGAATGTCACAAATCATGCTGTGCTTGAAGCACTAAGGTTTTACACTTTGCCTTCATAGGCAGGTAGACATCTGTAACCAGACAGCTCTGCTGTGCTTTTTGTATTTGAGGACTAGGTCATAAGAATGGACTATTCCTTCGGAATAAACACTGACTTATGTTGGTATATGCTCCATGGATACAACAGGGGAAGGTATGACCTGAAACTTTATATCTTCCTGGGATTCAATTATTGAAGATTAAAAAGTGCTCTGGGGTTACATTCTGTCTTCGTTTACACTCTGTGTAGTCTCATCAACTTCAGCAGGACTGTCTGAGGTGTAAGTCACGACAGGGTGTTACTTCTTTCGTCCCAGCCCCTGCTGCTTTGATGAAAGCTTTCTCATCACCAGGGAATATACAAGAGTCACCTCTGGAGCCTGAACACCTTTGGGAAGGGAAAATCTTAATTAAACCTCATGTCTCTCATCTAAGACAGGATGCTCTCTGTCTGGTGCATCAGGCTCCAAATGAAGCTGGAGGAAGAACTGAGCCATTTTGTTGTCTGGTAATTGATACTTGATACATTTCATTGTCCTACAACCATAGACTCATTTTGGAAATGAGGAAAGGACCTTTGAGATCATTGAGTGAAATCCTGAACCCAGCACTGCCAAGTTCACCACTAAACCAAATCCCTCAGCATTACATCTACATCTCTCTTAAGTCCCTTCAGGGATGGTGACTCTACCACTTCCCTGGGCAGCCTGTTCCAGGGCTTGACAACCCTTCTGGTGGAGAAATTTTCCTTAATACCCATCTGAAACATTTCCTGGTGCAACTTGAGGCCATTTCTGAACATGCTGTTCATACTCTGCATGCTGATGGGAAAGTAGAGCATGCTCTGACTGGATCTGCAGTGGAGTTACTTTGCAGAGTATTTGGGATATTGCATCAGAGGAAGTGTTCTGCAGGAGGGTAGCGTTTCAATAGGTGTGATCCCCTGCTGTGTGCCTTTCAAGTATGAGAGAGGTGAGAATGTTATGCTGCCCCGAAAAAGAAAGCAAGACTGGTACAGGCCACCTCCCAACATTTTCTGCCTCCACTGCAGCAATTTGTGCATCCAAATCACTAGGAAATACCCAAGTCTTCCATCATATGAAATCTACAAATGTCATGAGGCAGGGAAAACAGGGGATGTGCTAAGGAAGATGGGAACTGCCTTTGCACCTTTATTTTATTCTATTTATTTTTACAATTACTAAAGAACTTCTGTCTCTGAACATATAAAGGCATGATTTGTACCTGCATGAAAAGAAAACAAGCTCATTAACTTCATTTTGAAGCTGGACCGGAGGCAAGCTCCGGTCTGGTTCCTGCAGCCCTGATTGCTGCTGAATTTGCCTCTGCAGACCTATTTCTGGGCAACCTGAGTATCTTTTGTCCAGAATCTGCGACAAAACCAGATACTGAGATCAGGCATTCTGTTGCCTTAACCACATCCTTGTGGATCCGGGCATTCATACCACTGTGTTAAAAACAGCAAGGGCATCCTGATCTCTTCCCCTGCTATTGTATTCTTCCTGCTCAGCGGTGACAGATGCTGAAGCAGATGATCTTTTTATAAGGTAATTTCTGTTCTGTGTCTCTTGCCGGTTGCATTGAGCCCTTTCATGTTATTAAAATGCAATTGAACAAGAGCAAGTCTCATGTTGTTAGCAATTTGTCATCTTCTCATCCAAATGAGCAGTCCAGCCTTTCATACCCATTATAGTCTATCTGCTTCATAGCTGAGCTTTGCTGCACCATTCACCATTCAGTGCATAACAGAACCATGTTTTTTCTTTCTCATCTTTCTCCTATCAATATCACTGACGTTTTCTTTCCTTTATCATGATGTTGACAGAAAAAATACTATCCCTCCCTCTGCCCTTTCAACAATTCAGCCTTTCACTTTCCTTTGCCTTCCTTCACCAGGACGCACACTTAAACAAATTCCCTCTCTGGATACTTTGGATTTTTTTTGTCTGTGTGCATCCTGAATTTTCAAGTGCTAATTTACTACATATTTACTGCAGTTTGACCAGGAAGTTTCTCTTCAGTTCACTCAGCTCCCCTTCTTTACAGTAGATTTACTGTGACCCTACCAATTTATCTTTCTGATACTAATGCCTAGCCTTGAATTAACTGTTGACTATGGTGTGTCCTGTTTCACTGGACCATGTTACATTATATTCCCTCACACTGAAAGAGAGCAAGACAGTTCTGAAATGACACAATTAGCAATGACATTACCTAACTGAAGAAGCAAACAAGGAACTCACAGATTTCATAAGACATTTGTTATTTCTCATACAGGGGAAAATACATGTATTTTGCTGAATTTCTCTGGCAAGGCTGGATGGCTGAAGCCAGAAAGGAAGTCAGCTTTTTGCTAACTGAAAGGATGTTCTCCGCTCACTCAATCTATACCAAAAAAAAAAAAAAAGAAAAAAAAAAAAAAAAAAAAAAAAAAGTTTCAGGAAACTGCAGTATGCTCCTGTGTCATTAAAACAGGAGGAGCAACTTACAAAATTACATGTGCTAAATATTTATACATGTGGCTTGATCCATAATCTGCTGAGATTCTTGCAAAGATTCCCATTGGTTCCAGCTGAATCACACCATGGCTTTACTTTGTCAGGGCATCAAGAAATATGCTTCTCTTGGTACAGAGGTAAAAAAGGGTATAGCTACTTCACAGTTTTTTTGGCATTTTGCACTTTTGTACAAATCTAGATCTCAAAGTAAATCAAGACCCTGGGAATTGTAAGGTTTGGGAGTGGTTCTCCATGTTGACCTCACTTGTTGCATCCTGTTGCTTCTCTGTCTCAGCCTTTTTATTACAAAAAAAAAACAAAAAAAACCAAAAAAAAACAAAACCAAACAAACAAACAAAAAAAAATCCAGGAGGGAACTAGAAGTATTTTAAATACAAATCATATGTGTGTGTGTGTGTGTGCGTGTGTGTGTGCATGTGTGCATACAAGTGTGCAAACCCACATAAATACATTACTATTTGTATGTGTGTGTGGACATGAGGAAATGGCCTCAGTTTGCACCAGAGGAGGTTTAGGTTGGATATTAGGAAAAATTTCTTCACCAGAAGGGTTGTCAAGCCCTGGAAAAGGCTGCTAAGAGAAGTGGTGGAGTCACCATCCCTGTAGGGATTTAAAAGACATGTAGATGTAGATGTGGTATTGAAGTTTAGTGGTGACCTGGCAGTGCTGAGTTAATGGTGGGACGTGGTGATCTTGAAGGTCTTTTCCAACCTAAATGGTTCTATGATTCTATGTATATGTGCACAGTGACCACCTTGCTTTCTTTAAGGAGACAAGCTCTGTGCAGTCTTTGTTTTATGAAGCAAGTTATACAGTCACAGTACGCTTGGCTCACTGGATTTGCCTGCATGGATATTTCCCATCTGAGATCTGACCAATGGCTTGTTGAAAGGGGAAGCAGGATCACGCCTTATCAAAATCAGACGGCATTGAAGGTCACTGTAGGAAAACAATGGCAAGAAAACAATGCTTCTAACTTGGGAAGGAAACTTAGAACTTAATTCACTTAAGTGAATTAACAGTCTTGCTTATGTTTACAGTATAATATAAGGATGAAATGGAGATATCTGGCGATTTTTGTGTAGCTACAAGTTAAAGACAATGAGGGAAGCAACAGACACCAAAAGAAAGGAATTCAAACAACTTGCTGCAGGCAGGGTTGGCCTCAGCTTGAGAGTTTATGTAATTGTTTCTTTTTAATGCCTGCAGCTTAGCAATTTGACTAACTCTCTGTGACATTTCAAATGTCCTCCTTCTGAGAAATTCGCTCACATTGAATTTGTGGGTAGGGATACAAATGCAGCTGCTGGAAAATATACTACTAGGCTGAATCTTTAGACTTCTAAGTGAATTGATACTGAAAACAAGCAAATTAAAAGGAGAGAGACCGTTCTCTGGCTTCTGGCAAGTTGATGTTTTTACTGTTTCAAACAAAGTGACAAGTCAAATACCAACAAAGAAACAGAAAAGCTAACCAGAGAAAGTAAGGGTTCTCCTTAGGCAGATTAATCACTGACAATAGTTAACAATAACTGCCTTTTTACATTACTGATCTGTTTGGGAGGTGAAGCCAAGGACATTTGCCACCCTAACGCCCTGATCCTCACAAAAATAAATGATTGTAGCATTTAACTGCCTAGTCTGCAGTTGTGCTGACTCCAGGGGTTCGACCTATAGAGCAGGAAACTGAAGGTGAGCATGAGTCTTTGGTTCAGATTTAAATGTATCGCAGTCTCCTTTCCAAACGGCCAGTAATGTTCCAGCTGGCAAACACACCCGTGCCCTCCTGTACAACACGCATTTTTTCCATGCTGTTTACATTATCGCTCACTAAATTTAGCGCAGTGCTTCCCTAACATTGCACAACTTTCCTGCCTGGGAATTTCAGATACAGCGGAGTGCATATTCTGGCTGGTCACATTTTCAAAGAGAGCCTTCCCCCCCTCTACAGCCACAATTTGCCAGCAAGTGCCCTACAAGGCAGCTCTGGGGAAATATTCATTTGCAAAGTTGAAAAGTATGTTTGCTCTGAGACAACCGAATGAAGAGCTTCACACAGATACACAGCGACAAATCACATCGTGTCCTTCCTACACTGTGTTCTGCCCTGTAGGACAGATCATTGTCACCTCTTTTTACTTGCCATGTTTCAGCTGAGAATGAGGAAGGAAAGAGGATGTTTAATGGGGAAAGAACATATTTCAGGAGTAAATGATACTCTCGTGAGTTGCCGTGACCTTTGAAAAACAGGGTAAAATCTCAGCTGCCGATGAAGCCAGCACTGCATGTATAGTACATGCATCCAGGACACATTTATCTGGAAACAGTAAATGACAGGAAGCCATTTGAGAGCATCAATGATAGATATGAGCACATGCTGCATAGCTTAAGCAACACTTGGTCTTTATGAAGGTATTTGACTTCTGCATCTGTGTATAAAGGATGCTCAGTTTGATTCAGGTGAGATCTGAACCCCAGAGTGGAAATTATTTCCTGATCTCAGACTGCCTCCAACTATTGGCACACAAAAGTCCCAGAACAGCAGGATGAACCATTGCAAAGACAGGAGCCATTTCTCTGCTTGTGCTTAATGCATGAGACCATAGCTTAAGACTATAAATTGCTTCAGCCCCATTGGCTTCTTCTAAGCTAGAACAGCTATCAGAGAGTTGGTGTGGGCATGTTTTTTTATTCCGTGTATTGATTGGATATCACAAGTCTTTGTGTGTCAAATATTCAGCAAAGATTTCTTCTGCAAATGGGTTTGTGAGAAATAAGTCTTCTTCCTTCTAAATACATCTGAATCAGTCCTATCAGTGTTGTGCTAACAAGGCATGTAACATTTGCTTGTGTGGTACTTGACTCTTTAAAAGGCAATCAGAAAAAAATAACCGTTTACAAATGCTCTGAGTTCAGTAAAGTTGTGTTGTGGATCCTTCCAGTTGCCTGTCATAAAAGTAAAGGTGGCTTTATCTACAGTGTAGGTGTCAATGTACACTTCTTGGGCCAATGAGGTTGAGATATGATAGCTGTTAATATACTAATTATATTTGAAGAATGGAGGTCAATGTGCATTTTTTCCAGGGCCTTTTGTTATTTACAGTATTCAAAGAGCAAAAAGAAAACCAACCCAAAGTTAGAGTCCATGATTTAATTCATTTTCAAACTGATTTAATTAATTTTCAAACTGAGGGCAGTAGCTGTATTACATTCTATCTGACACAGATTCCTTTTTGCATCTCCCTCTGTTTTTACCCGTCAATAAAAAATTAAAATCCCACAGTTACCAAGACTATATACTTTAAACAAAAATGTTTCCATATGTATGTCTCACAGTAGTCTAACAGGGACAACAGCTAATGCTAACCTCTTTCCATATAGCCAATAAAGGGCAGAATGTAATTAAATCTGGTTTTAAATGATGCATAACTGAAGATAGGATGTAATAGAATGACAAGAGAGTTGTTGATAGCCAGGAGAACTGGATCTGTGAAAGAGGCTTCTTGCATGAAAAACAGCAAGTACTTTAGTATTAGTCTTCAAAAGGAATATTCATGTGAGGCAGAAAATTCCTGAGAGAGGGAATACTTGCAGGATTTTTTTTTTGTAGACATAGATTGTGTATCCCCTAAACATTATCTATAGGCTTAGAAGGGCAGATGCTGTATTCTTTTTCTGTACATGGAAAGCCTCAGTTTCATTAAATACATGCTGACAACTAGTGTTATTGGAGTTAACTTCAGTTCATCTCTGAACAAAACACGCTCTCCTGCGTGATAACAAACACCCAAAATACCTCCTCATAGGTACAAGGATTAGGATGTTTTCACACTGTATATATAGGTAGGACGTGTTAGGTACCACACCAGACGTTTTGTTGCCATACCCTTGTTTTCTAGCCGCCTTTTTAATTCTGAAAAAAAATTAGTATATTATTACTTCTTCCTCAGAAACACAGGAGCACAATACTGAAGCCAGTCTGAGTAAACACATCTTAGTAGCAACTTACCTTGAACATGATGTCACATTCAACGCTCAAGTTTGGGTTGACAGCTGGCAACCCAGAGACTCACACTGTCATTTTGAGTTGGTAATCTCTAAATGGTGATACCAGAGATCGTTTCCTAGTTCACAGGACCCGGTGACACCTCCCAACACACCTCTTTGCCGGGGGAGATCAGGGCATTCATTGCCTTTGTGTAATATCATGCTTTCTGTGAAGCAGGAAATGCTAATAAGAATGTCGAAAAATAAGTTCTGGTGTATTCTGACCACAAGCATACTTGCCATGCACTTCAGATGTGGCTTCAGTTACCACCCCAGTATAGACAGAAGGCATATGGACACTAGGGAAACCGCTTCAAGCCAGTTGCAATTATTCTTCTCATTTCACAATAGAGACACAGCCTATCGGGCTCTCTTGCTTGCGTCCTGCTTCCTTCTTTATCACTAAGGATAAAAGCAAGCTCAGAATGACACAGGCAGTTGGAGATCAGAGATGCGATATTGCAAAAGCCTCAGTCATCAAACATGCATATGCATTAGCTGGAATCATGATCTGGAAGTAGACATTGGGCTGTAGTTATTAAAGCTGTCCTCGGTGCCTTGTTTGGGAAATGTCACATCGGAAATTATTTTTGATGTTGTGACAGTTAAAGTGAGGGGAAAAAACTCTACGAAAGGTCCTACATGAAATGTTTTTTATACTGGGCATGACTGGTAAAGCTCCTTTTGGTGAAAAAAAAGTTATACTAATCTAATGCAAATAATGTGTGATGCACCATGTACAGAGCATTAAAAGCAATTTGAAATCTTAACACTCTCTTTCAGAGGAGAGGAGAAAAAAACCCCGAAAGCAGCAGGGTCTTCTCAACATACATCTTTTCTCTCTACTATTTTATAATTAACATTATTATCACCTTGTCTAAGCTTTCTTTATGCTCTGTCATCTATACAGTGCTAATATCTCTCTCCAGTGCCAGTTACTATGCAGTCTCTGTGCAGGGTAAGAGAAAGAAAGGCAAGGAATGCATTAATAGGCAGTCTATTATGGATTTAGTTCAACCTTGAACTATGATTGTTTGAAATGTCAGCATCAGAAGTATATCCACTCACTCATATATGCAAGACTTCTCTTCAGAATATAGTCTTATTGTTTGTTTCCTGACAAATTTCATATACATGCACATTTAATCACACAATACAAATCCAATAGTGCAATTACCTCTGTGACTTTTACCAAGGCTTTCTGAATACCGAAGAGGGAGAATAAATAGCCAGCTAGCATGAATTACAGAGCGATGGTTCCATCAAGGCTTTCTGGTGATGTTATAAATAAAATGAACCTCAAGTCACCAGAAATCTGAGATAAAATTATGTCCTATTCTTCAAATACAGTCTTGTAAAAAATTAATGTGTGAATGTAAAATTAATAGCATTCATTTTGAAAATGTCGCAAAGGAGCTGATCTTTAAAATGTGCCCAGCTGCTTCTCCTTCCTTTAGTGTTCAGGAGGATTTTTTTGTCAGAGGAATGTGCCTTGATTTTCCTCTAGTAAAATAAAACTGGCTGAATGCTTTCTGATTTGGAGGCATATCTGTTAAGACTTGGAGCAGTTTAAAGTTCTGTAGGGTGGCTAGCCCTCTAATCCGTACTCTCCAAATTATTTTAGGCTGGGATGAGTTCGAGACTATAATCATGGGGTTCGAGACTATAATCATGGGGCACCAACTGTGCTTGTGTCTGTAACACAAGTGGAAAAAGGGTATTGTGCATACCCGTAGGATGATATTTAGAAAATGTGTCCATTAAAACCCCATGGAGAGATGAGATTTTCGGATATTTTTGGCTTTCCTTGAACACAGTCAAGCAAAAGGGTAGGAGATTGGACTGAGACGGGAACTACAGCACTGAGAGAGGTGGATGGGGATGTGCCAAGGTTTCCAACAAGGAATTTCTGAGCTGCTGCAGCTTGACCTTGCCTGAGCCTGCTGCCTCATCCACAAAAGATAGCAAAGCTGAGTAGTGTCCCTGAAGGGCCACATTACAGCTGGCTTGTGTGATTTCTTCTTTGACCGCCCACTCATGCAACAGCCACATGCTAAATGTTTGTTTGCCCTCAAGTAGCATCCAAGCACCATCCCTCTTTAAAAATTAATTCAGTCCAAACTGATGAACAAGCCTAGATTGCTACCTCTGCATGATAAAAACTAATGGGGAAAAAAAGACTAAAATTTGCTGTCTTGAAGCCTGAAAAAAAACCCAACCAACTTTCATCCTTTAGCATGATGTATCATACGTGATGTCGGTTCCTTACATTGGCATCTGCAGACTACAATTATTCATGGCATATAACAGCTGGGGGAGTATTTCTGGCATGCTTTGGGTTGAAGGATGCTTTGGAAGGCTAAACAGTGCTTACTAATAATAGGACCTCTAAGATGGCATGTGTGTCTCCTTGTAAAAAGGCCCCTTTTCTGCCCTGGACCAACTGTAGGGCACAGAGAAGCCAATGGTTGTCCCCATCCCTCCCTCTACTCTCTGCAGCTCTGGTGCCTGGAGATCTTCATGTCCCACAGTTAATCAAGCCACCCATTTTTTGTTGTCTCAGAGGGGCCTTTTCCTCTTCGTGCTGGGAAGGGAAGCCTGCTTTTCCTTTGTGTCATTTCCAGCCTTTGCCCTGGGATCTGCAGAGGGGACTGGGCAGCAGGGAGGAGGTGAGGAAGGAAAGCTGGGCCTCCCACCTGCAGAGGGGAAAGAACTCTGCTGGCTTTACACCTTTACAGGCTGAGAGCCTTCTGAGAAAGTTTTGTCAGCCACCTGCCTGGACTGCAGGGGCAAGAACAGCTCCTGTTTTTAGTTTACCCATTAGTTACCCATGGTGGCGTATGCAGAATAGCAGCTACAAAAGTGAAGTTCTGAGGTCCACAGAGTTATCCCCTAAGTCATCTTCCCTTGTCGTATGTTTACAAACAGTCCATGCTGCCACTGACACAAGTATCATGCTGAATTCAAGGCTTTCCTCTGTGTGTGAAATGTTAGAAAGGGGAGGAATTTAAAAGCCCCTGCTGTCACCTGAGTGCTTTCCATACTGAGCAGCTATTCATCACCTCCACATGCAAAGGGCTTAACCTTTGTAAAACCTCAATGACACAAACTTGCCAGGATTAAACTATTTAAAGCCAAGCTTGCTGAAGCATCTGCAGTTTGCACCTCTTGTCATGTCCATGGGCTGCATGACAAGTTGGAGAAGCTGTAGGGAGAAAGGGCAGTGACAAGGCCAGAATCAGAGGAAGATTAATCACTACTGTCAGAAATGTCTGTCACCATTAAGACTGGTGGAGGAACACCCTGCACGTCTGGTCACAGACTCAGAGCACCAACATTCCCATTTCCCTGAGATTTACCCCTTGCTGCTCTTTTCCCAGGAATGGCTTCTACAGAAGGGCTGTTTCATGTAGCAGTGGGAAAAATGAGGAAGGTGGTGATTTATCCTTTCACAGACCTGGCCAGGAAAAGGGACCTGATGTCTGCTGAGCATGCCCAACATGCCCTCTGTGTCAGAGGCGTGGTTGTGGAAATGTCCTCTCTGATGGCACAGAGCTATGCTAGGAGTGTGATGGAGGAAGGACATCTCTGCCCTGACTGATCTGTTTTGGACTCTGCTTCCATGTCTTCCTTCACACTAGTTATGGCATACTGAAAAATTTCTTAGGAACCTGAGTCTCAAAATGGAGTGCAGTGGCTGAGTTTGGTGAGTGACATACATCTCTTATGTCTGCTGTCGAGTCACAAATGTCTTTTGTATGGAAACAGGTAAGATGTGAGGATAGCTGTTCAAGCACATTTTTCCCTCCTTGGAATGGCCATAGAGTGCCTGTACTGTTCTGGGAAAAACAGACACTCGGTGTCCTCAATTCTGCATGCTATGGCCAAGGCAGAGAAGGAGTTTTGTCTCCTGGAGAACTGAGGAGCGAGTCAGCTCTGGAGTCAAGGATAGACCCTGGGAATATTGCATCCTACTTTCCCTACATAGTATCCCCGAGAATTTTTAAGAAGTCAGGGGTGCAACACGAAACCCTGGGAAAATTAATGAGCAATTTCTGTAACGGCCAATTTTTACAGTACTGGAATTGCAAACTGAGACCTCAGAAGACAAAAGGATTCCAACTGAGCAGGATATCAGTTAAATTAACTTCTCCCCTCAGCCCCTGCACTTGCCAAGTTCCAAGATATTTTACCAAGAAAACAAGAACCAGAGCACACGAGTGTTTTCCATCTAGATTTTGTCTAAGCTAAAGACACTAAGTAAACCTTTAGGGAAAATTAAGAGAAAAGGAAAATTGGCTCACTCTTCCCTCTTACTGCTTTAATAGAAGGGTTTGCAAGGAAATGAAACTTGGGGATACAGCATTTAATCCCAGGGCCCACAGCAAGCTGTCAGTCTGTGTTTTCCCATGGAATTGGGTAAACAGAATACTGCTTGGCCTTTAATAAATGAGAAAACAAACACATGAAGGAGCATTTGATCAGAAGTGACAAGGGCAAGAGCAGAACGATCCAGAGGAATGAATGAAACGGTGAAATTTAATAAGAATATTCCCTAAAGATATTACAAATTCTGTTCTGACTATTGCAGGGGTCCACCAAATACATTGTTCCAGAGCTTGAACTCCCTTCCATCAACATTTCCACTGCTCCTACAGTTTCACTTTGCTCAGGATGAGGAAACCATTTTGAAATGCAACGGGAAGGGGCTTTAAGTAGTTGTTCTCTCACGTTTTCTTTCAAGGTGAGTACAATTTTTTTTTTTGAGATGTTTAATTTAAGTTAATCAGCTATGGAGAAATGATGGGCTTTCTTGTTTCAGCTCTCCCTAGGGGTGTGCCTTTCCCAGCTGAATTAAGTTGCCACTGTGTTTCACTAATGTGCATCTGATGCTTAATGAATTGGGGTGTTATTACCATTGGGCAGAGGTGGATTAAAATCAAGTCCAAAGACTTCTCATTCATTTTGCTAATTATTCTCTTCATTCATCGCACACAGATGAAATGATGAAAGGCTCCCTGTTGTGCGGGATTTGGACATTTCACACTTGGAACATAAATTGGACTGATTATCCTTACAGCATTATTGTCGCGTTTGTCAGTTTGGGTGCCAGGAAGCAATAAGCTGAGAACTGCCACATTCCCAGTCTTTCAGCCTCTTGGTATGGGAGGCAAAACTGTTTCTTTGTATGTTCTTCTTCGATTTCATATCTGGAGCTAGATTTTGGCACACAAAAACATAAACCAGAGATAGATTTCCCTCTTCTCTTCCCGAATGTATAAACAGCCATCACTCGGAAACTTCAGATCATGTTTCTAAAAACTAGCTTCCGTTTCCATATTCCCGTACTCACTGGCTTCAAACAGAAGGCTAGATGCTGAAATGTTGTGTCTTCTTTTGGCACTGTCTGCTGGGGAACTGAATGCAGGAAATCACTTGAAATAGATCTTTTTCAAATTACAGTCTGCTAAGTGACTTCCAGAGATTCCAGTTCATGGTTGATTTTCACCCAGGCAGAAAGTCTGGAGTGTTTTGGATTTCCCGTGTTTGAAGCTAACAGTTTTTGGTCGTGATGTAGAGAAAGTCTCTACTAGTTAGATGCTGGTCTCCTGGGGGTAGGTTGCTCTGCACTGATCACAGATTCAGCCCTCAGTTGCTGATCCAGTTTTACTGCAAGTGCACTGCTTCTTATCTGTGTAGCACAGCAAAGTCCCTTCTTCATAAGGACAGGACTTCAGGAAAATCCAACAGTGCAACAAATGCCAGATCAGAACTTAAGTTAACACCTTAGCCTGTATTTTTCCAACAATTTTCTGTGTGTATGTGTATACAAACAGGGTGGAGATTTGCACTACATACATGCACTTGCATCTTACTTGTAATACAGGCAAGTTGCTGCTGTACATTAAATTCTGGCATTTCAAGAGAACAAATAAAACAGAGAGCCATGGGTGTCATAAACCATGAGACATTTATGTGAAATATTTCTATTTTGAAGAAAAAATTCAGTATATTCAAATGAAAACTTATGTTGTCAAAAGTCTACCAACTCTAACAAAAGGGAAACTAATGAGTAAAGTAAGTCTGGCATAAAACTGAACAAACTGGAGGCATCTCATACATAAACTTGGAATCTGATTTTATTTGTCTCCTGTGGATGTGTGAAATTCACCAACAGTTTGCTTAGTCAAATGTCTTGTCTGGCTGATGGCTGCAGCAATAACACATGAAAGAGACTATGTAAAATAGGGGGCTAAAATTATTCTTCAGCTGTGCTCCAATAATGAAGACAATGTTGAAAGAAACAACATCTGCGTCATGTGGCAGAAGCAGTATCAAAAATGGCTGTTAACTTTACACACTGAGAAAACTAGGGATATGTTAAACAATTAATTCCTGGCTTGTAATAGTGTGACTATGACTGTGTTCTTGACAGAATTAAGCTATAATTCCAGAAATAGGAAGCAAGAAGCAGAAATAAGCCAAATTCCACAGCCTTCCAGAATTGCATAACCATTACCAGTATTGCACAAGACATTGACTTCAGAATAATCGCTCCTGAAAAATTTTGGGATCTCTTAAGCAAAAAAAAATGGCCATGGCACTATGGAAGTTTTCTTAAAAAGTCCTTTATCTTTGTGCTGCAAAGGTAGTAAGACACTGCAGCCTGCCTGAGTGTAAGCTGTTCACTGGTTTTGCTGCTGCATAGTAGTAAGATAAAGCCAATGATGTGGACATATAGACACATCGTGCCCACTCACCAGTTTGCATTCCTTAGACTTACAGTGTCTCAGTCTGTGCTCTGCAGGGTACAGCCCAATTCTATGGTGTGTACATAACCACATACCAGATTCTGAGAAAACCTACTCTTATCATAGTCAGTATCTGTGTCTTTTTATGTCAAAGATGTTCACATATCTTGCTAAACTCAGACTGAAACTGCTGGGTGTTATCTGCCCGCTAAATGCAAAGTGTTGCTGCTATAAGACCTGAAAATAATGATCACATAGTTTTTCTTTGATGGAGACTGTTATTTCTTCTTGAGCCAGACACATGCATTTGGCCTGTTTAGACCATATTTATTCAAAGCTACCTAGTAAATTTATTAATGAACCAGTGCTGTACACCCTTCCCACCAAGATTAAACCGTTCATAGTAACATGGGTGCAACACACAAGTATGTGATGTTTTTCTTGGTGAAATCACTCTCCATTACTATGCGCACCGTGGCTCCACAGAACTTACAGGTCAATGACAAGGTGCGATCATGGCAACTTCTTCTTATGAAAAACACTATACAAGTAACTAATAAAAACACTCTAGAGCAGGACTCTCTGAGCAAGCAAAGTAGTTAGCTAGCTATATTCTGTAGGTGGTTTGAATCATGTGGGAATTTATATTTTCTGTGGGACAGCTGCCAGAATGGATATACACCTTCTGCCCAGGCTGACATATTCTCTCATGGAGTTCCATTCCAACTCATCAAATGAGTTGAATGGAGGCTTGTCCTTGATAAGCAGATATCCTCTGAGAAAGAGGTTGAACTGCAAATGCCTTGCGTGGCCTCCAGAGGTGCCCTTCACTGTCAGCAGTGAGTGAGACCAGAGCTGATGGGAATACTTGGCAGCTTGTTCAGAACTAAATGCTAACATCAGATACAAAGAATTGAATTGCAGTCTTAAACGTAACATTTCACTGGAGTGCCTGGAGCTGGAGTCACCAACAAAAGCCCTGGTGGAGCCTGTTTATTTTCCCATTAAGAACATCTTGTGGTCATTCTTGCTCTGATGATGGTTATGAATATGTTGCCATCTTGAACAAAGAACACAGGCATACGTGCTCTTCATTAGTAAGGAGTGACACACTGTACGCAGATGCAGTTTGTGATGATTCTTGACCCAGGAAAGGTTCAGTGCTCCTGGAATGAGGCCCCACATATGTGATACCAAAGCTATCTCAGTGCTCAAATGAGGAATCCAAACTTAAATTAATGTTTGCTAGTTCATTCACCCTTAATTAGTTTGTATCCACTAAAGCCATAATACACTGTAACTCATTGACTCAACATGAAAGGAAACAAATTGGTTAATTGAGAGAGCAATGCAATGCAAAAGCCAGGGCTACTGCTGCCCCCAAGCAGAACTGCACCCGGAAGGATTGCTGGGCTATCATCAAGTTAATCCCACGCACCCTCTGGCAACAACAGCAGCAAACAGCCTATTGTGCTGGAAAGCTCCCACTATGGACATCCTTTAATGTATTTCCTTTGCCCTCCTACACCCTCCCCAGATGCATGCCAATTTCCACAGTCTGTGTGCATGAGAGACCCTGGGTACAAGCACTAGATAGATGTTCTTCTTTCCTCACTGATACCCTCCCTCCCCCAAGACCCACTTTTGCCCCTCATTCTTCATCCCCCCTCATCATTCCCAGGATTTGGAAGTGAGAAAGAGGACTGAGCAAAGGAATGGCTTTGCAGCTTGCATGGGACTGGAGCAGCTGTCTTTATATCTCCCAGGCTTGGACGATCTCTCCCATTATCCTGCTTCCAGCTGCTTAGCTGTCAGTTCTGCTTGGCTCAGCTCTTGCTGTTGTTTACTGTAAGTTTTGGTGGACAAAGCTCTCTCCACAACTCTCTTTTCCTAATAACGTGCACAGCAGTCCTCAGTTCATGAGGGTCTGGTGAGATTTCTTGTCTCCCCTTGTTGCTGACCTCACACATAGCCAAAATAGGGCCTTTTCTTTGGTTTTAAAGGAAAAGTTCCTTTTTTAAACTGCCAAAGAACTTGAAAATGTATATTCCAAAAGGAAGTATGTAATAAAATGGAACAAAAAAAAAAATTTCTAAGAATCTTTTGTTGCATTCATCAACCTTTCCAGTGGTAAAAACACTTCTAGTTTTGTTCTACTTCATATTAGAGAACTAAGAATTTGAATACTTGTAGTGAACTACAGTTTTAATTTGAATCTAAAATGATCAAAATAGCAGCAATGACACCCAGCTAGAAAGTCAGCTAACTCAGAAAGAAGCACCACCAAACTCAATCCAAGTCTTCTCTATAGCCTTTCTCTAGCAAAATGGAACTGAAACTATTGCAAGACCAAGACCAGAACTGAACCAAGAAATATCTCTTCAATCTTGCTGCAGGAAATACCAGTTACCTCTCAAATATCTTCAAGTATTCCTGAGAGACCCATGATGCTGAAATGCCCTGTAATTTCCCAAGCCAAGCCAGCAAACCCTTGAGAATTTAAAACTCATTTTTAAATGAGTTTAGTAAAGCTTCATTCACATTTGTGTCCACCTGAAAGGCTCTTCATATTTTCATAATGAAGGTTGTCACCTTGCCCTGTTAACATGTTCAAATGATGAACTACCTTGTTCTTATTTCAACTGATACATAAATTTCTTCAGGTTGGATAATGTAGAGAGCAAAAGACACGATGGGGTTTTTTTGTTGTTTTTTTTTCCATAAGGAAGACAAGGCTTGAAGATTCTTTCTTAGTATAACATCTCTGCCCAGAATGGTATTGAACTGTTTGAACATCGAGTGCAGAGCAAGAAAAACAGACATGGACTAGGTCAATTACTTGAAAAAAGTTTCATTATACTCTGCTAGTGCAAAAAGATACCACGATATAGGGAAAGTTGGTTTTGGTTTGGGTATTTCATTAAACGGATACTTGATTACTTGTTTTGCTTTCTTATTTCCCTCCATTTCCTCATTCTGATGCCTCGGTACACAGACTTCTTTATCCACATGCTGTTGCCTCACTTGGAAGATAGATCAACTGGACTTGTTTATATCTGTATGTTCTTACCAACTTCTGACAGTGCATACCATTGCCCTTCACTGATGTCCTAAACACAGAACAGTGCTGCATACATGCAGAATTCTTTGCAGCGTTACAGATGTGAATAAAAACCAGCAAGTAGGACAGTCTGTTGGTCTGAGAACATGCAACACTTCACAGTCACTTGCATGCACATACAGATTCAGAGCCCAGCCAAAAACAAGTTTAAGTGGCATAATTCCGCTTTCGTGCATGCAAAGTACATTTTAACAGCCGTTGCGTTATTTACCACATATGTCTAGCAGCTGGATACTGAGAGAGTGGGAAACACAAATGATACACAAAAGCCATAAGGGAGTTCTCAACAAGTATTTTCTAAGTGAAGAGCACAAATAAAATTACAAGTAGAAACCACAGTTACTCCAACACAAATCCCTATCTCACCACCACATGAAGCCCGTACCAGCCATCCTCCATACTTGCCTTTTCTTTCACCCCTGATTTTTAATAACTCTAAGAGATGAGATACTGTGTACATTGATCCATCTCACTGTGATTGTAATATAGACTAGATTCCAAAGGGACCTCATAAAAGAACATTATATTAAAATATTCCACTCAGTACTGTTTTGTTTGCATTGTTTCTTTTCCTGTGGAAATAAACTTCATATAAAGACAATGTCTGTCTGGTTTTCATCTTGTTCCCAGACCCTGTAAGATTATGTACCCATTTTCAGACACGGTCTAAAGCTGTCAGAGACAAAGCTCCGAAGACTGATAATGTTCTTATATGCTTTGTGAAAGTAGCTGATGTCATTAAAAAGAGAACTCTAATTGGTATAACTTTGGGTATTAGACCACATAGAAAATTCACAATCCCAGGCTGCGTTTTCTTAGACCTCAAAGTTGCTCCACCACAAGACTCAAAGCTGAAGGACAAGTGGTCGCATTAATTCCCTCAAACACACGGACAGGCAAATTGAGAAACAACAGGGAGATGAAATATCTTATAGAAATCTTTCCTGAAGGGTTGGGGGCAAGCTTATCAAGATATTTGTTTCATATGGTAGAAGATATATGCATGTATTTTTGCAATAACATTTTAAAAATTACTGCCATTTAATTCACGGTGGGGTGATAGCATGAGCTAGTAAAAAGACTGAAATTTATTTCCATCTTCATTGTACACCACCAGCAGAATTGTTTATTAAGATGGTGGGACTGTCAGAGAACAGCCCCTTGCAAGACAGTATTTGTGAAAGCTGTAATTATGTAGGTGATACCTAATCATACATGATTATCTAGTCTGGATAGGGAATTGAATGAGGTCAGTGAAAAACAACTGAGTTGTCACTGTTGGAAGTACCTTTGGATCAAGCCATAATGTGTTGTTCAGTCTAAATTAAATGGAATTAAATTATAACAGGTTTGGGATTTTAAACAGAAAAATTGAGAAAGCAAGGGTCAGTGAAAACACCTGGACAGGAAACCTCTAATTATAGCAAGACTAGGAAAACTATCAAGACTTGAAGCAGGATTTCAAGATAGAAAGAAAATAGACAGTTATAAAATGCTGTAAAAATATAGATGCTAGAATGCTGTCTTGAAATGTATGGATATATTATCCATTATATTTCATTTCTACTTATATTTTATATTCAATTATATGTAATAAAATAGAGAAAATAAAATATTACAATAGTAAGAATCAGCAATAACCTCGTGAAAGAATGGTTTGAGATTGGCAAGCTCAGACAGATTTCAGAAACCTCAACAGTTTAAAAAAAAGTGACCAACAAATCCTGGGTGTTTGGGTGTATTAATCAGCTTGCTGGATGATTACAAACATCCAGCATGGTGTTAACCCAAGAAAGGCCTGAAAGGTGGTATTGTCAAGAACTGATTACTCCAGACCAGGAATAACATTACCAGCTTTCACTACTGAGCTGGTAACTTAGCACAACCCAGTACTAGAGTTGTAGAAGCAAAAAACGCTGGTTCCAATACATTTATTGCAAAGATGATGCAGTTTATTTATCTACAAACTCTTTGCTGATAGCAGCAAGGAAAAAAAAACCAATCTTCCCAGGTCCACACTTCCAAGGTGAATCTCTTTCCTCACTGGCTGACACTGCTGAGTCACATGATGACCTCAGCTGATTACAGTTATATGATAATGGAGGAGTGAGGTCATAAGAAGCAGCAGAGGGGTGGGATGGGGATCCAGAGGGCTTTGTAAGTGGGATATGTTACTTTGCTGATCTAGGGAGATGCTTCTTCATCTCCTGAAGAGAAGAGGATGCTTTTTGATGGAAGATGGACTGTGTAAGTTTGACCTCAGAGCAAATTTTTTTCTTTTGTGTCTAATCTTTTTGAAAAATAAGTGCTGGTAACTGTGAGGATTTATCCCAGTCTTTTTCAAGATTGGTTTGGGAGAACACTTGAATGTTGGTGAGAAATGTAGTGTGATCTGTAGGAAGGCTTGAGTGAAAATAGAAGTAAATAGTAAAAGCAGTAGCAGTAAATATGGTGGGAAGAAATCCTCTTTAAGGGTGTAGTGAATGTGATTAGTCTTCAGTCTTTGCTCTGTTAGCTTGTATTTATGTTTACTTGATAAATATATTTCTCCTTCTGGAGTAGTTGGTAAATATTTGTTTCTGTAGAGTTGTTGTTTTTTTTTTGTTTGAGTCTTGTAGTGGCTTGAAAAACCCTGAGAAGATTTGACCTATGTGACTTATAAGTGCTAACTGAAATCTCCTGTAGAGAGTTGAAAATAAATTTTTAACATGTGAATGTAAAAAATTCTGATGCCCTTCAAGGTATTTCTAAACCACTTTGAAAACAGATTCATGTTTCTCTGTGTAAATTTACATTATTTTTATGGACAAAGAAAAACCTCTTGCAAGATTGTTTGCTCAATAGTTCCTCCACGGTTGAAGTTGTGGCTTTGTTTTCATTCGAAGCCTTCTTCCAGCTGTTCTTGGTGTATGCATTTCTGTTCAAGCAGCATCCTTACTGATGTGCCTGGGTGGAATTAGTTTGATAAATGAGATTGATAGATATGGAATTCCTGAACTGCAGTTATGCAAAGGAATTTTATCAGTCAACTCTGAAGCATGTGACTTGTAAGAGTGTGTATACAAGGTTATCTGGTGAAAATGCTGATACCCCCATAAAGTGTGTGGCTATGTGATGGTGATGTGGAGGAGGGACAGCTTTTATTTGCGCAGGTTGTTATAGTTCCCTTGTGAGCCAGCTTGTGTCATGTTGTAGCCAAGAACTAATGAACTGTGCCCATGCTTGCTTGTGGAGAGGTGAAATTTTGGGGCAGAGGAATAGAAACCCTGCATGCTCAGATGGAAAGGTAGCTTTTAACTGACATCTGCCTTCAGACAATACTGTACAGGCAGTTTACTAGTCAGTGTTTCAAGGACTGAAGCCCTGGGAGGTGATGGTAGTGTAAAATAATAAAAAAAAAAAGCTAGTTTTACAGTGTCCCTTTCCATTTGCAGACTGCACAGGTGACATCTTGACAGAGAATGTTGAAGTGAATAGCACTGTTGAGCAGATTAATCTCCCAATCCAAGCAATCATGTTGGAAGCTTCCTCATCCAAGCTGTGTTCATTCCTCTTAGCAGGGTAACCATGTTGTAGTAAGTTCCATTTCACCTCCAAAGATAGTACATCTGGGTGTTATTTTAGGATTGACAGGTCTCTGGTGAGCATTTGAACTGAGGAGTTAAAAAAAATCGTTTTTCCTTCTAGCAAGGAAAGCTGCAATTGATTGCTTGGGGAAGCAGTGCTGGGAGTAGGAAACCTGAATGTGTGTGCTGATACAGAGGGGACAGCAAAGCTCATTGGTACCCTGTTTTGTGTGCAGCAGTGTCTGAGCTTTGCAAAGGAAAGCTGCAGCTCAGTGATGGGCCTTGGCTCTGCAGTTAAATGCCTGCAAAAGGGAGGGGATGGTGGGGACAGGGAAATGGTGAAACAGTGGAGAGTTTCTTGCTGGCTGTAATTCATAAGAGTTCAGAGTTTTCTTGCATGAAAAGAGGTGGCCATCCACCATGCATCCTAGACTTAACAAAGACCTAATGAGTCTTAAAGGACACAAAACTATTGCACGACTTCAAATTAAAAAAAAGTCTGATAGAGAAACAGAGAATGGGGAGAGATTGATGGTAGTGATAAACTGACCTTATGAGGGTATTTGTAACTGGAAGAGGTGCATTTCAAAAGGACAAAGGGAGGTACTACAGTGAAGTGTCCAATTTATGGCTTGCAACAAGTAACAGACACAACTTAGTAAGAATCAAAAAGCACCTGCTAAGCTGCGGGTACTTGTACATTGTATGGAGACCTTCTGCCAAGACAAGTGGGAAGAAAAGCCCAATAGTAAAGCAAGCTTTGTTTCATATGATTCTCCACGAGGATCAAGAAGAAATCCACCCCCTCTCTTTAGAGCCTTGTATAGCCATCCATGCTCTCTACAGAGCAAAAATGTGCTGACAGATGGATCAAGAGAAGTGGAATATATTATAGTGCTGAATAAACTCTCAGCCTAAGCATTGGGTTTGATTTGGTGAATGCAGGATCAGCTTTTAATGCAGATGAGAATACTGATTATGCTGTGATTACCATGCTTCAGTATTTCAGCGCACATATATATATCTGCATCCAGCTGAAGTCTGAAATAAATAATGAAACCTGGGGAGTTTTTTAGGTCTTCTGCAAGGTATGTCCATGTTTTGTTATTCACAACAATGCTTAGAGCCATGCTATAAAAGGACGGAAGAAATCAAGACCTGAATGATCAAGACAGTGGTTCAGTTCAAAGCCATTCACTGTTCTCCCATTCTGGTTAAGTCTTCCTGGAACTAATGTTTCCTTCATCCCAGCAGCAGCGCACTCAAACGCATTCTGCTTTTTTTTATGTTAATGGATGGAGTTTAAATTGGAAATTGCTTCATTATCAATTATGTGACTCGACTTGAACAAGGGGACAAAGGGACTGAATATCAAATAACTGCCTGGCTAGTAAGGTGGAGAAGGGGGGGGGAGGGGGGTAGAATGGGCGGGTGCAGTCTTTGAAAGGCATCGTTTAGGTAAACACGCCAGAAGAATTTCATCTTTGCATTCTTGAATGAGTCAGGTTCTGTTGGGAGAGCTTCAAGGTGTTCTGCGCCTCCCCAGTGGTCTTGGGTGCACCTGGGCTTGGTGTGAGGAGGATGCACAGCTCAATTAAATGTGCGTGTTGGTGATCCAGGCACCATGTATATGTGCTAGCTACTGCTTCTCACTTTCAAAGAGGCAAGGTGAGGTTAGTTCTCGCTCCCATTAACCCCCTTGAATGGGAGGGTTTTCTTCCCCTCTGTAGGAAAACTGTTAGCTTAAATCATTTATTTCTTTGGACTTTGTGAAGAGATGGCTTTATTCTGAGACACTCTCAGACACGGGGATTGAGAGATCTGGCATAGACTGTCTTGACCCTGTGCAACAAGCAGCACGCATAGGTAGCATGGCTGCCATATTTTAAATACCCAGCCTCAATGAAGTGACAGATGCATATGCTGTTGTGTCATTAAGTTGCTATGGTATCTGAAAACCACAGACCATTAGTCAGGTGACAGTTTGTGCCTAGATACTGCTGTGATTGATGCATTAATAAACACCGGAGAGGAAAGGGTCGGGGGGAGAGGGGGAAGGATGGACTGATGGAAATGACCTTATCTCAAGAGCTGACAAATACTTGTGATGGACATAAAAACTAAGCAGACTAAAAAATTAATTTGTATCCAGCTGAGGATTCAGCACTATAAAAGGGGAACTAATATACTAGAAGCTCTATATTTTTCCATCTTAACATCAATATATTAAGCTGAAAAATCACATACAGAAGGATAAATGCCGTTCTTCTGCATATGAAGGGCCTTCAGTGTACAAAGGGGAAAACCCATCTGAGGCTTAAGGTGTTAGACTGAGACTCTGGACTCAATTAACTTCTCCCTGTAGACTTTTTATGTCACTCTGGTAAAATCATTTATCTTCTCTGTTCCCCTTTCTAGAGGTAATTTGCCCATTTCCAGAGGTACTGACAGTATAAATGTCACTATTCATGCTGGAAGTGCATTGACCATCATAATGAATTCAAGTACTGTGCTAGTAAAAGACACTTAAGTTACTAAGAAAGACAAAACAGTGTTTGTCTCTGTCGTGGTGGCTCTGCACTAGGCGTTTGATGCTAATTGCCACTAGGCGATCAAAAAAAGTAATTTTGGATGAGGAATGGAGGAACAGGGTTTCTGCTGGTGTATCCTTGCTGTAAGGAAAGTGCCTAGGGCCAAGGGCATTTCGAAAGCTTCTTTTAAAAAAAAGTGTCATTGCTTGACTCCTCTCTTCTCTCTTAGCCTGTGAAGGGAAACTTTTGAGATGGTTTTACAAGAAAACAGTATGCCATTGGTCAGAGCATATGGTTAGTCTCGGGACAAGAAGGGAGAATTTGGCCTGTCTTAATTATATATAATGAAAGGCAATTGAGGGCCACACTCAAGCTGTCTGCTACAGGCACGTAAATTCAATGTCATGAATCCTCTACTTACAAACTCAAGAGCAATTAATGACTGCGGCCAGAGTTGTCCAGGCCAGGTTGTCTTTGAGAACCGTTCATTAATCCAGAGTATGTGTTCTCCACCTTGCCCACTTCAGACAAGTTTTCCAATAGGGCAGGGAAGATTTTTTTCTTTAAGAAAAAGCATTTCTGCAAAACTTAATGTTTGACAGAAGGCAGGTATCATTGACATTCCATGTTACAGCAACTTTGTATGTATCCAAGGGGAATGCTGATGTCATTGATTAAAGAAAAAAGGTTCACTATTTTGGTATCCTTGCCAAAATGGGCAATGTTAGTGATGGCTTGCTTGCTGTAATTAAATATTTGGGAATACTGGGAAGTCAAATCATCTGTTCCAGTCTTGGGTGCTTTGATGCTTGTTGCTACTAGACATGTGTGTTCAAAAGTGACTTGATTTGTTTTGGGTGTCATATGTGGAAGAGGAATGTGAAAGGGCTGCAGGTTCTGTGCTCTCTCTTGCCCATGTTGCATGGAATTCTCTACAGTGTGTCTTCTGGGAGTTTCTCTTGTCCTTCTGAATATTACTGAGCACTGGGTGCCCCAGGCTGGCAAGTTCCTTCTAAAGGAGAAACCATTTCGGCAATTATCAACCTGACTTCAGAGAGATGACTCCTTCTCTGGTCTCCATATGTATCTCATGGACACAAAGTATAGGAAGGGAATGTATCCTGTCCTGTGAAAGCTTTTAGGTAGTCTCAGCTTGGGGGGTGGTTGCTATTTTTCCGTCTTGTGTTATCACATAGACAGGAATTCTGTGAAAGTCCTAAAGACTGATTTCTGAACTTGTCCCACGTAGTGTCCACTGTAGCTGCATCTAGGCCAGGCAATGGATATCCAAGAGACCTATGTTGTGGGTATAGAGCAGATGAAATACCCACGCTGGGAAAGTCCTCATTAACAGAGATGCGGCTAAAGTATTCTCCTCAAGGATGAGATTCCTGGAAGCATTTACAAGTGTTCCTTACTGTGAAATACGAGATTTGGAATCCCAGTTCTACTGTGTAAAATCTGGAGGAGGATAAATGGTGAAGCAACCTATCTTAATTCTGAAGTTAATTTCAGCTGAACATCGGCTTGGTTCCTCGCAGACTTGCCAGAAAAAAATTTAGGGTAATTTTCTGTTTATCTCAAACATACCAGACAAATCCAGACTGAACTTTTGTCATGTAAAGGAAAAACACTGCTGATCAAAGCCCAGATTTGAATATGATTATTTTCTTCTTATGGCTGGGTGGTACTATCCATGTAGACAGTAGTTATGGGGAGCAAAAACAACATGCAGTTTGAGATTTGGTGTTATTAGATAATAACTTGCGTGGGATTGTAAAAATAATATATGGGTCTCGTTTGGCTTTCTGTGACTGTGGAAAAAGGGGTTGGCCACAAAGGGCCTACTGATGCCTCTAATCTCCCATAACTCAGTTTTCTTATGTTCCCTGCTCACCCGGTAAAGCTTAGATTATCTACGTGGCCTGCTGGAAGCTGGTGAATTAAGAGATCCCACATGCAGACTGAGAAGATTTCAAACTTAGTACAAGATGAAGACCCTATGTTTAGGCAGGGCTATGCACACCCCTGCACAGAACACCTGCTATTCCTCCTTTCCTTGAGTTTGTCTCCCTGTACTCAGCACTGGTGAGGCTGCACCTCAGATACTGGGTTCACTTTTGGCACCCTCACTACAAGAAGAACACTGAGGTGCTGGAGTGTGTCCAGAGAAGGGAAATGAAACTGGTGAAGGGTCTGATGAAGGAGCTTTGTGAGGAGCAATTGAGGCAACTGGGGTTGTTCTGTCCAGAGAAAAAGATGCTCAGGGGAGGTCTTCCTGAAAGGAGGTTGTAGCAAAATTGGGGTTGGTCTCTTCTCCCAGGTGACAAGCAACAGGACAAGAGGGAATGGCTTCAAGTTGTGCCAGTGAGGTTTAGTTGGCTGTTGGGAAATATTTCTTCACCAGAAGGGTTGTAAAGACCTGGAACAGGCTGCCCAGGGAAGTGGTGGAGTCACTGTCAGTGGAGGGATTTAAAATGTGTAGATGTGGGACTGAGGGGCCATGGTCTAGTGGTGGACTTGGCAGTGCTGGGTTAATGGTTGGACTGTATCTCAAAGGTCTTTTTCAACCTAAATGATTCTACGATTCCTACTCCTTTCCCTTTCTCCTGTGTGCTAAATCTGGTTTGACAGATACAACTGTGTGTAGCAGTGGTGAATGAACTGTCATAACTCGTATAGCACTGCTCATTTTTGCTAGGCAATGGCCTTGTGTCCCTGCATGTCAACAACAATCAGTGAGACTTAGACCATAAACACTGAAACATTTATGTAAATATCCATATGTGGAATGTGCAGAACATAAAATATTAAGAGGTTTTTTGCTGTGGCAGTAGGTGAAATAGCTTATAGTCTTGCAGCAGTCCGAGTTCTTTTCCATGTGTATAATCCATTGTCAAGGCTGTTGATGCAATCAGCTTCATCAGATCATAGAAGTGTTGTGGGATGATTTAATGTGTCATGAACTGCTCTAATTTTAAGCAACCTATTGCTTAATTTATATCTGTTGGACTCCAGGATAATATCAGTTTTGAAGGTTATAAGGAGGTATTAGTTCAGCTCTAAGAATGCATTGCCTAACCCAATCTCATGATGAGGAACTAAAGCAGTAGGCATATGAGATTTTTATTTGCTAGTTGCCCAGCGCCCTGTTGCAGTAGTGTTGTATCTCTGCTCTGTTTAGGATAGCACAGACCATGATTAATGAACTTGTTAGATCCAGCTTTAAGTTCATCTAAAGGCATGGTGCTCAAGTGGGCACTGCCAACTGGTTTAGCAACTGAATTCCACTGGTAGCCAATACAGAGGAAGGTGGTCCTAAACAAAGATTAAATGGACATTTGTTCTTCCTCTTGTCTTGTAAATTGGGAAAGCCGGAAACACTATATATGCTTGTGCAGATGGAGAGGAAACCAATGTGTTTTCTGCTGTTTTATGTATCTAGTACTGTTTTAAAGCTTGGGAAAGATAGCTTAATTGAGACTGTCTGTGCATGGCATTCCCCGTGTTTAGTGTTTTGCCAGCTTGCAGGAAGGAACTGTGGTTTCTTGCCAGATCAAACATCACAGCAGCATATCAGCTTCCCTAAACACAAATTGTATCCTGTTTTCTTGGCTTCCACCACTTAGAAAAAGTGTATGCTCCCTGGCATTTTGATTGTTGGCACTGTAATTGCTTTGCTTATGAGGACTGCCTTTTATTAGGTCTAGCTGGTGAGTTGCATTTTCTGTAATGAGCAAGACTGTGAAATCTCTGCCAACCACAAGTACCATCAGCAATGCCTGTAATCCACTGGCTCTGTGTGTTGTCTCCCGCTGTCATCACAAAAATCCCTGCAGACTTTCTGTGGCAGTCCACATCACTGTGGTGGACTGGGCACTGAGGTAGATGAGCTGTGCTTGCATGATTCGTGTTGGCAGCTGAGGTGTGGAAGAGTTAACTTGGAAATATCACTGAATCTTGCAGCAGGAACAAACAACATATTTAGTCAGCATGAGTACCTCAGGTAGCATGCTTCCAGAAGGAAAATACCTATCAAAATTAAAAATGCTTTAAATTCTCCATTTCCTTTCAAGTAACTGCTTTCTGGTGGGAGGGAGGAATCCATACTCTCTCCATTGATGTTGGTGACAGAAATACTGACTACAATTTGCAAGCCAACCTTTGTGACCACAGCGTCATCTCCAGTTAAGGCATTACACAGGCTGCAGATCATATTGTGTCATTCTGCTTGTCCCATCACCAGCTAGACCTGCTGGTGACCCAGTCTGTGGGACTCCTCATGAAACACCGCTCACGGAGGTTATTTCCACACAGGACTTAGTGAGCTCTGAATCTTGCTCTTCAAAGTGCTTTAAACAGCTGTGAACTGCAAATTTGATGACATACAACTGTGCATGAATACATGACTTGGCTGGACTCAAATGTGATTCCCTTTGTGATGCCCAAGAGACTGTTTTGTCTGTTTTGTATACTTGTATGGTTGGTAGGTCTGGTTTTGATCTGTTTACCTACAGAGGCTATTTAGACTCTAAATAAACCTGCAGGAAACAGTCTCTGAAACCAGTGGCTCACTTTGAGAGTATAATGCAGCATCGGGTAGCACAATAAATTCCACACCAGAGTTTGTTACTGGTATATATGTTTATCACTCCTGTACTTCTTTAATGGATGTACTGAGGATAATAGATGTGTCTAAAACTTGGGAGTTTTTACTTATTCCCAGGCTGCTTTCCAGTGCTGTTGGTCTGTCTTCTCAACACACATTTTCTGACTTTGCCCCTTTCTCCTGGAGTATATCTGCCCTGCAGCCTGGATATATCCCCTACTGAGAGTGGGTCTCAAAGGGCTGATGCTGGTGTGGGTAAATATGACAGAATAAAGCCTTTTTATTTTTGCATACTCTGTTCCTCAAAGCTTTAACGATTGAATCTGCAATTTCCAACCCAGCTGGCTTTCATGCTTTTCTGTAAGATAGTTTTGCCAAAATACCAACAATGGCCTCAACTGTTTGTTGGTTTGGCACAGCTGTGTTCACAGTGGTCCTTGCAAAACAACTGCAATATTTAGAAAAATGCAGAAGAAACTTGAGACAGTTAATTGTTAAATATTTCTGCACAAGGCATGACATTGAAAAGATTTTGCACTGTTTCACTTCAGCGTCTGTGGGAACTTCCAGTCTTAAGTGACCATTTCTCTTAGTACCGTGTAAAAAAGTATTGCATAAGTCAGAAAAAGCAGTTCAAAAATCCTATTTCAGTAGTTTTAACAATAGCAAAATGGTTTTGGTCAGTCCTACAGTTTCATAGAAACTACCAAGGACTGTTTCTTATTACGAAACTGCACATTCATTCAAGTGGAAAGCAGCCTGATCCTATTTAGCCAAACTGGACTTGCATCTAAAGGGGGGAAAAAAAGAACAAATCACACATAGTAGGGGTCCTCACACCCAGCCAAACTATGTTTGCCCCCAGTACTTCCTCCCCTTGACCGACCCTATTGTTGTCCTTCTGGAAACCCCAGGCCTGTCATCTGGGAGTTGTTTGAATTGAATCCGCAATCATTTCAGCATCATTGAAACAAAGTGCAGACTGATCTTCCCCAAGCTCTGTGGGCTGTGAGCTTTCTTTTCCAAAGGGTCTGCAGGGTACCTATGGAGCTGGAGCTTAAGAAAGCCCTGTAATACAGCCGCTTATATAGATACCAAAGGCAGGAGTGAAACAGAGATCTAGACAGGCATTGGAGTCCTGCTGCATCTGCTAGCCTCTGGAAGGCTTTCAGGGGGAGATGGTGCTTATGAAGTTAAGATTACCTGCTTTTTGCTGTTTGTCTTGCATCACTGAGAAATACATACAGATCCTTCAGCAAGTGAGAGGTTACCTTCATGTGAAATGTAGCTGCAGTCAGTGCCAGGTCTTAGCTTTCTGTATATGTGGCCTTTGAATACTTAAAGGGCACCTATAAGAAAGATGGGGACAATTTTAGCAGGGCCTGTTGAACAGGACAGTAAGTGATGGTTTTAAACTAAAAGGCAGCATATTTAGTCGAGGTAAAAGAAATGTTTTACAATGAGGGTGGTGAAATCCTGGCCCAGGTTGGCCAGGGAGGTGGTAGAAACCCCATTCCTGGTAACGTTCCAGGTCAGGTTGGACAGGGCTCTGAGCAACCTGTTCTGGTTGCGGATGCCCCTGCTCACTGCAAGGGGGTTGGAATCGTTGACTTTTAAAGGTCCATTCCAACCCAAAACATTCTAGGATATTATATTACCACAATGTCCACAGCTACCAGACTAAGTTGTTCTGTGGCAATCTAACAGCTTTATTTCAACTGTCCAGTTCTCTTTATGCTAGCGAAGTGAGATGCCTGCCAAGTGAGATGCTCCACTATATTGGGACAATGTCTCATCTGAAGATCCTCTTCAAAACTACTGTGGTTTTGCCCTGCCCTTCAGGTAGTCATTTTTTTTGGCAGCCCCTTGACTCTTCTGGCTACTGGTGGCAAGCTACACTGACTGGGCATCCTCTTCTGTGTAAAGAGGGAAAATGTCATTACCTTCCTAGGCACACCTCAGTCTGGCTAATTAGGCCTGTTCCACAGACTGGAGGAAATGTTAATTGGTCATTTCTAATCAGTGTCTGCCAGGGGAGGGCTCAATAATGGTATGAGCTATAAGCAGAGCATTATCCTAGGTTTGGGGCTTTCTGTAATAACCGCTGCAACAAACTGGAATAGAATGACAAGTAATTTAAAAGATAAATATTTTAAATTCATGGAAAGGTCAGTTGAAGGAATTTGACTGAGCTGTAAGCTGCCACTTCAGGGAATAGAGAGAAAATGACCTCCTTTGCTATGGAGACACTGCTGAAATATTGCCAAGCCTTGAAATATTCAGATGATTGGTCAGCTGCCAAAAACTTGTTATTCATGAAATGCCTCATGTATACAAGCTTGTAGAGCTATTACACATCTTAATGAACTACAATAGAGACTTTTGCTGTACAAAAGGCAGAGGAAGCAGCTTGTCCTACCAGATCCTTTGTTTCGGTCCAGTTCCAGAAGTATGGGGCTAGAGAATCAAGTGCCTTCATTTGGTTGGAGCGACTGGCTAACTCGTGGTGTTTGTGCATGCAGAAAGGTGCTTGCTGTGCAGGGAGGCTGTCAGCCCCAGAACTCATCAGATCACTTGATTAGGTTTTGCCTGAGCTCCTGAGACACTGGAGCCATCCTTATGTCTGGCCATTCTTTGGCTGCCCAGTTTTGAATTTGTGATCAATGCTGCCCCAGCTTCTGTCAATTCCCAATCCCAGTTCTCTGGGTTTTGCATGTCTGAGGGAGACCACAAAGCACTTGATTAGATGGAGCATCATGCCCTGCTGCTCTGTCTCTCACTTCTGGTTTACTCAGCTAAGTAGCTTACTGCTTTACTAGTAATTGCAAGGCAGGCACCACTAATAAGCTATTTGCTTTCCAGGAACCAGGCTTGGCTTCATGTGTTACTATTCACATACTTTGTGCTCACCAGAGCTAAAAGGCTGCTTTTATCACTCGTTTTTCCATACACGTTTAGGTTTTTTTTGTTCTTGAAGGATTCACAATTTAACCTTGGCTTTTTGACATGCAGTTGAAAACTTCAGGTGACCCCAGTCAGATGTTCAAACCATTCCTGTCTCGCTATAAAAGGTCTGTCTGAATTTCTGCTGTTTTCTGGTCATTAAGCTAATTCTGAGTAAGCCAGAAAGCTCTCTGATATTTATTGCCAGAAAATTGGTGAATTTTTTGAAGAGGGAAACCAAATGGCAACTTGAGGCTTTCCAGGAGCTGAAGATTAGCTTTACCACAACACATTAGATGGGGCACTGCAGTTTGTTTTTTGGTTTGGTTTTTCCTTAGGCCAAAACTCCTCAGTTTCTCACCTCAGATATATATTTTCATCATTTCTCATTTGACAAAAATTAAATGTTCTTGATATGCTGCAAGAATGTCTACAAGGCTTCTAGCAAAATCCAATACAAAACAATGCTACTCTTCATCTAACTTAGTAGTATCTAGGATAATCCCTGCCAAAAGGTCAGAAAAGAGAATATAAAATATAATACGAATTTGTTGTACGGTATAAGGGGAAACAAAATGCCTCATATTAGATGATACTAGAACCTGTGCAAGACTTTCTCCAAAGGAGCATCAATTTGTAAGCATCAAATTAGTATAAGCAACTTAGCTTGACAAAACAGCTCTTGAAAATATTCCGGTCAACTTTCCCACGAGCCTGGAGTGCTGCACATTTACTGTGTAATGTCCATTTTGATATGTTAGAGACTAAAATCTGTTTTCTTAGATTGTTTTAAATATAACACTAATATATCATTTATTCTACTAACAAAGCAACCAGCTACTACGAGGTAGTAAAACTGCTGCGTGGGAGTGCAATTCAGAAGTGGGGATGATTTTTGCATTGCTAACTGTCCTGAAATAATAGGCAATATTTACTTAGAGTAGATCTCAAGCCTTTAAGGCTTCATCTCAGGTTTGTTGAGTTTTTTTTTTGAAAGCATTAGCTTGATCTGCTGGAAAAGGTTCCGTTTGTGACAGAAAAACTCTGCCCAAGTAACTGTCGTCACCTTATTGCACTACTTTTTTTTTTTTTTTTGCTACTTCTTCAACACTGGTTTCCTTTGAAGGTAGCAACTGAAACTTTTTAGAAGGCTCGCTTTCACAGCTGCCTGTCCTGATACTACTTTTGGATCAGAGCATCCTGAGAGGTCGCAACTCAGCCCTCACCCCCCAGGCTGCGCTGGGCAGCAGGAGGCTCGGGCTGCGCGGGGGCATTTGCTGGGCTCCGGCTGACCTCTAGTGGCTACTATGGGGCCGGCCCGAGCACGGGTGGGCTATTGCGAGGCTCGGGCAGCAGGGAGCAGCTCCTCACTGGCCTGACTTGCTTTGTCTCGCTTCTGCAAACCCCTGTTAGCTGGGGGGAAAAAAAAAGTGTGCAAGAGAAAAAAAGTCTGCATGTAATATATGGACATGATGTGTATCATGTGTATATAGATACCTCTGGATGGGGCTTTGAGGAACCTGGTCTAGTGGAAGGTGTCCGTGCCCATGGCAGGGGTGTTGGATGTAGGTAATCTTTAAAGGCCCCTTCTGACCCAAACAACTCAGTGAGATTTGATGATGGAATATACATCATTAAGTATCTATATAATTTGCACGTTATAAACGGCCCAGCTCCTGGCTGCAGTTACAGATGTGCAGCTGGTGGGTTCTGCCCCTCAGAAGGGTATCAGGAGGAAAAGGCTGTATCTCTGCATCCACAGCCTCAAAAGGGCGTTGTGCAAAGGGGGAAGCACCCATGTGAAATGAAGTGTGGAAAGATTAATGTCACGTATGAAGTAATGGAAGCTCTTGGAGACTGTGGTTTCTGCTGGTAGCATCTGAGCTGCTTAAAGAAAATACAAATTACAAATTAGGCTACAGATTTGGGTGTGAACCAGCCTTAGTAAATGTGATTCTTCATCATCCTAATGATTGGAAATTTGCCCCTTCAATGCTGTGGCTTCAAGAGAAACAAAATATTTTGGGAAATTCACTCCCCTTTAATTTCTCTTCTTCCTGGTCCCTGAGTGTAATAATCCCACTTCTGTAACTTTTTTCTTTGACAGGTATAGTTCAGTAAGTACCCTCTAACAAATCTTTGAAATGTGAATTTTTTTATCTTCAAGGTAATTACTCTGTTCTAAAAAATCTCCTCTGTTTCCAAGGATGTGTCCATTTAAAGTTATGCTGCTGAGATGAAAAATTTAGTTCAAAAACATTTTAATGTAACACTAAATAAGAGGTGTGTGTGCAAACTATGTAGGTGTAAGAAGAGCAGTACAAAGCATCTGCATGCAGCATGGATACTTCGAGCTGGTATTGTCCTGGGACTGGTGTAAGATGGTAATGAAGCCAAATTTCAGACCCAAACAAAACTGAAAAATTCAGAACCTCTGCCTGGCAACTGCATGGTGCTATGAAGTCAGTTCTATTTAATTGCACACTGTAGTTATATGTAACCAGGACAACCATCCACAACAATAATAAATGGTTCCATTTAGGATTTTTGGAGTCAGTTAAGCCTTTATGTTAAAGCCATACAGTAAGAGCCTGGGGAGGGGAGTGGGATGTCAGACCTCAAAAGCTGTGGAGAAAGCCACCTTCTGCTGTTGGGGGAAAGCTGGTAAAAAGCTCACGTTTCTCATTTGAAGAGATTAGCTTGTTCTGCTGTGCACACAGGGCTTTGAGGACTTCAACTGGTGGAGTTACCTGCACATAAAAGAGAGTGATTAATGTGGTCAAGGATTTAAATATTTAAGTCTCTAACATAATCTCTATTAATTTTTATGGATTAAGGAACTCTGTTAATGCAGTTGCAGAAGCTTTTGAACTCCTGGTTTGCTAATTGGCGGATAGAAAATAATTGCTTTTGTATGTCCAGATAACTGTGGACTGTTAGCAAATTAAGGAATTGCACTAAAAACTCTGCCCAAGGTATTTAGTGGCTTCCCTTGATAAGTGTGTAGTAAGCATTGAAGAACTACAGAGGGGAATACCTGGAAATGGTTGACAGGCATTAAAGGTCCAAATTAACCCATCTAAGCCAAACAGGTGGGAAAGGATGTTGTCAGTGGTAAACCTGTCCTTTGTCCTGAAAATAGCAATTATTTAAGAGCAGTTGATGAGAAGGGTTAAAAAAAAAGGGGGGGGCAGAGGTGTAAAAGGAGATTTTTCTTATCCTTTTGCCGTAGGATAGTAACATCATAAGGAAAAAGAGAATAGCAGGATGGCCTGAAGCATTTCTTCAGGAAGCTATTTTAGGATTCTCCTCATCCAAAAACTGGGATAAGGGCACTTCTGGATCATGTTGACATCACACTGGAGTCAGGGCTATGAGCAGAGCAGCACAGAGCCCTTCATCAAAAGATGCTGCATCACCTCAGCATTCCCTGAGCCCAATGTGTTTGATGGCTTCGAATACTGTGCTCAGAGGGGAAATGAGATGTTGCTCAGTAACATCTAGGGGACTGCAAGTAGTGAAAATGTACACAGAACTCTCTCTCCCATGTTATTCAATTAAGCTCTTAGATGGTCAATTGGGAAATTGAGTCTGAATTTACTCTGCCTTATGATTGCTGTAAACAGCATTTACTTGCTGCTGCCAACAGTGGTATGAAACAAATGCTGAACCAGCAGCTGGCAATCTCTCAATACATATGTTTCTATCTGTTTAAAAATAGCAACTGGGAATTAATACTTTCCAGGAGCAGAAAGGTCCTCTTTCTGGGATTTGTTTAAGATAGTACATTTTTGTTGTAACAGCACATTCCTTTTGCTGCTTTGCCTCTCCAGTTAGGTCCTTCTGGCCCTTGCTTCTTGTTTACGAAAACCAATTTCATAGACATCTTATATCTTATCATAGACATTTGTGTCCTACTTGAATGTGTTCACTTGGGAATTCCCAGAAACTGAGGGCTAATTGATGCTTAAAGCTGCTCTCCAAGAGGGAGTCCAGCCATGCACTGACATGAAGTAAACCTTCTTTCTTCTGCATAGTGCTGACCATACTGCTCAGTCTACAGATATGCTATATGGATCCTGCTGCCCATTCCTTCTGAATAGTACGATTTTACTTGTGATATTTTTGCCTGACTATGCAGCTAGTGAAAACTTTCTTTATTCTGGATGTCAAAAGTCAATCTTATGAACTTGTGCAATGGTTGTAAATAGGCATAAGAAATATTCTTATTACTTTTCCTCTGGTATCTAGGGAATGTAAGGGGGGGTAAGGGGGTGGTCAGGTTCAGCAGAACAAATGAAAACAAATTGGAGGTGATCTGTCAAATTGTTTATGGCTAACTGGGCCAAGGAACTGAGCATTTGTTTTGTAGCTACATATGGATTATTAATGCTAAAATGAATTTAATCTAGCTGCTTTTTCATCTGCCTGTTCTGTAATAAAGAACCATGATTTCTCCTCTCTTTTAATTTTCTGACATAAGCTGATGCATGGAAATAAGCAAAATAATAAGGTGGCATGATTTTCATCTAGTAAGAAATGGCACAATTTGCTACCACGAATAAAAACCTATAGCAAGGCTGTTTCCTGTGTCCACACTCACCTTTTCCCAGCCCTTTTGCTGATGGGTTTTCAAAGCTTAAGCAAAACAAGGAAAACAAACTTATTTGAGAACATGGGATATCTTTAAAAAGAAGATGCACCACCTTTATTTACCTTGAATAAATGAGAATCATCAGATAAGAATATGTCAACAGATGTTTAATCTTGCCACAGATACTGTATTTGCAGACACAGTGCTGCTGGATTCATGAGAGCAGCAGATGAACACAGTCGCTGAGCAATTAATGCTTCTTGCTGCAACTGAAGCACCTCTGCAATGTTCTGCTAGGCAACCTGTGTGTATTTGTAGTCTTCCCTGGAACTCCAGCTTGCAACCTTTCAATAGCAGATGCTTGCTGCATGTGTAGGTCCATTTTTCTAGCAGATATTTGATCCCATTCAGATTGTTGCTTTTCTATTTCTGACTGATCTTGGTCTACTAAATGGCTTTTTCTTTAACCTTTATAGAATACCACGTTGGAAAAGACCTCAAGGATCATTTTGCAGGCCGTAGACCTCCAGCAAATGAGCTTTGTTGTATTTAGCAGCTGCCAGACCATGAGACTGTTGTCTCCAGCTGTCTTTAGAGACTGAGGTCCCCTTGCCCAGCTGGCTGCAGTGTGCAAGGGTACTAACCTGACCCCCACAGTTGCAAGGGATTTCCAGTAGATGTGCAGTGTTTCTGTATATTTTGAGGTGAGGAAAGTTCTACTTAAAGGTTCCCCAATACTTGCCCTTTCCTGTGTTTCAAGACTTCCACAGCCGCCCCCCCCCCCCCGCCTTTTTTTGTGAAATGGCTTTTCCCCATCCATTCTTAGAACCTCTTTCAGAAAGTCCCATGTAGTCAAGTTGATGCTTAAACACTAAACATTGCAATAACCAAGCATGTAGCTTTATTAATAAAATTAGAAATGGGCTTTAAAGTTGGTATATTATTTTTCAAACTGTAGACTAGAGTTCAACTCAATTTAGTCAGACAAAAAATTTAATAGGGTTAGCAGATTTGTTTCCATTGTCTTCAGCTGGCTTTGGACTCACCTTTGAGTGGACAAGAGGCTAATACTGCAACAACAGTAAACTGGTCCAATCTACTCCTAATGCAGTTCTCCTTCAGTATGTCTCACCAATGTTCAGCCGTAGGTGAATATTTTTGATAGACTTTTTCCCCACAATGTGGAATGTGAAAGACTATTATTGCTTCTCCAAGAAACAATTGAGAACTTTCCCTAAACTACCTTTAATAACATTGCAAATGAACCTCCAGGAAAGCAACTTTTACAATGGAAACTGATTAACCTGAATGGAATTTGGGGAAAAGTCAGGAGAATCTTCAGGAAGGCTGCAAAGGCTTATCAAGGGAGATTATTATGGTTTAGCAGAGGGATAACTAAGGAAGACATGACTGTTACACAGTGTAAACAGTGGAAGGAGACAAAAGCTGAAGAAGTGGACTGTTTATTATAGGAGGGCCAAGTCAAGGAAACAACAATCTTGAGTTATATAAAAAAAACCCAGCAGCCATAGCCTTTTGGATTTCCTTCTAGAATCTGAGTTTCTCAAATCTTGGAATAAGAAATCAGTTTCTGATTTATGTATTTCTATCAAGCCTACACTTCCTGTTCAATAGTGTTGAACTGCTGCAAGATGCAAAATCTTATGATAATTGTAAGAAAAATGCTGCAGGTCTGCTTTCTTTAAAAGCTATTTTTCTTCAGATTAGAATTTTCTGCTTGACTTACTTAAGGATCTGTAGTGAAAAAGCTTTTTTCTTCCCCCTACCACCTTCTTTAAAGGCTTAACTTTCAAAAATGCACTAAACCAGCCAGTGCCCCAGTTTCAATTTTCTTTTTTTTTGCCTTGAAAACCTCTGCAAATCTCTTCTGGTGTTGTTATGCTTAAAAGATAATAGCACATTAATAATGCAAGCTTGGAAAATTCCTCTATGTTATAAAGAATAGGAATCTATTAAAGAAACAATGGTATTGTTTTCTTTTCATACTATTTCCCATTCCAATACTATCTACCATACCTCATAAGAAGCTCAGATAATTCTCAGTATAATTACAGCAGCCAAATAGAAGACTAATAAGCATAATATTAAGGCTGTTTTTTTAACAGTTCTTCAGAAATGAGTTGGTTTGCAAAGTGGTTGAAAATGCAGATGGGAGTCTGTATCTGACACTTAACTAGGAAGGATTACGTACAGAATTAATGCTTTTTAGGTACAAGTTTGGTGAATTGTGAACCCATGACAATATGTTCTTGGGTGGTTATAACACATATTTGCTACTTATAACTGTCTTATTTAAAATAAGTTAATTCATAATAAGTCATCACTGGTCTGGAAAGTTTCAGTTCCTGAACAACCTGGTAATAACAGGAGGCAACTGAAAGGAAACTACACACTCCTTTTCCTCATACTTCAGTACATCGGTTGGGGGGGGTGGAATTCTGTGTTTATGTCAAATTTGGAGAATGAAATCAACCATGAAACCAAAATCAGCCATCTAAATGTACACAGGGAACTTTAAATACTATTGTTTCCTTTGGTAGAACCCTTTCCATACCTCTATCACAATTTTGCACAATTTGTGTGTGTGAAAGATAACTTTGAATATAAAACCCCCTCAACTCTTGCAATTAATGCTATTTTGTGATGAAGGTGTTAGAACAGCTCCCAAAGGAGGGGAAAAAAAACTTAAGTAACTGAACTGGATTCACCATAGGGGTGTTTGCTGCTCGTATTCCTCTTCCTGTCCCTGGAAAAGGAAGGCTGGGAAGGAATGGGAAGCTGTGGTTGATGTTGTATATGAGCAACTTAAAACAGCAACATGCAACTTCAAGGCCTGTGGGATAGAAATAATCATCCTGGAAAGCCCTGGGTTAATCCCATGCATTAAAAAAACCCAGTTATAAAAATCTGTGAGGAGGTTAGAACTGAGGTTTCGTTAGGGTGAGTAATATCTGAACATATTTTTGTTGCTGTATAAAGTTCTTTTACATACGTACCTATTATTTTGCTTTTAAACGCAGCACTTTGATTCTTCTCTCTGTAGAATTACCATTGTTTGGGTGACAGTTTTACGTTTGTGGAACATATGTTTATATACGTACACATGTGTAAGTAGGCATGTAAACACAGCTACATGAGAAATTTTGTGATCTATCTCTATGACAAATAACTGCAGTAGATATGCTTTTATTGTCAGAAATCGGGTCTACTTATCTCTTTAGAGGTTTTCCTAATACTGACTAATTTTTCCTCAAGATTAAGATCCTGTGATCTCTATAGCAAGAGCTCCTTATCTCTTTGACCTCCTGTTCCAAAAAATACTTCTGTTCCTCACATGTGGGCAGCACTGCAGCCCAATGTTTGCTACATCAATAGGTTTAACGCTGCCAGCCATTGTAGACTTGCAGTATTTCTATGAAGCCTGCCTGCTTTGTTGCTCAAACACATCTTTGGAAGTCCAGCTTTTTAGAGATTCATATTTTTAAAGTGTTGACCAAGTAAACTGACTTTCGTCAGTAACAGTGTGATAGGTGTTGTTCGTATAAAAGCTGTAAAATTAGTCACCAAAATAAAAGCCATGTTGAGGTCATTGCCACATCTTCCCCATAAAGATGACTCTGGGACCAACAGAGTGGCTTAAGCTGTTTGCCAGTTCTTATTGAGTATAATGCATGCAGAGTTAAATGTTACAGCTTCAGCTAGCACAATAATACTTGGGGAAGAAGATGAATTAGGGATTCATGTCTGGCACTTCCATTTATTGACTGTTCTTTCCAGGAGTTGCAACTCAACCGCAAAAGCCTTGCTTGCATCTGAAACTTGGCAAATGAATCCTGAATCCCACGGAAATTAGTTAATGTAAACTCCCAAGACTAGAATTATTTGGCAGTTTCTAACCCTCTGGCCATCCACTAAATAATTACATAAACAAAACCTAAAACACGGCAGTTCCAGATGTTTGTTTGTACTCAGCTGGGGATGGGGGGGGGGGGAGGAGCTGGGGAAGAATTTGCTATTTTAAATGAAATTAGAGGAAATTTTCCTTTTGGAAATAGGAAGTGAGTTTACTGTAACTGCTCATTTTTATTCAAACAGAATTTATTAGTGTTTGAACATTTGTTCCAGCAGGCCAGAGCTGCAGCAGCACTGTTTTCAATGCCATTTAGCTTTTCATGCTGGATTCAGGGTGTGACTGGAACTTCACAAAGCTGTTCCTGAAGCAGGGCTGAACTTGCTTGGCTCTCTGTGTCATTGACAGGAGTCCAGGCATACAGACCAGACCCGTCACCACACTGGGATTTGTGGTAGAAACAGTCAAGCACGCAAAGGAGGTTTTTTCAGTGCAGTAGAAGCAAGTGAGGGTATAACCTACAGTTCTCTGAGCATTTTGTCACCAACATGAATCAGAATATGTCCTTCTTTGTGATGTTGGTGCAATTAGTCCTCATTTGTGTTCCAGCTCTGTCAGCAAAACCCATAAATCTAAACATGTGACCAAGCAACACGACATTTCTACCTCTAGAGGAGTTTAGCTCTTGTCACTTCTGTTAACACTTTCTATCAT
Organism: Todiramphus chloris collaris; assembly: GCA_025345505.1. Taxonomy (NCBI): domain Eukaryota; kingdom Metazoa; phylum Chordata; class Aves; order Coraciiformes; family Alcedinidae; genus Todiramphus; species Todiramphus chloris. The sequence goes on along the minus strand of JANVCC010000062.1, from coordinate 6,248,702 downwards.
TTGCTGCTTTACTATCTTCACTTCTGTTTGTTCTTTGCTTCAGTGGAAACTGATTTCCCATGCACTTCTCTTGACTCCATCTTAGCTGGCCTCATATGTCTGTCTTTCAAACTGAAGCTGGCAAGAAGTATCTTGGGCCCCTGTTCTGGCTTGGAAATGGAGCAGGCAGCTGATCTGAATGAGGTTTTGAATTAAGAGTTGGATCAATATGACTGATCCTTGCTGCTCCTAGGAAAAAGGAGCCCCTCCTGGAGAGCACCACTGGCTCAGAGACCCTGCACTGGGGTGGCTGATGTCTGCTGTGTCCCAGGCCCTTCTATGCTGTTTTTTAGGCTGAGATAACTTTAGCCAATAGCCTGAACCCTGAGGAGCAGATCTGTGGAGTGAAAGGAAGGTGCTGAAGACTGGATGTCCACACTGTGGCCTTCCTGTGGTTTTATCAGGCCAATGTCCTGTGATCTGAAAGCCTGCTTGCAGATGGTGTGATCCTTTAGGCCCATCTTTATTTATGTCATTGGCTTGTGAGACCATCTTGAAGGGATAGGTCCCCTTCTTGCTTATAACATCTGCTTGCTTCGTATGTTATTTCTGCTCTGGGGAAAAAAGGGAATCGCAGTCACAGCAGTTTCCCATCTCTTCTTCCAAACTCCTTCTTCCCTCTGACGTTGGATTATTATTTTTTTATCCAACTCACTATTTAACTAGTTGTTTATTTATAAGATATATCATCTTCCTGAAGCATAGCACAGAAGGAAAACTGGAGTCTTTGAGCAGTCTGGATCTCTTTTCTACCTCTGTGCTACCACTAATGTAGAAGTGCAACAAAATGATGGAAGCTGCAGAGCATCAACTTCTCATATCACCAAGTATAGTCTTGGTCTGTCATATTATGTCTGTTAGCCTTGGTTTTGACCTTAAAAGAAATCAGTCTTCGGAACATTTTGTTTTCACTTTAAAGTGCAGACACAGCTTGAACAAACATCAGTGAGCTGACCCTGAGAAACACACCTTTTTAATGTGTTCCTTGATTATTGTAAGCTGTTTCTCATTTATCATGTGTGGTATCTCCATAATGAATATAAGGTGATTGTTGAGTCTCTTAACTCTCCCTTTCCAGCTAATCAGGCTGTCCTCAGTTCTTACCCATCACCTTTGGTAATAAAGCTGAGTGTGGAAAGTTAGAGGAGATGAAGATGAGCTGCAGAAGTGTTGGAGGGGCTGGGTTGCAACCCTCAGTGTACAGGGATGTAAAGGAGGTGGGTTTGGGGGGCTGACTTCAGGAGGGGTGCCGTCAGCTGGGGGATGATGGGAAGATGACAATACAAATGAGTCTGAAGAGGAATTTGTGAGGAATTATAATACTAGACTGTGCAGTGAGATACGTTTTTGTATCCAGGGAGCTGGTGGATATGAGGCTTTGCATATACCGAGTGCCCAGCCTGCAGTTTAAACACTTACATGACATTTGAATATCAAAAGTACGAATCTTTCTGCTTATGCAAGCAGCTTGTTGCAATGTAGTTTTTAAAATCTGCTTTTTTTCTGAACAAACAGCTGGACAAGAATGGTCCTCACTAATAAGCAGGAACTCCTGTTTAATGATGACTACACTGGAGTCAAAGACAACTGCTTTACCATCAAATCCTTGCAAAGCAAAAAAAGCTATTTGGCTATACCTTGAGAACAAGAGGACAAACTAAGAGCAATTCCTCTGTAGCTTTAATACAGGAGGACTGTATTATTTATGAAGATTTTTAGATCCAAATGATTTCTCTGCTGTTGCAAAATAAAAATTTAGGACTTTTTCAGAAGAAAGAATAGCCTTTTGTTTTTAGGTGTTCATTTAACATCCCATGAATCAACTTTTTGGAATGATGACAGAGGAGGATGAGTAGCGCTGCTGCTTTAGCATGTGGTGACCAAGAGTTTGACTAGTGAAAAAACAAAGTTAGGTTTCTGTGACATGGCTACTGATGTTTGATTCACTCTTCTGCAAGTGTGAAGCCTCTTAGTTTTTAAACTAGCTAAAGGACATGACTCCCAGTGCAGCAGAGGAGCCTGCAGGGACAGCTGAGGCATGGATGCCATCTAGTGGGTTCTGGTCACTGGAGACAGGGGCAGGAGCTGCACATTTCTAGGTGCTGTTTTGATTCCTTAAATGTTACAGAGCCCCTAATTAGCTTATTTTCATTCCAACTCTCCCAGCTGCTATCTGACTTAAAGGCATCGGGTTTCCTTGTGCACACTGTGTTAGTAAAACTCCATCACGTTTTGGATTGCTGCTGTAGACTGCTATAGTACTTGAAGGCAACTAAGGCATTATAAAGTCTGTTGTCTGGCAGGCGTTTCACAGAAGTTGGTAAATCTTGCCATGTAAGGGAGAGTTCATTGTTCTCCTTTTAAAGAAAGTGAACGCAGGTTTCATATGAAATATGGCATTTATTCATTTGGGATTTTTTTTCACACTATATTTTTTGAAAAAGACCCAGGGGTACGTCCTTGAGGGCTTTTACTAGAATTTAGTAGTGTTTGGTCTGCTTTCTTTCTTGGCAAGGCTCTCGTAAGAGCAAGACAGTGTCATGTGTTTGCATAGAATATTTTGGAACAATTGAGAAATGAACATTTAGGGTCTGATGGAAAAGCTGCAGACCCCCACTGCACAGGAGGCTCTCAAAGTACATGGAGAAGGCAATACCTGAGGCACTGGGACTCATCTAAGCAGCCTATGTGTAGGCAAGAGGGAAAGGTGTAGACAGGATTTTTATCACCAGCAAAGGGTAAATAAGAAGTAGTTGCAGGAGTTACAGATTTCTCCCCCCGTGCACCTGAAGACAGCCCATGCCTAGTGGACCAAAGACCAGGTCCCAACTTTTGTCTTATGTGCGGAATCAAGTGGTAGTATTCCCAGGGATCGCTTTTGTGTTCTTACAGTCCTTGGTAGGACTAAAATGATGGGACTGAGAGGCATATGCATGTCCAAAAAAGAAATCGGTGAAGGAAGCTGTCTGATTTGCAAAGGGTGCTGGCATCTGCTAGCATTTTGATCAAAAATGGTTACTCAAGGTGTTTTTTCTGTACTATCTTGCGGACCATATGCAGAGCTTTGCAGCCTGTGGTCCCCCTTGGCTGCTGTTCCTGTCCTGAGTTTGGCGTATTCAAACAAAAATGTGTGAGTGGTAATGGGAAAACATTTGGTAACACCTTGGACTGCAATTGAACTTGCTGGCTTGGTAACGAAGTGCAAAGTAATTATGTCACTAAGCTCTGGCGACACTAGAGGGCACAGGAGTCCTGGTTTGGATAGTTTTAAGCATTGCTATCGGTAACACAAGAAACGGTGTGTCCTAAAGGTAATCCAGTACCAGCAGTCATCCAGTAACCTCAAAGCAGAAACTGATGGGGTTTTTTTTGTCGTGTTTGGCATTTTTATTGGTTTTTGTGCTTGTTTGGAAGTTTTTTTGTATCAGTATAAAGCTCTCAGAGTGAGTTTCACTAAGATCAGACACTGGATTTGTCATCCCTAAACAAGATGCTGTGATGCCCATAGGCTGAAATTTCCACCCACCCCCAAGTGACACGGGAGTAACATCTTCCTGAGGCCATGGTTGAGTAACAGCTATGTGTGCTAACCACCTTCTAACAACAACTGAGCTTAGAAAGTGGGCCCATCAAAGCACAAAGAGCAGAAGATATCCCCCGGGGTGAACTATAGGACAAAAATGAGACCCAAGTGTAGAGCTTCCCCGCTTTGTTATGGGAGGTCTGCGTGAATTTTCTTAGATGACCTACATCGCTACCTCATCGCAACAGTGTGACCATCCCCCTCAGTTATCTGCAGCTGAACTTTGGCATGCTCCTGTGTGTTTTACTCCAGCCTTTATGCTGCAGTGAAATGCATCAGTGATAGCTGAGCCAAAGAATAGAAATACTTCTATGAAGATTTATGGGCACACTGCTAGGATTACTCTTTTTTTCCTATGCAGCTGGACAAAAAAAATTTCATCAACTCCCTTTGCACTGGAACACTTGTTTTTCACTTTTTTCTGGGGTTTTTTGAGAGTCTGTTTTTTTCCAACTCTTCACTGAAAATCACTAACCTCAAAAATCCAAGCTGTGTGGGTGTTTGGTTTAAAATGGAAAAGCTTTCCGATCCTGCACTCAATTGAGACCAGGAATTTTTTGTTGGATGGTGACATTCTTCAGCCAGCTCTGTCTAGTTCCCTAAGCTCTAATCAAGTGACAAGCCACTCTGGACACTGGGTTAGAGTTTCCTGTGACACAAAGCATACAATTATTTTTGTCATTTCCCTCTGCTCTTGAATTTCCCTGTCTCAGTCTTGCTTATACCCAAATTTTCATGGTTGCTGAATTTATTTTCCTATAGCTTGAGCTTTTGCTAAATAGAGGTCATGGGATCCAACTGCCAAATGCCACACAGGGTTGCTAATTACCAATCACTTGTGTTGGTTCTCACACTTTGGCAAAACTACGTGGCTGATCTTGGTAACCCAATCCTCCCCTTGGCTTATTACTGGGAGGCAATGGAAGTTGTCTAAATTGACTCTTGTTGCAAATATGACAAAGGTTTCATAGATCAAGTTCTAATGCAAGATCAGACTAAAATGAGTGATTTTAGTTTATGAGTTGTTTGGGGTTTCTTTTGTCAAAAGATATTTGAGGAAAAGTGGAAATTATAAACTTAGACATGGATATCCACTAGTCCCAATGTCTGCCTATGCAGTTGTCTTCAAATTATGTCACTAATTTAATTCCTTTATGTATTGGACATTGATATATCCAAAGCCTCACATGCTGTTTTTCTCCAGAGTTAGGGTGCTTCTTTCTTCAAATGATGTCTTTCCTCTCTGAAGAATATACATATATATTTTAGTTAAGACTTATGTCCCATCTGCATCTCCAAGGACTTTAGAAGTCAGATTTTGTAATGTCACGTGGTAATATTGCATGAGTCACAGCAGTTAAAGAAAATGACCTGTGCTGTCGGAAGAGCTGGATAACAAAATGAAGTGTAGTTAGATGTTCAAACTCAAACCATGGCTGCAAAGCAGTGCCAACTGGTTGGCTTCTCTGATGGTGAAAGTGGCATCTGTTGTGATTAAGAGAGCTGTTTCCAGCTACAGAAGAAATGCTTCTTGTGAAATAACTCTGAGGATGAAGAAAAATGCTCTGTATCAGAACAGTGATTCGAACCTCTAAAAATGAGGCATTTTTGTGCCTAAAGGGAACAGTCCCCAGGGTGGAGAGTTGATCTTGTGTGACATGTGTATCATGGGGGGTTTTCATGTGTCTATGAGTTTATGCTTGTAGTTCTCACTAATGTCAGTGTGGCAGGTAATCAAACTGATGGTGTGTTGTGTATTAACCACTGTATAACATACCTCTCACGGTAAGGTAGATTGATGCAGTGCTCTAACTTGGAGTTATAATATTAACAGATTTTGGTGTCAAAATCTGTTTGGGAAAACCTTGTTTTGAAAACACAAGCATCAAAGAAGATCAACTGAAGACCTAAGTCGTAAAGGTGGTGCTATTAAGGCCCCAACTTTGTCATTTCAGACATAATTCTGAGATCACATGGCCAGGGTGGAGGTCTTGGATGTAGTGCCATGCACAAATGAGGAGAATGGGGGGGACACCTGTGCCACCAGGGTTTGCCAGTGAGTGGTGAGGAGCATCTCTGCGACCTCTGGTTCACACAGAGGTGGTGCAGCCTCACCTTCCCTGCTGCAGCACCTCACCCACTGGCAAGTGATTTATGTGATCTGATTTGCTGCTGTCAGTTACCTCTGATTTGTGAACAAGCTGGAATGAGCCTCGGGGAGAGGGCAGGAAGGTGACAGGGATGCTTGAAAGAATGGTTACATACCTCCCCACTTTGAAAGGCTAAACATATAATCTTCTATAGTAGCGCTATAATTTCTGCTTTCCCTGGTCATCTGGTAGGAAGAAAAACTGCTACCTGATGACAGCCTTGAAACAAGCAATTTAAGAGAGGTTTTGTTTTGTTTTGTTAGGTTTTTTTCCTACCTGCAAGTAGAAATCTTAAGAAAGGGGGGAGGGTATGAGGAAGGAGCAGCTTGTGTCTCTGGCATGTGGAATTAGTCACTGCTGGTAAAGCATTGATTGAAATGTTATGGGAAGAGGGCTTTTCATAACAGAAACATTATAGGACCCTTTATTTTTACACAAACTTGTAAATAAGCAGGCAACTTATTTCCTTCTTCCCAGTGATTCATTTGGAAGGTTTATGGACTTTCAAGTGGGACCTCACTGGTCATGTAAGTATTGCTCTGTCAGGTTGGTCCTGAGGACAACCTTGTGACAAGGGGACCTGCTCCTTTTTCCGTGGAAAGCCCTTGGGATGCCCCAGAAATGCCTCTAAGTGTGATCCTTGCCAGCATCCCTAGGCAAAACCCTCCAGATTATCTATAGCATGTCAAGGGCTCAACCTGTAAAAGCCCATGCCTTCTTGTATGAGGGGGACCCTGCCTGACCCTCAGCATTATCTGCAGACTTTTTGTAGCAAAATGTTGGTGGTAGGACTCCTGTGTTTGTGTGCCATGCTTAATGAATGTCAAGATCTAAAGTCGCTCCCTAAAGCAAAGGACATTGATATGGATCTGATTGTCAGGTGATGAGTAATTTCTTCCTAGTAAGACCTAAACTCTTTGTTGACTGTGCTTGCTCTTCTTACACAGGCTGTGTGCAAGAGCTGACCACCTTGGCCAGGTCTGAGGGGACTCTGGAGCTCTTCCAAACTCTCAGCTGCAGAGCAGAGTGCTTCTTAAGAAGTTTCAAATGAAGCCTAATCCACATTTCCCCTTTTGGAGACTTCTGTGAGGCTTGGTCCTCTGAAAATGCTGTTACAGATGTGTCTAATAGTCTAATACCCACTCCATTGGTTAAATAACCATGGAGCTTGCTGCAAAGGGGAAACCTCAGCTTAGCGCTCTCACTAACCCCTTCGTCCACCTAACCCCAGCCCTCCCACTCCTCCTGTTTATCCTTGGTTTGTATGCTGTCACTGCATCAGGTTGTTCACAACTGCTATTTGAAGGCAAGTTCAAGGAAAAGATCCTGCTGGGGGAAACATGATATTCCCTCAAAACCAGATGTATCTCATTCTATGAACTGACTTCTTTTTTCTCATGCGACTTCTCTTTTGGTTCATTTGATAAAACAAAATAAAAATAAAAACGCAGAAGTACCATATCTAACCACACACAACATCTGGGGAGAGGATCCAGAGCCTGGGTCAGAGTTTGGCAGCATGTGCACTTGGGGCATGCTGCTAGTTTCTTCTGCAGCCTGCAAAAGCATTGCTAAAAGTCTTGTTCAGTGCTAGAGAATAAATCTTGAACCAAAAAAATCCCAGGCTAGAGTTTCATAGCGAATGCCAGGCAGCCCAGATTTCCTTGTCATCCACAGAAATGTGTGAAGCATCCAGCTGAGCTTCCTGTTACCTGTGATGCGACGAGCGAGAAGCTCTACACAATCTGCTGTGGGCAGATTAGATCAATAGTTGCAAGCAGAGTGTAAGGTTCTGGCATTTGATAAAACATTGTACCAACGGAGCTGAGTACGTAGTTCTCCTTCATTAGTGAGGAACCAAAGAAACATGCTGAGTGATGTGCTATCTTTTTCATCATATTAGTCTACATGAGACTTGGACAGAGCTATTTATTATGCATCCTGTTTTCATAAGAGGTTTCCAGCTCAAGCAGAGGGGCAGAAGATGCCAAGTTTCTTTTTGTTATTTTTCTTCTAACTTTGGCTTGAAGCTGTTAATAACACTCAAAAAAAATCAGTATTACTCCTCACAACCTTACACTTCACTGGCAATTTCTGTAAAGCAGCCAAAATTATCAGTTTTCATTGAGATCAGCACTAGGAGGCTTGGAGCATGTTAGGATGGAGACCTTCACAGTCTTACAGATCAAAATGGGTACCAACATGCCTGAGGGCTGAGTATGTTTGGCAGTAGATTTGAATTAATTATAAATTGTACAAGTGGGGAGCATCTCTATCATGTCTTACAGGTCCATCACAGAGAATGAGCAGCATTTGAAACTCAGTCCCACCCGTGTCATTTTGCCCTCTCTTCAGGATAGGTGTCCCGGACAGGAGGATAGGACCTCACATCATGATATTAGAGCTACAAAGATGATGAAGGGACTGGAACATCTCTCTGAGGAAAGTCTGAGAGACCTTGCGCTGCTTATCCTGGAAAAGACTGAGAGGGGATCTTATTAATGTTTACAAATACCTGCAGCATGGGTGTCAAGTAGAAGGGGCCAGTGTCTTTTCAGTAGTTCCCTGTGGTACGACAAGAGGTAATGGTAGCAAAGTGAAACACAGGAAGTTTCACCTCAACATGGGGAAAAACTTCTTCACTGTGAGAGGGAAAGAGCCTGGAACAGGCTGCCTAGAGAGGCTGTAGAGTCTCCTTCTCTGGAGAACTTCAAACCCCACCTGGATCTGTTCCTGTGTGGGCTGCCTTGGGTGTTTCTGCACTGGCAGGGGGGTTGGACTCGACCTCCAGAGGTCCCTTCCAACCCCCACCATTCTATGACTCTGTTCACTCCTGAAGCCCAATAGGTCATTGCCACCCAGCAGCAGCCTTGCATGTAGCCCATCACTGCCCAGACCTACAGTGGTACCTGGGTATCTCCTGATGCATGGCCAGGCAGTAGCCTGATGCTGCCATCCTCCCCATCATTGAGAGATGCTGGTAGAAAAGCCACAGTATAGGTGTCTCAAATACAACAGATTTGTCCCCCACTGGTGATACTGTGTAAATCAAGGTTTTTGCATGAGTCCTTTTTACTTGCAGCGGCTCCAAAAAAAAAAGATTATTCATGAAATAGTGTTGCAGGGGGGGATTGTGATATGTTTGTAATGTACATCTGCTATAATTAGGTTTAATATTGTCCAGTAGGAGCTTTTTCAGAAGAGGAATGTTTTATACAAAAAAACCTCATTTTGGAAATCCATAATACCTGGATGACTCATTTGTTTTTCTCAACCTTTGTCTTAATTCAGCATGACAGTGAGGATCTATCAAAATTGGCTTAGTTATTCTCATATAATTTTCTAACATTTCCTTGTAACTTGAGCATAAGTTTTTTCTTTTGGACTACAAAACATTTGGGCAGAACATAGAAGGTTTTTTGATACTCACTTTACAGTATCATTTCTTAGCTGAAACTCTGAGAAACTAACCTTGAAATTAGAAAACTATAGCAGTAGATGTCACCACTACTGCTTGCTGCCTTTAGGAGCTATATAACACATGTATGCCCAAGTAATATAAATATTAAAATATCCTTTTTTTTATCTACAGTGACTTGCAACTCAGAAGTTCTAACTATGGCTACTGTGTATGTGCAAGAGTCAAAAGGAAAAGCTGGTAGAGCTGTGATTACAGCAAACACCCACCATGCTTAGGTGAACAAAATCTCACTGTCCTGTAAGGAATTATCAAAGATACAGTCTGTAAACAATGGATCAAAGTCTATCAAATGTTCCCAGGCTAGGGAGTAGGAAATCCCTGCTTTCTTCCATTTCAAATGAACTCTAGACAAAAAAAGTTGCAATTATCTAGGCAGCTTTAAGGAGATGAGTGAGCAGCTACTTCAGAAACAGCACGGGTGTTAAACATACATAGCTCAGGTGTTGCCTTCTGGCAGTTTTTGTGTGTTCTTTAATATTAATCTTTGTAATTTAATAGGCATAAATAGAGATCATAATTACCTTAAACAAAAATGCTTTTAAAGTGTTGTCTGGCACATTACTTTGCACTTTTCCTTTAGACTGTAAAACTGTACAGAGAGAACTGGAACCTTAGTGGGAAATATAATACTTGGTATCTTTTATTGTGTAGCAGTAAGTTTCACTGCTGAGGTAACAGCCAAAGCTCCGTGAACCTCTTCAAAACTCACTTTGGGTTATTTTAGTGATAGCCAAAGTTCAGACTGTTTGGAAATTGTTCCTTATTCTGACAGTTGGTAGCGTACGTAAGTATTTTATGGAGCAGTCCAGTGGGACCTGGGGGAATTTGAGATGCTATGTGCCATAAAACTAGCTCGCTAATTCATAACCTTCTGAGCAAATAGGAATGAGGGAAATCTTGGCCTAAACCTGGAAGAAAAACACAAAATATACTGTGACAGCATATGTCAACTCACCCCTTCCCTCCACCCTGCCTGCTGTCACTGCTGGGCCGTGCTGGCATGCCCAGGCTCAAACATGGCCTGTGGACCCCTTGGACAGACCAGCCCAAGCCTGGAGAGTGTTTTCCAGAACTAGTTTAAGACCCAGCTTCTCTGGAGGGATGGAGGCTTTAAAGCCTCTGCTTTGCATATGTGGGTATGGCCACTGACTCACCCACTATAACCACACCGCCAGCACAAGCTCCTTGTGGGATCAGGGCTTGGCTGAAGTCACTTGGCCAGTCCCTTCTTCCCATCCTTTTATTTTCTCCCCGCTGGAGATGGCAACTCTTCAGAAGGAAAAACTTGTATCTGACCAGTCCCTTGCCACTTTTAGGGTTTCCTCTTCACAGCTGATCAAGCGCTTTTGCTGCACACCCTTTTGCAGGAGGAAAATGCATTGCAAGGTTTCAAAGCCCAGGGCAGGATTGATACTTCCCCCACTAGCTTTCCTGCATCTGTTAATCTGCTCTGTATGAGGAGCCTCTTCCTTAGGTGTCTGGGGAGCAGCTCAGGCCAAGAGGAAGAGAGGAGGAGCGTGGGTTTAATTTGGCTTATTGTTTATGGTAGGTTGCCTAATTTTAGGTGAATGGCCACTTGTTATATTAGCTGATGTGTATTTTGATATTGTAATTTGAATTACAGGAGTCCTCCAGTGCCAAGATTAGCATCATAAAATGAAATAAAATAAATAAAAAGGGTTAAAAAAATCAATCAGCCAGTCCAATTAAAATTGTGGCTGTCTGGAGCCATGGAAAAATGTAGCATAAACAGAGCTGCAAGATTTGCAGGGTGGAGCTGGCATTGGCAGCAAGGCGTACAGGTATATACCTGTCTCTCTGATTTGGCCCAAACAACCCCCAGTGTGCTCCTTTTTGGGATCAGAGAACAAAAGTCAGGCCATCACCACTGAACTGTGGGAGAAGCCAACTCTCAGAGAAAAAGTATCTGTTCAAACAGTCCCCACTTAACTGAAACATCTCCCATCTAAAGACTTTTAGCTCCCGTGCTTATCAGTTTATTGTCACGCTTTCTGGCAATTAGTGATCCACTTCACCCCTTGCAAGCTCACATCACTGCTAAGCTAAACTGACAAGATAAACTCGGTGCTTAAAATTCCATTTCCAGTAATAGAAATGTACCCCATCCTGTCATTTTTTTTAAGCAGACTTTTTTTTTTGAAGTTATACAAAATACCACCATATTAGATTAAGCCTGGAAGGCATGTGTTTAAAGGGAGAAACCTGTATTTCTGAACTGTATGACAGCTTAGAGTTTTCACACTGTAGAATTTTCAAAACAGCTATTTTCTAGTTGTCTTACCCACTTTACCTTGTGACTTTGGCACTCAGATTTCTTCTTTTTATGTCTTTCACAATCTAACCCCCCCCCCCCCCATCTGTTACTTTGTAATTAAACCTGGAATCAGTAAACCAGTCAAACACGCATTCCAGTGTAAGCTTGTGCTGGGGCTCTCTTGACATCAGTGAGTATTAAGGTCTCGAGCAAGTGCTTTGTTAAAACATAACCAAAATAATTGTCCTTCAGTCTTACTTTGAGGACAGGGTGTTTCTTTTGCCTGGTTCAATTCATAGCTCTCGTATCAATATGGACAAGCCAGGTTTGCTCTTTGGCATTGTTTTCTTCTGGGGTACTTTCAGAAAACAAGTCAAGAGAAAAATGAATGACCAGATGAAATTTCATTGGCATTCAGATTCCTGGATGACCACATTGGGTCAGCTGGAAACAAGGCTGATTTATAGGGTGGAGAAGTGTCCCATGCTTCTAATTATATGAAAAGCACCTGCTGCAAGATGTCCTTCCTGTCCTGTAGCGCAACAGAAATGCTGCTGGGATTCTTAGTGAGACAGCTCTGCATAAGAGGGTGTGTGCTGCCTTTTAGCCAGCCTGCAGTCATCCTACTTAAGGATGAGTTTATTGCAAGATCCAGCATCATAGGTGGCCTGATGTAGCTGCCTCAGTAGGAGCTAGTGCCATGGTGTCCCACCTCTGAAGTGCAGATGCCTACAGAGGCAGACCACAATGGTGTGTTTTGGAAAAAAACTGACACAGTGAGCAAGGGCTTCGAGAGCTCCTATGTTTGGAGCAGTCTTGAAGAACCTGAAATGAGGTTTGGCCATTTATCAAAAACATGCGGTCCAGCAGCATTTTGGATCCGAGACATAGAGCATCATCAAAGCTCAACATCTGTCAGTCCCTTCCCAAAATATGTCTTCCTTACACTCCTCTTTGTCGCTTATCTATATATTGCTGTGAAAAATGAGTGCTTATGTAAAAAACCCACACTTATTTTCTTCTCGTTTGAATTTGCTGTGCAAACCAAGTCAACACAAAAATGCTCTTAGAAAAAGTCTTTCATGTAGGTAACAGTGGACTTTTTTTTTAAGAGGGCAGTCTGCCAAAGGGTGTCCAGTATAAGCTTTTGTAGACAGCAGTTTTTCTACACAGAGCTGAGTTGACAGCTTTCCTCCTGGGATAATCACAATCTTCATTCTTCTGGGACAAAATTGCTTCTGACAGTATAAAACCCAGGACATCTTTGATGTAAAATCTGACTCAGACACATGAATGGTGAGACTACAGAGTCATCCCATTTAAGAGAACATGTTAGTAGTGGAAGCAAGATCAGAGGTGCCAGTTGAATTAATCAAACTAGTAAAATGTGAGGAAGTATCAGTCCATAAAGCTGCTTAATAAATCTGAGTGTACAGCGTTTGAAGGGAAGTGTCTTTGGATGCTAATCTGGGTGTCAGACTGGGAATGGGCTCTCTGTGTGTGTAGTCCTGTCCTGTTGGTATATGCCTGATGTGCTGCATTAAATGTTTTGAATGTGCATCTTTGCAGAAAGCCCATATGAATCTCTAGTGTTCGTTGACGCAGCGTAATACACAGCGGCGTGTCCTTCTCCCTCTCTCTTTCTTCCCCTCCTTTGGGATGAGGACCCTCAGGAGCCGCTGTCTCCCACTGTGGGGGGTGAACCTGGCAGGTTTGGCTCTGTTCCCTTAGCTTGCACTGTGCACAGCAGAGGGGTGGTTGGCACTATGTGCCCCTAAATATCAGTCACTTAGAGTTTGTAAAGGTGATTGTGGATTGTTCCAGGGAAGAGCACAGAGTATTGAGATGAGCATCAACCAGAAAAATGTTCTGCAGTGGTAAAGGTAAGAAATGCTGCCCTTAGGTTTTAAAAGCCACAGAAGGACCCAGGGGGTTGTTTTGTCAGGCAATGTGCATGGGTGATGTGACCATCACTAGGGGCCTGTTCAGTAAGGTGCTCTCTGCTCTGGCCTGGCTGAGGAAAGGCTCCGCTCCTGGAAAGCAGGTCCTGCAGAAGAGGCTTTTTGGGTGGCTCCTTCCTCAACTCCATCTACAGACCCATGGCTACATGATGCAAATACAGCAGTGACATAGATCCCATGCAAGTCCTCAGAGCTGTAGTTCACGTTACTACAGTAATTTACATGAACGGAGGTTCCACTCTGGTCATCACACACTGTCCAAACTGCAGTGTTCATTGTTATCACAATGTTCTCATACTAGTTTGTTTCTGCATTAATTTGTGTCGTGGTCCCCCACCCCCCCCTTTACTGCTGTGCCTTGCTATAACTCTGGTATGACAAGGAGGTCAAATTCTGCCTGTGGAATGTGTGGTGGCGCATTGGGACAGGGCCCTGTCATCACTGGTGTGATTCCAAGGGGAATATGTTCACACACGCCTGACAATCCTGCCATAGATTGTGAATGGCTTAATGAAGAAACCCAAGAGGATGTAGTTCCCAGTGCAGGACACCTTTCTTAGTGCTGGGATGCTGTGAACATGAGGGCTGGGTAGCTCTCCCACTCCTGTATGAGCGCAGATTTGTTTCTGCAAAGCTCAGGAGGCTTTGGGATAAATGAAGGTGCAGTTAAGATACTAAATGTGGCATCTAGCTCAGGAATATGAAGAGCAACAATACCCTGGTAAGCCTGGATGTGAGCAGCATTTGCTTTAAAAGACTTGGAGTCGAGTGTTTCTAACCAGAAACGCAAAAGGGATGTGGTTCTACTCCGTGAGATTTCAATCAAGCCAAGAGAAAACTGGAGCTGATGAGAAGCAAAGGCTTCCGTTACCGAAACTCCCCTTAACCAAGCCACCCCTAGGTAGGTGGGACATGGAAGTTGTATGTCAGCAGGTGGCACCAGCGCTCCAGGGATCCGCAACTCCCCGTGTCCGGTGTCTGCCTCGGTCTTCTTGTAAAATATGCTGCCTGCTTGCTTTTTTTACATCCGATGTAGTGTCACCCAACTGCCATGCACTTCGTTTTCTGAGATTTGGACTGTGCTTGTATACAGATAGTAAGGAACACTTGCTCTTTCCTTTCTGCTCACCTTACAGCGGGAATGAAAAACCGAACAGCCTACAAGCTCCTAGAAAATATTTCAGATGGTTTTCCCTCTTGTTTTCACATTTCCTTTTCCTTCTGCTCTTCTGCATTTGGCCATACTCCTGTTAACATTTAGCATCCCTACCAGACCACTCTAGGAAAGTAATGGAGACGGAAGAAAAGCTAAATGGGAAAAAGCCTGCTGAAGTCACTTGGGCTGATGAGGCACTCACAGATTTGTCAGTACCCTATTCTTGTCACTATTACTGCAGCAGGTCTCAAAGTCCTACTGATTTCCCCAAGAAACAGCTGCTCCTCAAGCTTGTTCAGTGGCTTGCTCACTTCTTTGCCCTTCAGTCTGTGGCAACATAGTAGAGGCTCCCTGTTCTCTCTACCCAGCAAGTACAAAGCAGCCCCTGTCTCCATGGTTTAGCATCTAAGCACGCAAGTAATTTCGTCTCCATTCAGCCAAAACACTTAGCCATATCCTTACCTTTAATTATGTACTTAAAGCAAAGGCTTGTGAACTTGTATTCTGGTCTCATGCTGGACAGCACAGAACTTAATGAGATGCTTAAAGTTAAATAAATTTTCAATGATTTCCTGGACCAGGACCTAAATACTAGATTGCTCCACCTGATGTTTAAAATTAGATTATGTTTAATTTTGAAGTCAGGGCACTTCCTTGAAGTCACATCGATTTGCCATAAATAGTTCTTGGAGGCAATGCCCTTGGGATCTAATCCAGGCTCCTTTGATCAGACTTCTGTTGACGTCAGTGGATTTACATCAGGTCCTGGGTTCCTGAAGAGAAGGAGGAAGGAAGGAAGGGAGGCAGCTGAGATCACACTCTGTTGCCTGACCCCCTAGAGTGACAGTGGTGAGAGCCAGCAATGAAGGCTCATCAGTCTCCTCTCCCACAGATGGGAAAAGATGGCAAGAGGCCGTCAGGGTGGGAGGAGCAGCATCATTAAGCCTTGCAGAAGCCAGGGTGCCTGAAAATCATGCACCCCACCCATCTCCTCTCACCCCCATGCCCCAAGTAAAGTTTATGGAGCACGGAAGATGAACTGAAAGACATTAATTTTGTTTGTGCAGACCAAAGGTGCTGGTCTGACGTGCTTTGCATTCGCTGTTGTGATGAGGCTGGACTGACTTCCTGACCACAAGCTTTAGAACAGGAGGGTGACTTTGGTGTCACAAGTCCAGAGAGCTGAGTGCTGCCTGTGTCATGTGAGTCTGTAGATATGGTCCTCCAGCACAAACATAGCTTTTGAAGACTTTTTAGCTCTACATTCTTTAAAGAGGTGAAATGGATAAATCAACAAATAAACCGAATTAGAACATAGGCATAAATTTCTACAGATTTACATGCCCCTAGATAGTAATATATCAGCTCACTTCTGGGGGGGTGGGGGGGGGTGGAATTATGAGTTTATGTTTTGGTTTTAAGTGTCTGAATGGGATACTGGAACCATCTTAAAAAACACTAAGTACTGCTCAGCGAGGAATTCACACATAACCTTGTGCTTGAATGTTAGGATTTTTTTCTTCATGCAAAACATCTATCATCAGAAAGGGGAAACAGTCTCATTTAATTTGCATTCCGGGTTACTAAGGAATTCTTTAGTTTGTTGCAGTAAGCCTGTGCAGTGTTTTGCTTAGCTACAGAAGCCAGAGGCAGATTGTATAATTCCCATTTCCTGCTTATATGACATACATAAGTGAAGGGGCAAAACTTGGGTTGCTCAGTTTACTACTGGATGCAGAGTTTTTAGGTCTGTTCCCAATGTTAGAGCTCTTAAGGGAGAGTGTTTCCTAAGACCAGCCTGTTCCCACCTCCTGTCCTGACACTTTCCTGAAGGATCCCTTCATTTTTATCTCCAGTTTATCATATAATGGGGTTGAAATGTAGCTATAATTTATGGACATGAATATATATTCTTGAAGTGTTTTTAGTGGCAGTTGTTGTGTGATGCAATCTGGTTCTTATCTTCAAGTAGCTCTGAGACACTGGGGAAGAGCAGAACCTCTTCTCTGGGACTGGCCCCTGCAAAGTCTCAGGAATAAATCTCCTGGCATCGCTATTCTGACAGGTCCAGTGTATTCTCTGCCATTTGTGGCAGTGTCAGCCCTGAAATGCCTTTTTCCTTGTAATTTTCCCTGGAGTCCATTCTGGAACTTTTCCTCCTTTTTTAATAAGAGACATTTCCTTTCTCTTCCTTCTTTCTTCGCTTTCTTGCTTTTGACTCTTCCCCTTCTTTTTATTACACTCCCTCGGGTCTTTCTGACCACCTTCAGCATCACTTCCTTCTCCTCTTTGGCTATGCCTTTCTCTGCAAGAAGTATATTTCTTCTTCCACATCCTTCAAAGCCATCTATGACCCCCTCTCACCACACGCCCCCACTCATTGCACATCAGACACCAAAAGATTGAATCTGAGCACCACCCATCTCCTCAGCCAGGTAGAGGTAGCAATCCCAAAACAGATTTTCCCTTCCTTTACCTTAGCTGTCACCAGCCGGTAGGAAGCAAATGCTTTGACTGCAGCTTCTTCTCCTGGCTGCCTGAAAAGCTGTTTTTCCCTCCTTGCTTCTGCTGAAGTAAGCACCAGCTCCACTGCTGACAGTTGTCCTAGCAGTGGCTTGCAGGAGAGAGCAGAGGGAGCCTGCTCTGCCTTCAGCATTGCAACCTCTCTGTTCCTCCTGCTCATTTGTCTTCCTTCATGTGTCTCTTGGAGACTAAAAATTTAGAAAGAAGAGGCCTCTTGCAATGCAAGTGAAATAACTTTGTCCCTTAAAAGCTTATGTCTGTTCCATGGTTGGAAAGACTTGATTTTCTGAGTTCATAATACTTCATTCCCACTCCCTGCCCCAAGTATTTTAATTAGCAGAGCATCAGTTGTGGAAAACATATGCTAGGGCAAGGTATGTGCACACAACTTGAAATCCACTCTCAAACTTAGATGGATGCTGTTTGGGGATGTCATACCCCAGTTTCTCATCGCGAGTCCCAAACACAGATTTGTATGTATCTGTCCCTTTCAAAAATGCAAAATGCATCTGGCAGCGCCTGGGGTGATGCATGAGGAGAGTGGGCTGAGCCAGAAATCCATGTCCAAACAACCCACAGCTTTGAAAATGCTCAATGCAGGGGCTGGATCCAAATGTCGTGGCTCAGGCCCATCTCCATAAAGAATGAGAGAGAAATTAAACACCCTGTTCCTTTAGCTGACCAAGATATTATGATATTTTGTAATCATAACAAAAAGAGAGCAGCAGGGCCAAACTACATCTTGGCTGTTCTTTATCCCTGTAAGTAGTACAGAAAGACGAAAATCAGATGGGATGAGCAAATTTTAGGCCAGAAGGCAAGTGCAGATGTCTCCTCTCGAGAAAGGAGCTCCTTGCTGCTGGTGGCTGCATGCTGTTTTACCGCTCTGCAAGTGGGGAAAGGATCCTGCTCCTCAGCATCTTAAGCCAAGGATTGTCTGGGGCCACCTTCTGGGCTCTAAGCAGCTGTGCACTCTGTTTCCTTAACCTTTCCCTTTAGCTTATTTATAATCCACTTTGTAATCAAGTCTGCAATGAACTGTGCAGGAAGAAATCATTACAGGTGTGGTATAGAACAGCCTTTCCTGGAGTGTAGGTGCTTTGCTGTTAGCCTCCCCCAAGCAGGGCACTGGGTTAAATGTGATTTGCAATGACTTGCCAGTCTGATGTTCAAGCCTAGGAACATAGCAGCCTTGAAAGCACAGGATGCTGCTTCATTGCATTGACCAGAAGCTAAAGACATGAGACAGGGATTTTAGAGTCTGCAGAAGGTTGGAGGCAACCCTCCCCCCCCCCCCCAAAAGGTGTAATTTAGACTATGCCCTTCAGCAAGATGTATGGGGAGCTGTAGAGGAAAACATACCGTGCTACAACTGATTCATGGTTTTGCTCTTTGTATTTCAGACCTTACTACGTGTTTCAGTTCTGGGCTCTAAAAGCTGCTCAGAAAAGGAGGAAACGTTTTTGATCTGGTGCGTCCCATAGCGTGGGGTGGCTATCCTTCCACTGCAAAGCAGAGAAAGGAGGTCCTGCTCTACCAAGGCTCCCTGTTTTTTCTTGAATCTGTTGATTTATGAGGTGCTCAGGGTGCAACAGCAGGAGGGATGCTGGGAGGTGGGTGTAAGGGGATGCCACCAAGCAAGCGATTGCAAGGAGAGAAGGCCACTCCTTCTCAGGGGCCAGCAATAGGGCTAGTCCCACCATGGTCAGAGGCATGGCTGTAGGAAGAGATGATGTTGTGAAGGTTGCCTGAGACAGCCCCGGTTTGCTCTGGGCTTCCTGCACTCATGTTCCTGCTGTGGCTCTGCCAGTGCTGGTCCCCTTGTCAGTGCTGTTCCCCTTCCCTTCTTCATCCCCACACAGGTTTTGCATTGTGGCTCCTGTGCTGTGTATTGAAGAAGGTTCTGTTTCTTGTTCTTTTGCAATACTAGTAGCACTTGGTTTAAATTTAATTTTCTTCTTTCCAACAAGCATTTTTTGGCAGTGCCTTCTTTGCCCTTCAGCTGTTTTAAATGTTTATTTCTCATTTTGCACGTGTTTGACAAAGACAGCACTTACACAATTCCTTGCTGAAAAATTCTCTTTCTCCCTAGAGCCAATAAGTAAAGAGATTATAAAATGAGACACTGCACTTCTGTTTTAAGCATCTAGGTTGCCAGTCTTGTTTCTCTACTCTAGAAGCTGTTTCTGGGATGTGAAACCTTGAGAGGACCTGTGGTCCAGCAACCTCATGTGGTGACCACCAGCTGTCACCTGCTCTGAAATGCCATCTTTGCAGGATGACATATTTCTTGACACACGAACTCAGCTTTGGTGGTGGTGAGAATCGAGCAACCATGCTCGAAGTATCAGTTTATAGCCCATATTTACCTTCCCTCTTGTTCTGCAAGGTCTTGAGATATAATTAAGAAGTATGTGCCACCCAACACAGTACAAGCTGAAATAGCGCAGTGTGGGGCACTACTGGGGCCATCATGCTTTCCAGCACAGTGATGGGGGCAGGCATTAATGAAATGAATGCACATACACAGGGTGCACAGGCATTTACCAGTGAGATAATATGCCTCAAGACTTTGCTGCTTGTAGACAAACATCTATTTCATGTACGGGCATAGATTCTTCTGAGAAAACCATAAACCTTCCAGTTAATTATCTCACCAGTGACTAAATGACAAAGTATTTTCTTTATATTTTGTATTATTTATATTTAATCCACTCATTACACAAAAATTAGGTCTGGAATGAATCCCACTGTATGGGAGAAAAGTTTTTAACAGAGAAAATCTGTTTTGAGTATTTAGGATAAAATAATCTCAAGACTTGTTCCAATTTTAATCCAAGATTAAAGCTAATCTAGAAAGAGAAAAACATAGAATAATAGAATATTTTGGGTTGGAAGGGGCCTTTAAAGGTCATCTAATTCAATCCTCCTGAAGTGAACAGGGACATCTTCAATTAGTTCAGGTTGCCCCATCCAACCTGACCTGGAATGTGTCTGGGGATGAGACCTCTACCACCTCTCTGGGCAACTTGTTCTAGCAAGGTGTTATTTTATTATTAATTTCATTTTCTTCATTTGTTTGAAATTATAGCAATGAAATACTGGATGGAATGGGCCACTTTTCCCTCCCGTAATTCTTGTCTGGCCATACATGCTAATATTTCATCTTGACTCTGGAATTCAGTGTTATGATAATAACACAACAACTCCTTGCAACACTTGTCAGGGGTTTTAAGGGCAGCCTGAGAAGAGGTCTGCTTTCGTTTCCACCACAAGATGAGTCTTTTTACAGTTTTAAGTTATGCGTCTCAGGAATTGTAGACCGACAACTGAGGCCATGTCTATGAAATAGATTTAATTCACTCAGATTCTCTGTAAATTCAGCAAAATTGTTCTGGTTTGGAATTCTAGCCCGAACCAATAACTCACATTCCAATAAACAACTACTGCTTTTTTCCTGCCTGCAAATTGAGTTAGATGCACCCACTATTTGACCACTTCTTTAATTTTTTTATAATGGAAATCTTCTTTTCACCAGTCATAAATGCTTAAAATTCACAGTTGCCTTATTCGTCACATTAAAATATGGACTGAAATCCTTCTAGTGGCAAAACTCTTCTGGATTTCACTAGACCCCTGTTTTCCCCCAAGGAATACTTTCTTTCTTCCGCCATCTATCTAATTAATTGCTATAATGAGATTTGCAAAAGGCAGGCATAAAAGTCAACTGTAAAGTCCAAAGTGAGCTATTACCTGAAATTCACTTTCCATGAGGATTCTCACGGAGAAGGCTGGAGTGCTGAAATGTGCAGGAAAAAGGAGCACAACAGGCCTGCAAACATCGTTAAGTGCAAATGTAGTTTGGAGTTCGAATTACCTTACGAAGAAAGATTTTTATTCTTTTTTTTTTCTTGCAATATTATTTCAGCTCTGCAAATTTTGTACTGCAAAAATCCCTATGTGCAAAAAAAAAAAAAAAAAAAAAGGTATAGGAAAGTATATGGGTGATGTGACAGATTTTGCCAGATACTCAGTGTACCTGAGGAAATGAGCTGTGAGTTTCCCACCCCAGAATGATTTGACACTGGGCGGAGATGAGCAGCACCCCATGACCCCTCTCTGCTCCTGTGGTCCCCCATGCCCTGCACCCCTGGGCACAGCTCAGCTCCTTCTTTCCCAGGAGGATCCCGAGGTGATGTCTTCCTGCTGTGAGGAGCTCAGCAGCAATGACTGTCACAAACCCAACAGCACCCACTTGTTTTTTACGGTCAGTACTCAGGATATCATCTGCTTCTCTTGCTTCCAAACACTTGGATGGAAAATGATCGAGGTGGCTGCACCCTGGCCAAGAGGAAACAGCTTTTTCTTACACTGAGATTCAGCATCTGCTCTTACCTTGACTTAAGTTTGTGTACCTGGAAAGCTTTAGCTAGGCAGCCATGCTTCACAGTAGATGCCATAAGCCTGGCATAAATTTCTATTTTGATGATGCAATCTTTTATCAGGATATTTATCAACTCCAGAACAAATGTATTTACCCTTCTCTAAACATCTGCAGCTCAAACCTGTCTGGAATTGGTTGTCTTGGCCTACCAGGTCCTTCGTTTTTGCAACAGGAATGTTTGGCTTCAATTTAATGATTTCCTCCATGAACCCTGAATTAGCAGACAGGGAGAAAAGGTCATGTTCCTTGGCAGGCTCTGAAGGCATTTTCTTGAAGCTCTGTAGCACGCCTTGCTGCGTCACCGCAACACAAATCACTGTGATGTATCTGGGGCAGGAGCCTGGGACAGGAGTGGTGTGTTCACTGCTCAGCTAACATATTCCTCCTCTAGATCAGAAATAAAGATACTCAGGCAGCCAGAACTAGATCAGACTGTGATCCTCTGCTGAATGAGTACTTTGTCAGCAGCTCTTTATTTGTCTTTTATGTTTGTGCTCTGGCTTTGCCAAGCAGTAGATCTGGGGACCTTGAGTAAAGGAGAAATTGCTGGGCAGAAGGCTCAAATAAACAAAGTGAAGATGTTTAGAAGTCTGAGTCATAGAATAGAGGTAGTCATAAAAAGCATTAAACAAATCCTTTTATTAGAAATTTAATTCCAAGTTTTGTATTCTATCAGAGTAATAACAGGGTGATACTCCCTAAATTAAATCAGTGAACTTACAATCAACAAATGGTTAGAGTTGGAAGGGACCTTAATGATCATCTAGTTCCAGCCCACCTGCCATGAGCAGGGACAGCTTCCACTGGACCAGGTTGCTCAAAGCCCCCAAAAGCTTGAAGCAATACATGGAGGTGCTCACATCTAAATCAGGGAAAAAGTTGAGCTTTGCTGGATGATGCAGATCATCGCTTTCCTGTTTCACTTGTTCGTATCACGTGTATCCCCAGTGAGCAAATGCTTCACAGACCAAACTGAAAATCAGCATGGACATCGCCTTTTCCTCCCCTCGTCTCTGTGCAGGAAAACATGATTAAAGTGTTTGTGTTTGGGTCAGAACTGTCAACTGAACAAACATGTTAATATGCAGGTGAAAAGGTAGTGGTTGATATATCTAGAAAACTCTGAAAGGTGAGAAGCTTTCCTGATGGTAAAATTTAGGCAAGATGTTTTAATTGGGAAAATTATAGAACTTCAAGATCTGAAATCGTGGTTGTGATGGATCATAGGATTTTTGTCATTCTTGGAAAGAGTTACCTGCCCGTCCTCAGTCTGCAACATAAATAAGGCAACAGTGGCTTCCTTCACTTTCCCTACTGTATTCCCAAATTTTTCTCCAATATTAAGTTTTGATTGAGACTTGGGATTTCTCCTTCTAAATCTGTGGGTATGTTGTGAAGAACTGAATGAAGTAACATGTGGCTTGGCTTCTGGGAACAACCTTCAAATGATGAAAATTATAAAGCCCTGGAATGATGTGCTAAGGAGAGCGAGTAGAAAATGCTGCCACTTGGGCCCCTTACAAATCAGTTGGACAAACCATTCGAAACCATGCAGCAGGGAACACTTCCACTCTGGCATACCCTGAGGCTGAGAAAACACCTAATCATCTGTATCAGCAAAATATTTCATGATGCAGCAGTATTCACATTTATTCACATCCAGACTTGGCTCTCCCTCTTCAAAATGAATGAGAATACCTCTGCCTACTCAGTTCCAGCAATTAAATTTTGTCATATCTGTATTTATGGAAAACTTATGTTTTATAGTACATCACAAATATCAGATCCGGATTTCAACCAAAAGGCTTGTTGGCCCTGGAACAGGCTGCCCAGGGAAGAGGAGAAGCCATCATCCCTGGAGTGATTTAAAAAACATGTAGATAGGGTGCTTAGTGACATGGTTTAGTGGTGAACTTGGCAGTGATGAGTTAATGGTGAGACTCGATGATCTTGAAGGTCTTTTCCAATCTAAACAATTCTATGGCAATCCAAGCCACAACTGCAAAAGGCAGTTCCCTTGCCCTTCCTCTGCTCTTCTCATCCTGTCCCTCTACTTATTGCTCGTTATAAGTTTAGTAAAGCTCATGTGCAGCTTGTTTTCTTTACGTTTGCAAACCAGCAGAGCAGCTATGTCTTTTACTACTACATGGATTTTCCATCTGGCTTCAAAAGTTTTGGTAACGTTAGGTTATGGTTTTCATATTTCTCCTTTCTCACTGAGGATATTTTGCACAAGCCATTTCTCTTCTGTGTAGGCATAGCAGGTGCAAGGTGGTTATTCAATTGAAATTCTAGTATATATATTTTTAATTTTCAAGTTCTCCATCATTCTCTTTCCACTGCCTCACTGTACCTGTGTAATTGATTTTCCTATCAGGTCTGTTGCTGCTTTGGACTTTCAGTAGTGGCATTTGCTCCTAACTCTTCCACAGAGCTATCAACTGTATTAAATACAGCAGTCCCATGTCAACTTACCTGGTTGTACTTGTTGAAACAGCTCTATGGCGTTTATTCAGTGGTGTAAGGAATTGCTGTTGCAATCATGGCTTGGCAAAAGACTAAACCAGGAAAGGACGCCCGTAAGAGAATGAGTCTGTCAGACTCATTTTCTTCTTGCTTTTAATGCTGAATTTATTTTGTTAGCTTCTCAAGGAAGTGGAGCATGCAGATGCTTGATACTTAGCTGAAATTCATTTACATTCCCGAGGTAAAAAGAAAATCAAACAAAGTGTGCTTCACTTCTTACTATCCTCTGCACCTTCTGCTGACCAAATCTGAGTTTGATCAGGGAAGCTTGGGACCTTATCCTGATAAAGTCACTTAAGACTGGATTTGATGGTTACTGTAAGAGCCTGGACATTTAACTGAAATAAGATATTCTAGCTCTGTGAGACTAAATGACTCTGCTAGCCCCTTGTGACAAAGTGACATTATCCTTACTGACTATACACATGTCCTCCCTTCCTGTCAGGTATGCTCATTGAATCACCTCTGGGACTTTGTTCCTGTCTCTTGCATTATCTGTCACCTCCCATCGTACCTCTTGTTGCATCTTTCTAAGGATTATTAGCTTTACAGGATAAGGTGGTTCCTCTGGGTCACTGCTGGATCTCTGCAAACTTCTCTGGGTTGCTCGTACGGCTCAGCTACCATTATGTGCCACCCAAATAAAGTTTCCAGTTTTTTCTGGCTTACGTATTTATAACCCCAGTCTAGCATCTGTGTATATTAGCAAACTAACGTGGTTCCTGGAGATAGTAGGGCTTTTTGTTATCTGGTTCCCAGGCAGAAATATTTTTGAGGGAGGTAGGAAAGTGAAAAAGATGACAGCTTCCATAGGAAGAAAGTCTTGCTCAAGGTTGAGCTCCTTCAAACCGGTAGTGCAACGTTCAATGCCATTAATTCCAGTTCTCAACTCTAAAAACACTTATTTCTTTGATTTCTATGCCAGGGTCCAAGTTTCACATTGAAATTGATATAGTAAATCATAATAGGAAAAATATCCTGATCTATATATACTTTTTAATAGCATATGATTAGCAACTAAATGGGGGGGGGGGGGTGGGAAGATTGTATTTCCTATCCCTTATCTGCAAAGGTCTTCACTCAGTTACAATGACTAACATTTCCATATGGACTCCAGCTGCTGAATACATAACTGAAATAGAGATACAGGGCATAAATAACCACCAAGCTCGTTTTCTAAAATGCAGACCATTAACATCCAGAATTGGTCATGGGATAAACCCTGCAAAGGAATGGGAAAAAAAAAAAAAGCACAGGAAATTTCAAAAACAGATTTAAGAAACAGGCTTTTCTAGTGTTTGTCAGCTAGTGATTTTTCATCTCGCTGGTACTGCAGGGTTTACTGCAAAGTGAACGGGGCTCCCTGCCACTGTGCCTTCAGCAGAACAGTGCAGGACACATCACATACCAACAGAGAAAGCTGAGAACCAGAGTGTGCACTGGTCTCTCAAAGTCTTGCTCAGAGAGCTCAGCAGCTTGCAACAGGCGATTCAAAAATGCAAATCAAGTAGGAGCATGGAGGCTTTGTCAGGAGCACTCTCTCATATCCTTTTGTGAAATCTAAATGTTTTCCAGATTTGGAGACTCCTGCCCTAAGAAGAGGACATCTAATTAAATTCTAGCATTTCTGACCAGTAACCTTTCACAGCATTAACCATGCAAACCCAACTCCAATTTAAATTCGGAGAATGTATGAAGATGTATTGGGTTTATGAATATTTTATTTGAATCTCTTTTCAGTTACAGAATCCTTATATTGCCATATTCTGTCATTGCAGGTTTAGTGTTGAATGGTATAAAATCTTTTGATTTAAAGCTCTGTCACAATTCTACTAAAACTATGGTACAAGAAAGATTACCTTTTCAGCCTAGCTGCTGCACAACTTAAAAAGCTATATAAATCAGATTTCCATCCTCAGAACTGATAAATGGAAAAATTCATCCTTTCTCCTGTCCTTTTTAAGAAATAAATATTTGAAATTAGTTTCATTCTATCCCAAATCGAAACACCTTCTGACAGGTTGGCCTATTTCAGAGAAGTTGTTTAAACTTTTAGCTGATACACAGTGCTTGCCTATTTTAGAATGAGAAACTGATTCCCAGTACCTATGTGGTAACTGATGCTTTAATCATAACCACTGCATAGAGCACTCAGGATCTGCAAGGAGCAGAAAAATTTGTTTAGAAGTCAGTGGGACATGTAGTATTTGTCAGTGCTATGAGGTAGTCTTCAAACGATAAATTACTTCAGACAACAGTGATTATTCTATAGAAGACAGTACATTTACTGTAGTGAGAGTTACATTTCCAAGGTCAATATTTTCCCTTATGCCCTATACAGAACCTGAAGAAATATTTTGTGCACACCCTGTAATTTAAAATTTGAAAGAAATGTTGACAGCAAGAAATGCATTTCTGCTGCCTGCTGGTTTTGCATGTCAGTTAATCTCTTTTAGCAATACAAAGGGTTTAAGGTGAGTGTCTGGCTGGCTCACTTTAGACCCTTCAGTCTTCAGTTAAGGAGAACTTTACTGTTTGTTTTGGGTTTGTCTGGTTCTGTTAATTTACTTGGTCACTTGTTTGGAAACAAAATCAATACTTTTAAGGAACAAGCTGACATACATGATTAATAAAGTGCCAAAAAATAGATTGCTGACTACTGAAAGGGCATATAGCTTTTTTGGAAGAAGAGACGTGCATGCCTTGGCTTTAAAATACGTTCTCCTGACAATTTTTTGATCCAGAAGGAATCAACATTACTTCATAACTGGCAGATCCATGTCATGATTATCTTTACAAAATCACCTCTCCAGTCCTTCCACAGAAGAGCATGGCTGGAGAGCTGCGAGAGCCTTTGATGAGAGGCCGATAGGTGCTTATCCTTGTGGTGACAGCCAGATTTATAAGCATCACACAGACAAACCTGAGGAAGCCTTCAGCACCAGTGGATCAAGAAGGGCAGCTCTGTTTTGCTCCCAGAGCAAAAAGACTGAAGGCAGTCTAATAAGCTGAATTCTGCTCCACGCTGAGCAAGGCCTTCCCTGTTGAGCAATTATGAGAACGTGCAAAGAATATGTTTTTCTCAGTGAGATTAAGGGATTAGAGTCCATGCCTGCATGGAACAGACTTTCCTGCCACAGCGATCAGCCTGAGTCAGTCTTGCAATACTGCAAAAGCAGTCCTGTCTTTGTAATACAACAGCATTCCTCCCAGAGAGGAAACCCCTAGGGTTTGGGACAGTTCTTGGATGCAAAATAGTCACATACCTTTCACCGCGGAAGCTGCCGCACTGTTCCTCCCAGGTGGGGTTTGTGCACTGTCAGCTCCAAGGCAATGACAGGCCACAGAGGCTACTTTGAGGCATGAAGCGAGATTGTTCCCCAAGATATTTATTATCAGGTTGATTCGGGGCACCCTGCGCAACCTTCAGCAGCAGGGTAGCATATATGACATTCTCATGTATGTATGTACATGCATATATACACACAAACACACTTACATATATATAAGTATATTAGTTCTGGTTATTTAGCTGCTAATTGTATGATTAGCAAAGGACAATGCATTAAATGAATCCCATGTGGGAGCAGATAGCTTTTCATGAAGTTATACCAGCAATAATTAGGGGCCTCATTCATTTCTTACAGCTTTCCTATCTGATTAGGCAGAGAAAAGAAGTCCCCATCCCAATTAGGCAGTCCAGCTGGGAAAAGTGTGAATTTTGGAGGCTATTCTTCTCTCAAAATTGGCTGTCTCCTCCTTAATTATTACAAACATATTACTTACAGTAGTTTGTTTTGGAAGGTAAACAGAAATAAAACGTTATGAAAAGTGATACAGTAGCAGAGACCACAACTATGTCTAACTCTGTCTGTGGATTCCTATAAATGACAATATTTTCATTCGATGACTGGTGTTCTTACTGAAGTGGCCAGCGCTGTTCCAGTAATTCATTATTTTCTCTCTTGCTTCCCTTTGACTATGAGCCATCTCCTGCTGTTTGTGCATCTAGTCCAACTCGGTGGGTTGCTCACAGCATGGCCTCACATTGAGACTGAAAAACAAATGAAACATTTCCCCCCAAGTCACAAGAAACCGTGCTGAGAAAGTATTTCCAAACAGAGTTTTTTTTTGTGACACCTGGAAAGCAGCCTTTTCACTATCTGTGATTGATAGTGACAGCTTAAATCCATCAAGATCCCACTCATCCCATCCAGTAAGCAATAGAGTCGCCCATGTTCTAGGCACCCTGAATCCAGTGATGTTGGATGTTACATCTGCATGAAGGGCACGTGGGAGACCACCCCAGGCAGGGTGGGAAGCTTGGTGGAAAGCTGCTTCTGGAGTTCTGTTCAGCAGCAGCAGCGGCCTTGGTTCCTCTGGGAAAGGTTCCCCCCCAACCTCAGCTACTTGGAGGTGTTCGTGAGCATGAATTCAGTTGTGAATTTTTTAAATGAGAGTGCCAGTTTTGTTGACATCAGCCTCTCCTTGGTTTTGGTATCTAAGGGTTGCAAGGCAGAAGTTTTCTTATAGGTGTAAGATTTTAAAAATACGTTCCCGTGATGAAGAAAAATCCACTCTTAAAACATAATTGTCTTTCTCTTCAAGCTGTAATCAATTATAAACTCAGGAGTTCCAATAGCAGTTCAATACAGTGTTAATACTTCTTGTAAGCTGTAGTCTGAAGTAATGTCCCCAAAAAGCATAACTCAGTCTAACTAAAATGTCCTTGGGGGAGGGATAAAGGTCTAGGAAAATTTTGTTCATTTATACAGTACCTGCAAAGTTTGACATTCATTTTTGTAATAATACGCAAATAGGAGAAGAGTCAGGATAAATATCATATGTATATGTTGTATGGTGTCTTGTCATGTTGGGACATAGCTGGGTAGAGAGTTAGGTTGATCAATTTGTCAGTTCTACGAGAGTCTGACAGACCCTACCCTGTGCCACCAAGGTTCAGCTGCTGCAGGCAGTGCTGCTGTGCACGTCCATCCTCATGCTGCCTTTGCACATCATCTGAACGTGTTTGGAGTTGTGCAGTCAGCCCCATGCATCCGTTCCTCTCCTTACCCTGTGGCACCTCTAACGTAGTGCGTGTTTGTCTTCATTCTTGTGTCCCAAATGCACGCAGTTCATTTGACAGAGGTATGGAGCTATTGAGATCCTTGATAACTCCTGATGTTTGTTACAGTTCCATTCCATTTCATATTTTCATTCCATTTAGCATTTCTGAGGCATTTTCTTTCAAAGCTTTAAGTTGCCTGCCCATGTGCCTCTGGGGGACATCCAGGTTTCATATCCATATGTTCAGATGGAAATAACATTTGAGTTGAAGATTCATAGTTTGGTCTAGGAGTTGCTGATTTGGCCTTTAAGACATAGATATTCAACAACCAAATCTTGTTTAAACTGGTAAACGCAGCTGCTACCCTGCCAATTTGTGACCTTATTTCCTTCTGGATATCCCCATTGGCTTGCGTGTTGCTGCCAAGGTATGTAAATTGACCTATAGGTATTCCCTTGCCCTCTAAAGTAATTCTTCAGCTGGGAGTTGCTGGGGCTTCATTAGATTGACTTTAGAAAACTGATTATGAACCCCATCTGTTTGTGATTAAAAATAATTTGTTGTGATTACATGGGGAAATGTTGTTGTTACTTTTGTCCCCTATAGCCACTTGCCATGATGCAGTTGGTTTTCAAGATTTCCATCTGTTCAACCCCTGTGCATGCTCCTAACTCTCCTTCTCTGCTACTAGTTTCATGGGAAATACGTGCAGCAACCCTAGCTGCTTTTCTTCTATTTCACTTAATTTAGACTAATAGCATTAATACTATGGCAGTCAAAATTGTTCCAGTTTACTTGAAAGTTGTTTGCTAATTTTTCAGATTTTTTTTTCTTTTTCCCTTCAACTTAAATAAAAGGAAGCTAGGCAAGCAAAAGTGAAAACAAAGAGAGGGAAAGGAAAATATGTATTTCTTGTAGTCAGATGTAATGCAGTTCCAGTGTTTGTATATCAGGCTGAATTTGTAACCTCTGAATGTCCAATATAAACGTTTTGGTGTCTTTTGTCTGCAAAAGAGCCTTTCACCTACCACCAGCGGAAAAAAACATGTAGGCATGATTGCACCTATCATGGGACAAGCACAGTGATAAAACAAAGGTGTGTGTACATGTGTGCTTTCCTTTTATTTTGGGGTCTTCTTGTTGAACTGCACAAAGAAATGAGTAAGAGTCCCAGGTTCATTATCACAAGCCTTGTTTTATACATTCTATTTTGTTTCCTATTGCTTAGTTCCTTCACCAAATATATAAAATATTTTTCTTATTTGTCATTTTAGTACACACTCTCCCAGGAACTTTTATCGTTTTTCTTGCTCTTTCTGGATTTTTGCAGTTTCTACATAACTAAGATAAAATCAGCCTGTCTATTCAGAAAGTTTCATGCCTAGATACATAGGTGTATGTATATATGTATATAATACAGAATGAGATGTGAATGTTATATGTTTTACACGCTTCTGTTAACATACATAAAATAAGCTATGCAAGCTCTGCAGTACACTGTTTTGAAAACAGTCTTTGCAAAACACTTTGTCCATCAGCTAGTGTTCAAGTGCACACAAAAAAAGCTGCAGTCACTCTGTGGCATTACTCCAGGTTCCCACCGCCGGCATCCAGGCCAGAATTTGGCTCAGTAATGGCAATTTTGTCCACAGTCTGTGCACAGGAGAGGTTGAAATTATGATTTTCACATTTGCTTTATTTTGCAGTAATTCACGTTGGGCTTTTTTGTTTACAGTGACATTTGCTCTGACCCCTATACCCTCACGACTAGGTCAGCAGTAGTATGTTAAAGACCATAAACTGTGGTCTTTCTTAGTTGTCAGGGGGCTGTGTGGAAAAGCCCATAAACTTCTTAGGCTTGATGGGCATCCCCAAACACCAGCTGCCATTTGAAAAAGTGCGTGTCCAAGGCAGCAAACCAGTGACTTCACCACCCCGAGCTGACCACCATTGCTGGAGTCGTGAGATGAGGGAATGGGAATGGCAGGGACTCCTGGAGGCCCTCACAGGATCCTGCTCTTTCCAGCTCTGTCAGAAGAGCTGGAGATCCCTGGGGAGGACTCTGCCCTGTATGGGAGCCCCTGTCCATTGGTGGAGGTGACTTATTAAAGCCCAAGTGTGTGTTATGCGATTGCCAAGGTGACAAGATAAGTGAAGTAATTAGCTTCGCAAATTTTCATGTTGATATTCTGCACGAGAGTCTGCCTGTCACTGGGCAATTTGAGGCACACATGCTGTAGCTGTCTTTTCTGGAAACAAAAAATGCATTTTCAATATGGGGAGTGCATACTTCTGCAAAAGTTTGTTGGGCTTTTTTTCCCGTTTCATAGGGCACAATGTTTTTTTCCAAGGAAGTCGGGTTTTGCCTTGGGTACCCCTCTGAGACTCGTTGCAGATAGAGCAGCTGCAGATCTGGTTCTCTCCTTACATTTAAATAAACATTTCTGTCCTGACTGGCAAAACCCCTGTCTCTGAGGTACCTGCATAGGCAGGGCTGTTAATGCTACTGTGCAAATGCTGATGCTATCAGCCAAATCTGCCCCAAGAGAAAGAGCAGTAGAAAACCCTACCCTGTCGATAAGTGCAAACCTGCAGATGCTTCAAAAATGTCCAAATGTCCAGTCTGGACCTGAGACCGCTTCAGTGAATGCTGGGTCTCAGCCGATCACAGCAAGCCATGTTTCTGCTTGTGTATGGTTGGGAAGGTTTGCTTTCTTCCATGTATGTAAGCAGCAGCTCCAACCAGAGGTGTGGGCTTGATGGGCAGATGTCCCTACACAGCCCTGCTGCTCTGCCCTCCCTGTTCCCTTTGCAGCCCCACTGATGGGATGGGGAAGCTGGTTCTGTTTTCTGCACACACTGACTGACCTGTGCTTGGTATTTCACTGGAAATAGGAGTATTCATTTCAATCATGACCCGAGGCAAATTTAAATATAGGCTTCCAGAAGTGTTAAAACAGTATAGACAGAGCTTAATGGGCCAGACTCCAAGCTCTATAAATTTAACTATTCCCATATATCCAGTGTAACTTACAAGTTGATTAAAACATGTGTGAATTGATTCCCGTAGACTGACACTTCACGGGTGGCTTTAGGCAGAGAAATGATCTGGTTTTCTTTATAAAGTGCCCTATATCTTGCATGTATGGCTTGTAAGTTGTTTTAGAAAATCTCAGTGGCTGCTGAAGTGCTGGACTGGCTGAGCTGACAGTTTGGCTGCGAGCTGACAGATTGTTACACTCATTTTATCACTTGAAGGTTGCAGAAAATGCAAACAATATGGGCCATGAAAAGAGAGCAAGAGTCACCCATCCCTGCCTCTTTGAATGCAAATTAGCTTCATACTCAGACAAGTGCATTAATTTTAACAAGATAGAATCATAGAACAGTTTGGGTTGAAAGGGACCTTTAAAGGTCAGCCACCCTGCAGTGAGCAGGAACATCTGTAGCTAGAGCAGGTTGTTCAGAGTCCTGTCCAACCTCATCTTGAATGTTTCCAGGGTTGGGGCTCCTACCCTCTCTCTGGGCAACCTGGGACAGTGTTTCACCACCTTAATTGTAAAAAATTTTCTTCATTCTATGTAGTCTGAATCTCCTCTCTTTTAGTTTGAAATCCTTACCCCTTGTCCTGTCACAACAGAGACTGCTAAAAAGATTATTCCCATCTTTCTTAAAGATCCCCTTTAAGTATTGAAATGCCACTGTAAGGTATCCCCGGAGCCTTCTCTTCTCCAGAATGTTTCTGAAGATACCAGAATGGTTCCTCACCAATGGTAGCACCTTGAAAAGAAATGGGTCCTTTTGTGCCTGCATTAAACCTACTCCAAATGCTCCTCTACTCTCAAAGGGAGAACGCAGGTTTCAGGGGAGACTTAACGCCTATGCACATCTTATGCTTTATATGCCTTATGCATATCTGCTGATGCAATAGCGTGGTCTCCTGTGAAGGTCTTATGTCACTGGCTCTTGTTGAAGAGCTTGCAGAAAGATTATAGACTTCTTGGCAAGACACTATGGAGCCAATCTTGATTGTTTTTTGGGCCATCACTATAAACTTTCCATAAGCTGCTTCATTGTTGCATGCCCGTAAAAATGTCAGTCAGAGCTATCACCTTCTCCCTATTTCCACTTGCCTCGTACCTATTATCTTAAATAGCAGTTGCTAATGTTACAAGCAAAGATAACTGATACACTCCAAAATCAAATGCTTATAAACTTGATTTTGATAATAGAAGAATGAGGAAAGGTGTATAGTTTCAGCAAAAGTTTACAGTGTGCATTTCATTACCCCTTGGCAGGGAGGCTGTTTCCATGCTCCTTTCTGGTGCAGTGAAATACCCAGCTGAGAGACAATCTAATTTAGGTACTGGGTCTCCAGCAGTGCCCCGGGGGGTTGTTTCTAAGAGAAAGCAGCCAACATTGCCATCACTATGTGAGGGTGTAAGGCTTAGGGTTAAACTCAGCCTGAAACTGATGGTTTGGGTTTTTTATTTGGAAAATCTGGCTTTGTCACTCTTGTCACTCCGCTGGTTGTTTTCAGTCTTCATTTGCATTCTGTTATTTGTAGGGTGTGCAAGAAAGCGAAAGACTGATGAAGTACAAAGGCTATGATGAAAGTATGGTCTGCAATGTGGCATGATGTTTTCTATAGAATTAGACCTAAGTAGTAAAATGAGCTTTGAAAAGGGAGTTGTTACGATCTTCGTCACTATATCTCCCTAAGAAGGAATACAAGGAGCATACTGGGGTTTTGGTGATTGCTCTGTGGAATTCCAAGCAATGAATTCCTCGGATTTAACTGGGAAACCAGAGAAGCGTGTTCTTGCCACTTATAAATTGTATTACTTAAATTCCCCACTAACATATATAGCTCACTACCTATCTGGATAACTTAGCATGCTGTACTGCTTCCTGATAACCTAAACCAGACGGAGGGTTTGGACATTGCTTCAATTACTGAGATACCCGAAGTGGAAGCCTCATTCCACAACCTTCTTGTATTGCATGGATTTTGGGTCTTTAACTCTACTTTTAAATCTTGATTCTGGAAGGCATGGAGATACGTGTCCAGTCCCAAGCCCAGAAGAAGTTCACAGCATACCATTGCATGTGTACTTAAAATTAGCAACCTGAGAAGAAACGGCTGAATTGAACTGGGCAATATGATAGATGAATGGTGCATGCATGGCGGGTGAGAGAAGAGCCTGTCATAGCCCTCATTTTGAAGGCTTAGTCCCTGGTATCCATCAACTGAGCTACTTCTATCCCCATGCACCTCTTTTTGAGTTCCTTGATTTCCACGTGACTGGTGTCATGGCTGGAAATGAGAAATATGACAGGTGAGTAGACAGGGTGTTCTCCTGTGAGTGAGACCTGAGATGAACTGTCATCTCCTTAACTATAATGGGATGGTCACAGTCTGTGGGAGCAAAACAACCTGAATGGACTAGCCACACTGCCTTTGGCAGGAGGCTGACTTTGCTTTCCTGCTGAGCCCAGGTGTTGCCATCAAAAAGCATACATTGGGAAATCCTTGTAATTTTATCTCAGTGAGTATAAGCCCAGGAGAAGGGGGGGTCTTACCCTTCTGAAATATCTCTTGCATTCCTAATCCTAGGAGAATAGTTGCCATGTTATTATCCAGTGGCTACAATCCAACTTCTATACTTCAGATGACCCAAAAAGCAAATCTCTATTCAAGGCACTTGAAAACAGAAGTTGGTTTGTGTTATTTTTTTCCTCAGGACCTGATGGAAAAAACATTCAAGATCTCTTCAGGGGATATGTGGTTTTAGATTAGTGTATTAATCTTTATTATCTAAATTAATGGAATTTTTGCATTACATAAATGTTTATATAATATAATCCTTGCCAGTGCTGGAGGTAATGGGTGTTGCCGCTGCACAATATTTTGCATTCTTTGATATTTACGTTATTTATGAACATATTGGCCAAAATTCCGAATAAGTGTATAGTCACACAGTTGCAAGCCTACCCTTGGAGTTTCTAACTCCTTAGCCACATGAAAAAGCAAGAAGGTGACAGGGAGCAGAATCAGCTTTCCTACAGGCCAGAGGTCTAGGTAGGATGCAGATGTAAAGCTCTAATGTGGGAGTCTGCTGTTAAGTAACTTCATGGCTGTGGTGAGCACACAAACAGTTTCAGGACATGTGGACAGCGTTGAATGTATGTCTGACGATGCAACACAGTTTTTCATGGTCTCTTTTCTGGACTTTTACATACTTTCCTTTTGCCAAAGTCCATGGTTACCATGGTTCTTCTCTTGCAGCACTTTTCAGACCATGTTACCTGGAATGAATCTAGGGCCTTTAAAATGTCAAATTTTGGTATTGATAGTAGTATACTCTTAACAATCTAAGGAATAATATTGCAAAATATTTAACACAGCAAGTTAACTATTTTCAATACTGTTTGAAGTACAAGTTTATAAGCAGTGCTATCAACTGAGTCCTTCCCACTACATCTAACTTGCTGTTCCTGCTTACAGAGTGCATAGAAACTGGAAAACGTAATACTGGTGCATGTGATTGTTAGCAAAGGTCCAGACCAGGGCATTACATTTCCTTTTCTAGGGAATGTGGTCCTTCTTTCTCTGATCCTTGCCCGGGATGGGAAGTTTGTATTCTCTGCTGTGCCCTGCCTCAGGGAAAACACAACCAGACATCAGGCATTTTTTTCCCCTTGCGTGGAAAAGAGTTTGTTGGAATGAACACCCAGAGTATCACAGCTGCTTCATTTTTACTTCATACTCTTCAGCCTAAGAAATATAATGAAGCTCTGTGTCACAAGAGAACGAAGCTTCTCGTGAGACTGCCAGTGTGCCCTCATGAAAATACATGAGTTTCTGACAGTTTTCTTCATAGTACTTTTAGCCACTTTGCTTCTTGTCCCAGCTGGAAGCAGAAACTGCCAGAGGTTCATGAAAATGAAAAGCAATGAGAGAAAGATATTGTAAATACAAACTTTCAAGTCCTAATAAGGCCTAATTATGATTTCATCCAAAGTGGCTCACATAATTATTTCTCCAGGTTTTAATGCTGTAAAGCTGTCTTCTGCAGCACACGCTGACGTTCCCATTGGCCATGCCAGGAACTCACATCCAGATTTATCACTTGAGCCCAAAAAACATACAGTGATCCTTTAAAAGTTGCCAATTGCTTGAGAGCTAAATATCGCTGCCTCAGATTAGGAGCACCCTCTAAATTAAGGTAGTGAGGAAGCGTAAGGAACACTAAAGAAATTGTATCTATTTATCTTAGACAAAACTGGCACATTTTTAAGGTCGTCTCCTCCAGGTACTGTCAAATAACACTTGAGGTCCTTGCATAATTTGGAGCAGAAACAATATGCCATTAAAGAAAGCGAAGGGCATGTCAGAGATAATTTCCTCTTTGTGTTAAGTTGTCATTCTGCGCCATTGCTCCAAATGTGATACATGTCATCACTAATAATTCCTGCACCCCACAGCACGTCTGTTTTTCACTTTATTTCAGTGGTTAGATGGACTGGCCAAACCGCATATGGTTGTGAGTTCCAGTGGGGACATGGCTGGTATATTTGAGACTGATTTCAAATTTACATTTGTGATGAAGTGTATGAGGTGCTGTTTCGAGAGGCGTGCTTTGTCACTGTCCTCTAGCCTAATGTAGTCCATTTTTAGTATTATTAATAAATTAACATTATCAATTTGTAAGAATTTAACTGCACTCTGATGGCTCCTTTTACTACTTGTCTGTCCGCCTGTGAAATCTGTTCTCTTTCTTGGGGATGGATGGATGGATATATAGATAGGAAAATTAAGATTTCCCTATTTCTATTTTCTGTATTTCAGAGTTTATCTTCATCGACATAGGAAAAAAAAATGCTTTATTTGCAGTTACCCCCCAGCTTCTGCCCACCTATTAATGAGGGGGCCACTGTGCCCCTACTCTTCTGCATCAGTCCTGAGATTTTTCAGGGGAACTGCACCAATAAAACAGAGAAGCAGAAGGCCACTGACAAGATGTGTAGTCAGTGAAAATTAGAAGTCCAACTACTTTTTAGGCTTTATTTTCTCTTCATCTCAGGCCTCTGGATCTTTAAGTGATGATGACAGTTCTTCTAGAAGCCTATTTCCTTGCTCTATTGCTTGCATAATCAAACAAACAAATCCCTTTCTAAAGCCTATACTATCTTCCCTTTTTCTCAATTTTGTGCTAATTATGTGGAGTATTCATGAGTTTATTTTTCACTCTCCATGGAAAACATCCTATCGCTTCAAAACTGCAGGGATCTTTGTGGGTGATTTGTGTGTATGTAATAACATTTGAATGTTGTTAAAATGAGAAGGAAAAATATGACAGGATTACTCTGAAGATCAAGACTGTACACCACAATGTAAGCATAAAGCTCAGTGTGTACCAAAGGATTACACATTACATCTTAAACTACGAAGCTTATGAATGCAGGACTAGAAATGCCTGATATTGGTGAGGTAAATCCCTAGAACCAGCCCCGAGCCTCCGTTCCTGAAGTTCTTCCTTGCCCAGGCACTGCGCTTCTCACAAGCCGTGTCCTTCCCTGCTCAAGGCAGTTTTCCCAAATAAACCCCAGCCATCATCGACAGGACTTCCTACGCTAACTCTCGTATAAACAGCGACCCTATTTATACTTCTCAGCAATCTTTCCTGTTAGTAGCAGGATTACTAATTGCTGGCTTACAGCTCCTTCCTCCCTGCAGCAGTCAGACCAGTGGAGCCTGGCTGCCCTCCAGGATTTTTGCCGTGGAGGAGACAGGCATTTCCAGCCCTGCTCCTGCAAAGCCAGCTCCACCCTCGCCGGAGACAGGCCAGCAGCAAAACCGGCTGGCTTTGTATTTTTTCCCAGCCCAGGTCTGTGTTTGCAGAGCCTCGTGGTTGATGCTCGCATGCGGATGGGAGTTCAGGAGGTGACCTGGCCCCTCGCCTCCTGATTTCTGTTTATCCCAGAGCGGAACGGAGGGTTCCTATCAAGCAGCCTTTAATTTGGGGAAATGATGTGCAGTTTCCACTCGGAAACTCTTAATTAAATAGTCTGTGTAGGCTTGAGAGTGGGTCTGTGTTTAGCTGAATGCAAGTTCTGTTTTCCTGGGGGTGAGCAAATGGCAGGGTACATTAAGGGACATAAGTGTTCACTCTAGAAAGAAATGTCCAGTGCCAACTCTACCTGCCCCAGAGTAAGGAAAGCCAGAGACGTAGAGGTAAAGTGTGGATTGCAGTGTTCCTGGTTCAGATCTGCATATCTAATTTCTATATCCATGTATGTCATTTATCTAGGAAGTCTGCTTTCCTTCACCTTTAGGAGGCAAAACACTCTAAAACCAAGAAATTAACTGTTCTTGTGTACTTGCCATGAGTTTTGGTCAGAAGCCGGTTTTTGGTCAGAGACATGGTTTATCAAATGAAGTTTGTACTCCCTTTACATCCTTCTACTTTCACAGCTTTATTTTAGCTTTCTTTCTCCCACAAGGTTTTCCTTCGACTGAATTGTCTAAACACTCTGACCACTGTTGCCAAATTATAAATACTTTCCTTCAGAGATGATCACCTAGATTAAAGTTGACTAGCCGCCTACAGAAGAGGAATATACAGCACACAGAATTCTTAGCACTTTTATTTCTCATCTAGAGTATCTTAATTATTAGCATTATGACAAAGATTCAGGCTTCTCCCACGGGCCTGGGGACAGATGCAGTGATTGGCAGGAGGGAGGTTGGCCTGCAGGCAGGAGGTTTTGTTGTCCCTCCAGGTACCGTCGCAGTGCAGGCAGAGCCGAGGGTGCTGCTGCTGGGGTGCACATTGCACATCCCTGTTTCTTGTGCAGTTTACTACTGAGTTTGGGGTTCTCAGCCACCCCGGGTACCTTGCCCCAGTGTCTGGCACCTTGCAGAGGGAGGAAGGGACATGGAAGCGCAGCAGCTCAGCCTTTTCTGCTCTCACTCTGTCTCCAGTGCCAAAGAACTGTTTCCACCTACTTTTCTAAAGGTGACTTTCATCAGGGGAAAAAAAAGAAAATCTATGGCAGGTTTACAGGTATGTAAACACCTTGTTTTACAAACAGTAATAGAAAAGCCTGACTTGACTTGACAGCTTTTCTTTAAGGAAAATATTCCCTGTCTATAACGAATCTCCTGTCACTAATAGCTGTTTCCAGAAACAAACTGTGCTGTTCCAAGAACGTGTTGCACAAGTGAATTCATAACAAAGTAATCATGGAGAAAGCAGGTTCTTTATAGCAAAGCTGTTACAAAGCATTGCACACACGGTTATTTTAATCTCCTGAAGTGTCTCTATCAGTACTTCCCTTCCTCCGAGCAATTTGGACCAGAATGACAGCAGCAATAATTGAAGGATGAGTCACTGGCTCTATTGTAGGTGAGACATCATTGCAGAGGGAAGGCCAAGAAACAAATCTTAAAAATGGACTTGTTTTTGTACTGCTGCTGTAGCTCTCTGCCTGGCAGGCTTTATAATGGCACCACAAGTGTCACTGCACATCAGCATTGACGCTCCATTTTCAAGCTTCCAGTTCACCTCCAGAAAGAAAATCACTCATGACTCCCGTCATATGAGATCTTAGTTTCTGAGCTCATGTTTTTACACCAAAATCAGACAAATAAACATGGTCTTTGAGTGTTTTCTATGAATTTCTTACTTGAAAAATGTTACAGGATGTTAACTATTAATTCAGACTAGGCCATTTGGGAGTCTCTCTTTCTCTGTAGAAATCAGGCATTACAAACATTTAATACTGCATAAAGGAAATAGTGTTTAAGTGCTCTTAATAACAACTATGACTGTGTTATAAATGCGTTATGATACTCAGTAAGTACCCGTATCACTGTGTGTTGCAATACACTGTTTTCAAATCCCAACTCTCACAGAATGGTCTCTGTGCCCTGAACACTGTCTGCATACAGAAATATGCCAGTGAGAACCCAGTCCCTGAAATCCAGATTTGATCTGGGTTTGCGGTAGTAGAAGGGAGGTAGTGAACAACTCTGAATTCTTGTTGTTGAGATCAGGATCCAGCTCCAGACAAAAATGGGCCATCAAGGTTTAGAAGAAGAGTGTGAAACTGTGATTAGAGAGTGAATCAGGATGTTCAAGTTTTCTACATTACAATCCTGTCACTGATGGAGATAGCTCAATACTGAGGTCTGAAAGCCCTGGAGAGAGATACAGGAAGCAAACCTGGTATGCAAAGATACAGGAGAATAAGTAGATACAGGACAGTAAGTAGAGGGACAGGATGAGAAGGGCAGAGGAAGGGCAGGGGAACTGCCTTTTGCAGTTGTGGCTTGGATTGCCATAGAATTGTTTAGATTGGAAAAGACCTTTAAGATCAAGTCCAACCATTAACCCAGCACTGCCAAGTCCACCACTACACCATCTCCTTCAGCACCCTATCTACGTGTCTTTTAAGTCCCTCTTGGGATGGTGACTCCACCACTTCCCTAGGCAGCCTGTTCCAGGGCTCAATGACCCTTTCCATGAAAACTTTTTTTCCTAATGTCCAATTTAAACCTCCCCTGGCACAACTTGAGGCCGTTTCCTCTTGTCCTATCACTGGTTACTTGGGAGAAGAAAATGACCCCCACCTCGCTACAACCTCCTTTCAGTAGTTGTCCTGCTGGCCACACTATTTCTGATACAAGCCAGGATGATGTTGGCCTTCTTGGCCACCTGGGCACAAGGTGCCAAATAAGTACCAGAGCAAGTTCAGAAGTCCTGACAAAATTACTTTTGCCATCTACAACAGATGAGCTGCTTTTGCAGGATGCTGAGGCAGGAAAAGAGACTGAAGGGAGTAGTATCCTGCTTTCCCTCTGGAACATCTGAAGCTGACCCTGGGAATGCAGGACAAAACTAAGCACTTATCACTGCTCTGAATTATTCACTTTGATTAATTAAGCAATCTGCTGATTAGATGAGAAAGGAAGACAACCTGCTTTTCCTACCACTCATCAGGATGTAGAAAGTTAGCACTGTTTTTTTTTTTTTGCCTCAGAAAAGACTGGAAATTCACCCTTTTCTGAGGGTGGGAGCCTGGAAAGGGAAATTTATCCTATAAAGGAGGCACAGGGGTTAGGGAACTGCATGTACCTGGCACTTTTAAGGATGCACTCTCCAGCTCTGGGGGCTGGGGCCCAGGAGGCAGCTAATAAATGGTAACATGATCTATCTTTTGTGTGAGGTGAAGGAGTTTTGGAGCCAGGCAGGGAGGAGGGAGGGCTGAGCCAGCCAGGAACATGCACTGACTAGCACCAAGGCAGAGAAAACAGCTCTTGGAACCACTTCCATAAATTTTCTTTTCCTTGAAGCAGCCGACAGAAAAGAGAGAGGGGAAAGAGAAGGAAGGAGACAGATGGAAGTGTGAACGGATCTGTGAAACCTTGCAAAAGCAGGAATAGACAATTGTTTCATATTTTGGCACAGCTGCCTCCTGTGATGGCTGGAGAGCCTCACTTTTAAGAGCTTGCTGCTCTCCACCTCTCCCAGAACTTGCCTTTGGTTCTGGGTTGATCTTGGAGAGCTCTGTGTGAGGAAACAAATGAATCAATGAAGCCGGAGGACTCGGCAAGCATGGTGAGCAGGCAGGGACAGGCAGAGAAGCAGGGCAGGGAGGGACCAGGAATCCCCCAGCAGCAAAGCACCTCTTGAGCGGGGCTGCCAGCCACAAGGCTCCTCATCCTGGCCACCACCAGCCCTCAGCGGGGCCATCGTGGCTTCGTTCCCTCTCTGGGACCAGCACATCTTCGTCCCCTCTCTGGGACTAGTGAGGAGCCTCAATGGGGTCTTGCAACACACACAGACCCCACACAACCACCAGTGCCATGCATGTTTGGAGCAGCTGCAATGGGGCCTGAGATGGTTCCTTTCTCACGCTTGAGTCCTGAACATTGCAAAGCAGTCCTCGTGCAAAAGAGACTTTTGACTTATACTCTTGTCCTCTGACACCCTCCTCTTAGCACTGTGTCTCTGCACTGAGGAAGTATTTCTTCATGTTAGGAAATCATGAATGGGAAGAAAGTCAATATAAACACATCAATAATCACCAGATAGTTCCTTTTTTAGTTCTGAGTACTTTAAACAACAGTGAAATATAAACAAAAATTAATTCTTTTCAACCTGTTGTAATAATGGCTGTACCATTAACTGTTTCCTTATCCATCATGAG
The DNA here is from genome assembly GCA_025345505.1 of Todiramphus chloris collaris. NCBI lineage: Eukaryota > Metazoa > Chordata > Aves > Coraciiformes > Alcedinidae > Todiramphus > Todiramphus chloris. The sequence continues at coordinate 6,206,278 of JANVCC010000062.1, read as the reverse complement.
AACATGTAGTTAATTGTGTAGCAGCTCCCAGGCAAAGTTTGAAGACGGGCTTCTGTTGCCACCCCTGTTTCACAAAAGTGTCTTCCCCAGGATCATGGAAAAGGCCTGATCCAAACCTCTTTCAAAGCAGTGAAATCAGTCACATTGACTTGCTCTGGGGATTTGGAAAAGACCCTGAGTCAAAGCATGGAGTAACAAAACCGCCTCTGCTGATGCCCTCAGCTTTTGTCTCCTAGATTAAATCATCATTTTATTTGAGAGAGGGATAGTGGGAGGCACAGTCACCAAGGCAAAGAATAGGACTGACTAAAGCATATAAATGTGTTAAAATGCTTTATAGTGGTTCTAAGAAGGGCTTAGTGAAATTGTTTGGTATCTAATAAATGTATGACTAAGAACACAGTAATATTCATAGAGCCATAACTCCTTCCAGCAAAGGCTTCGAATGCAAAACAGATCATGTGGCTTCCAGACAGAGAAAAGCAACTGATTATTACTGCAACCACCCCAGTAACTTCTCAGCTGTCTTTATTGTCATTCCAGATGATACCGTGGGGAAGCAGAAAATGGTGTTACTAATACCACGGCAAGGACTACTTATCTGTGCTTGCTTTCACGGTCTTCCAAAGCAAGCTAGTCCTTTATTTTGTACACTGACTAGGGTCAATTGCTGTTAGGAAATCACAAAGACCGCTGTAATGGGAATCGTCAATGGAAGCTGAAGACATCTACCTAGCTAGGCTTTGTGGAAAACCCCAACCTTAACATTCTAACAGCTGAATGTCCCTAGAAACTAAGACGAATGGACTTGTGGCCGAGCTGGAGCAGGTTTCATAGCAGGGACAGTCACAAGCCCAGCTCCCAGCTGCAAAAGTCATGGTGTGATATGAATGTACCACACTCTAGATGCCAGGGACTTGGCAGGCAGCATGGAGAATGTAGCAATAGGGTTACTACTGTTACTGGGGTGACTTCCGTAGTGAAATAAACTGTTTTGTCAATGCTTAGAAATTGCTAATTCCAACAGCGCTGTGAAATTTGGGTGCAAAGAGAAAGTGAAGAATGATGCACACTGACCTATCTGTTCCCAAACGAGGAGAGGATCGAGGTGCTCCAGAGTTAGAACATGCAAACAGAAAACACACTGTGTTATAGTGAGAAGATACAGTATGCACCCATCACTGGAAATAAAAGGCAGTTTTGAAATGAAGCACCTCTTCTGTAACCTAAAGGGGAGAGCACTGGGTACGATCCTGGCAAATTTGGACTCCAGTCCATGTACTGTTGGGTGACCTTGGGAAAGTCACTTTCAAGTCTGTGCAAGAGGGGAATAGTCACCTCCTTTTTAAACCTAACTAGAAGAATGAATTATTATGGTTGCTATTTTGGTTCTCTCCAGACATTTTTCTCGGTCAATTCAGGTCGTGTGCCAGGGTGGCTGTCCTCTAATATACGAGATGCTGGACAAGCTTAATCAGGTGTCATTTACAAAATTAAATGGGATGAAGTTTTACTTGCGGTTTAACAAGAACCCAACTATATTATGCACTGAATCATCACAATGTCAGCCTCTTCAGAATTTATGTAGCTTAAACAAACCATAGGCTGTTGCTAAGGAAGATATTATAATAGTACAATAACAGTGAAGTGTTGTAACAATTCTCTGATGGAGGCATTGTTTACTTTTCAGGTTTTTCTCAAGTTTGTATGGATGGCATTTGATCTGATTGCTTTTCAGAGGTCCTACCACAATGCTTATCCTTTATTTTCAAACAATAAGTAAAGGTATTTGTCAAAAGCTACAGAAAATCCTGGAAGCGAGAAGTACGCTCAGTGTTTGTGCTCGCTCAAAGCTATGGAGACTGTATTTTGGCTCTGTCTGCTTACTGTCTTTTTCTGTGAAACACAGCGATTAAAATAGAGCATGTTTTATGCTGGTGTTTGGAATCAATATTTTTTCCCTTTCAGCACATTTGCCCAGTGAGTGTTGACGCAGCCGACTGAGGAACGAGACATGCACCGCTCCTCGGTGCCAGTTCACTGCGTCTCTGTTCTCCCTTCTAACACCCCCGAAGGTCATGCTTGAAAAGCACGGAGAGGTCATATAGATTCTGCAGCTTCAGAACTTCACCATTCAAAAGCATTTAATGTGTGCTTATTAATCACACGATATGCTTCCTGCATTACCCAGCTGAGTTGGGCTTTCTGGGAGCACAATAGTGTTGTATTTATTGCGTATCCTCCAGGGCAGAGATTTAATGTTTGGCCAGCAAACAGGAACAGAATGTTTTCGTCGTCTATGACTAACATGATGACTAAGTGCAGGACTCCAAATGGATCCCAGATCTACTCGGGACAGTGTGGGGCAGGATATGAAGAAGTTATCATCTGAAACCACTCTTAGCACCAGTGAAAGGGGGACACAACCAACTCTGTTGATCCCACCAAAGAAAACCATCTGCTGCCAAGCAGAAATCATTTAAAAGCTCTTAGAGAGATGAGGGTCAGTTTTGAAGAAATCCAAAGTTAGTAGTAAAGTATTATATTTTTAATGAATTTTCTATGTATGCTGATCTAGGAGTTGTTGGGAGACATATGCACAGTACTGTGAGGCTGACAGGGCATCACCTTATTCTAAACAACATGAAAAAATTACAACCAAAAAACTCTGACTAATCAAACAGGGGCTCACAAGGAGGTAGAAGATGATGGTTATTTTTAATTATTTGTGCTTCTTACTATTTCTTCCCCTAGACTGTTTATGTAGATGAGCTAGAGATGTTAGATATTAATTCTATTCTGTAGTAGCATATTTCCTTTAGCCTGCTAGCGTTTCTCATGTCTTGTGAGAAAGGTTGTGTGAAACACTGAGGGATTTTGAAACCCTTTTATGTGCAATAATAATAATAATAGAAATTGAATTAAACCTAACTTTTCAACAGTGATTACATTTGATTTTTTTTTAATGGATAGAAAGAAATTTCAGTATGTTATCAGAAGTTCACCACAGCACAGGGGCATCTAAAGACATACCAGTATTGGGGAAAGTCTGAATTCCTTCACCCTTAAAGCTCTCTCTCCACTTTTCCCACACTCTCATCTCTCCAGTTATGAAATCTCAAGGATAAATAGATAGGCCCTACAGATGGTTGCAGGACATAGGCCTATATCTTCAAAGAAGATACACTTCAAAGAAAACATGGATGTTTAACATTATACTGTGTACTGTAGGAACCACACAGAAGTTGTTGACCTTCCACTGCTTCTCTATCCCTAGAGATGACCAGAAGTTGCAGGTTCTTGTTGGATGGAGGGGTTCCTCTCCTTAATAACACTTCTGTTGTGACTACTTTTTTTTTTTTTTTTTTTTTAATTTTGTACTTCTACTTGAAAAATCTGACATGCAAGTTAATCGGTTCTTGCAATTTTGTCAGATATTATTACCTTCTCTGTGAATGTCTGTATATGGCTCTGTGCTCTGCATAACCTAGGCTTGTGTGAAGATAAAATATTTAAATATATGCAGCTGGGTTTTCTTTACCTTGGCCTTATTAAATATAGAAAATAACCACTCATGCATGTGTTGAAGGAAAGTGTTTCTTTATGGGTTAGTGAAATAAGCTATTCAAAACCACTAAGTCCTTTCAAAATACCCTTGCAGAGCTGTCAAAGTCAGTGAGTCCTCGAGTTATATTATCAACAGCATGCTGTTAAGGCTGCCAGAGTTTGAGGGAAGCATGAGTTTGACACTAAGCCTATTCAGGAATGACATAGCATTCTCTTAATCAATTAACGTACATCATCATCTCAGGATGTAACCTTCCTTTTTTGTGTTCTTTTCCCTGTGCTCAGCCTTCCAGCAGCTGGTCAGTGTGCCTGTGTGGGACTGTTACCAAAAGCAAGTATTGTGTACATAAGAATGGAATGTCACTTGAATTTTTCTTCCTGCATTCTCCTCTTGGTCAAAAGAGGGCAGAGCTGATCCTGTGGGCATTTTTTTAACACAAGCTCCCATTTTCTTCTCTGAGAAACAGTAATTTGAAAGATCACCTCTTGTGATTACAGGCAATTCATATGAACCCAGCCGTTGCACCAGAAAACAACCCAGATGTCAACAGAAAGTAACATGTATCATGGCACACTTCCTGAAAAATGTGTTGTCTGTATTAACATAATGATTGCAAATAATTCCTCCTATATTTTAAACATTTTCTTTTAGATTTCAAGTGATGTTGCCCTTAAAACAAAACTGATTTCTACAGTGAAGGTATTTGCTATATGTCCTGTGCTGCGTATCACATCAAAAACCATTTGTTATGATGTCTGGTACAATGTATGGTAGAAGGTTAGAAAGTAAGCAGCACTGCCTCTTCAGAGGTAGAAAATTTCCAATACTGATGTCTCATACAGAAGAAAACCTTGAGCTTTTTCTGTGATGGGTGATAGTTTCTTTCTAAACTGGAATGACAAGATTTTATGATCTACTAAGTAAGTAGAAACTGAGACACATATGCACGCTCTTAAGAAGGTCTTTAAATTGGAAGTCACTCCTATACATGCACTTTAAGAACTCCAGAAAAAAACTCCAGTATCGGGAAAAGTCCACCTTGTTCCCAGCTGGGATGAGACTTGTTCTTGGTATTGAAGGTGGGAGGTTTGCAGGCTTTATTTAGTTGTTTGTGTATTTCAGACCTATGAATCTAATATTCTTAGGTAATTTTCGCTTGGGTACCTGCTTTTAAGATCTGAGCCCATATATTGGTATGTAAGAGAGTGACTGTGTTTTTCAAACTGTTGAAGACCATCTGTGGCCCATGCCACTTTCAGATGGCTCAGTTCAAGCAGTCACAGTGGCACTGCATCCAGCTTTCATCTGGAGCTTGAACTAAACATGAACAAAATGGTTTGACAGGTTCAATTAGTACTTTCTAATTTTTCACATAAGGCTGGTTTGGTTCTGCACAACAGTGAAGACTTGTAGCTTAGATTGCAGTGTTTTGGTAATGGAAAACCCCAGCAAAGGGAAGTGTTTGGGGTGGAGAGGAGAACGGTATGTGGCATTAGTATCTTTTTTCAGTGCTTTGAGAGGAAAGTGATTTTTATTCATGTCAATTCTTATTTTCTTCATTAATTTTCCCTATGCTTTAAGCCTCCTTGGAAATCTTTGACATATTAATGTGGGAAGGGATGAAGTGCATGCTTTCAAGATTCTAAAGAATTCATGCTGTAGATAGTGGTTGTATTGAATCACAATTCACTGATGTCTGTAACCTAGACTTCTCAGGGAAAAAAAAGGACTGTCCTATGGGATGTGTCTTAGGTAAAAGTGTGTTTGAATTATCTTCGGGGCATTACCATCTTATTTTCTTTATTGGAAAAAGACCTCTGTTGAAAACCTCTTTAATTTTCAAAATCTGAAGAGTTCTTATTCCTAGTGTTCATGGTTTTGATGGTCTTTCCATGTCACCTAGCAAGAGGAGACTTATTTCAATTCATGGCATAGAAAATTGGAAACTGAAAAGACACACTCCATAGTGTTGTTTTTTGTTGTTACTGCTGTGTAAGGCACGCTGCTGCCAGGGGAAACACTTCCCTCAGGTAGATAGTTTTAATTCCTGGAATTCAACCTAATCCAAAGAAATAGGTGGAATAATTTTTAGTTATTTATTAGTGCCACTAGTACGAAATGCGTCACTACAGGAGAAGAGAGCAAACCAAACTGAGCAGATGAGTCTCAGCCCCTTGCGTGTTAGCAAAATGAGCTTCCCCCAAGTCTATAAAATGTATAATAGACTTTTGAGACTTAATAGTTAAGTTGATGGAGGATAGCCAAGACTACCAGTGCAGTGGATTAGGGAATGGTCTGCAAGTACAGCTTGAGGTATATAAAATTCATATACCATTTGGAGACCAGAAGTAAAGGGTATGAAGAAAAGTATGCTGCCAGCTAAACAGACCCATGTTTAGTTCATAGTCTTAATAGAGCAGCTTGGTGCAGATAAATAAAATCCCCTCTTCAACTCTGTCATAGCCTAGCAAATAACAAGGTAGAAAGATTACACTGACTTGTACCTAGTGGGTAAAACACATGTCTTTCTGCTGTTCTTCCCGTTTTCCAGCCACTTTCTAACAAAACCTCTCTTTCATGCTTGTTCAGTTTGATTTGTCCAGTGCTGAGGAGCATGTGTTAAGAATCATGGAGGATAACTGGATGATTTTTTAGCTCTGTATTGCCATGAGAGGCCTGAGCCTGTAATTTTTTTTCCCACTGGTGTTCCTTGTGTGTACCTGTTGTGCCCCTGCTTCAGAAGTGTCTATGTCAGTGAGCACTGCTGGGCTGAAGACCACTGTGGTTTCATACAGTCATAGAATATTTTGGGTTGGAAGGGACCTTTAGAGGTCATCTAGTCCAACCCCCCTGCAGGGAGAAGGGACATCTGCAATTAGATCAGCTTGCTCAGAGCTCCCTCCCACCTGACCCTGAATGTTTCCAGGGACAGGGCTGGGCTTCTACCACCTCTCTGGGCAACTTGTTCCAGTTTCAGTATGCACTGGTGATTTGACACCTGCCCGCCCATACCTTCCCCCTCTCTCCCCCCCCCCCCCCCCAAAAGAATATTCCTTTACATGAAAAACTTAAGATGATAAACTTAAGGCAGTTATTCTGAAGAGAAGTAACATTTCACTGTGCCAAATGGTGACGAGGAGAGATTCAAAAGATGTAACAGTGACAGCAACTTGGATGTTCTGCACAGATTCCCTTGAGATCCTAGAGAAGGTGTTGGAAGTCTCCCCCCTGCCCCTGTTGTTGGTTGTTGATGAAATAAGCAGCCAGAGGGGAGTGAAATCTGTGGAAGGAAACCAAGCTCAGGTGTGGACCCAGGGCAAAATGGAATAACCAGGCCAGTGTGGGCAACCTATGTCCCCTACGCTCACTCACGACAGCCCCCTCCATTACAATTAACATAGGAATGGTTCAGTTTGCTGAGCTGAGGAAGCAACATGAGACAGCTTCACTTCTGCAGAGCAGTCTGATATATTCCATATGGTGCAGCAGCAGTTTTTTACTTCAGACCTCTTTATCTAGGAAGGTTTGGATGGAGAAACGTCGAAAGTGAGGAAACAGAAGGCAGAAGGAAAAGTCAGAAACCATCGTCTGGTTTCTAAAGAGGTTGAACACTATTTGCTTTGGCTTTCAGACGTGGCAATTTAGCAACAGGAAATGTCAGCTCATTAGAGCCATCGCATGGCATCGTATGATGATAGCAGTCATTGCCGCTGGCAGGGCTCCAGCCGTCGCGCTCGGTGGGGAAACGGCACGGTTTGATATGAATGTCTTGATTTCATTTTTAAGACGGGACAGTTTAGTGGGCTAGTTGACTTGGCAGGCTGTTAACAGAATTAATTTGATTGCCTTGGCAGTGGTAGGAGGATGCGTGAAGGAAACCTTCTGGCTCTGTTGCCAGCATTTAATACCAAATGATTATCATATACTATTGAACTGGTGCTGGATGAAGCATGTGTGAGGGCTTGCAACAGCCTTACCAAAAATAGTAAGTGCCATTTGAAGCTGGCAAACATGTGTGCTCGAGAGAAAACAAGCTTGCCGGTTAAAGCCAGTCAGAACTTCACCCCGCAGGCCTGTTCCTTGTCATGTTCCTTGACTGTGTCATTTTTCATCCGTGTTCCACTGGTGAAAGTACTGCTTTGTATTATCTGCTGCTGAATTATATTAAAAGCCATGAATGTTTGTTGTTGATGGAGACTGTTTCCACTGGAGGATGGATACCTGCATTAATGACAGCTGGATTTTCTGTTGAACAACTTGCAGTCTTGGCATCCAGTATGTTATTTTGCCTGAAAATGCACTGGGAAAAGTATGGCACATGGAGCTATGCGTTTTACATATGTAAACCTTGCGTCTTTGTTTGGAATGAAAGAAAATGCCACTTGGCCCACAACTCATTTGTATAAATACCTTTCTTTAGATACTTAATGTAATGCAAAGGGTGTTTAAGAAGAAGCTGTGTTGGGTATAGGTGGTCCTTTGGAGCCGGTGGTCTTACTTCAAGTGAATAATGGTAAAACAAGCATGAGTATCTTCCATCCAAAGGGCTGAAAGTGTTTAAAAACATTCAGGAGAAACAGTTGCCTCTCCAAATTTAAAGCTGCAAACTCACTTTCCATGATTAGGCCAATATTGGCTTCACATCCAAAACCAACACAGGATGGAATATCTATCTCAAAACTGGCACGAGACCCATGTCTGAGGAAGACGTTTTCTGCTAGATTTGAGGTGAAGTGCAATAAAAGGCTCCTGATTTTGAGCTCTGAAATGGAGGATTTTTAGCAGGCCAGAAAGCCCGTTCCTCTCGCTCCCTTTCTCTTGCTGTCACACATATGTGCGCCCTTACCATGCTGTAAAAACCACCAGGTCATCTGCAGAGCCAGCACAGAGTTAGTACCGCTAGAAGAAGGTCGGGTGCATTTTTTCTTTGGCACCAGACCTTTCTAGGAGCTGAGAGGTTCTTTGGTTTGCCCTTTCTGGGTGGCATAGCTCTTGGCTGTGTTTTGGTAAAAGCACGGCACGGTGTTAGCATACGGATTGCTTCACTTCGACAGTAAAATGCTCTTGGTTTGTAAAAGCTAGATTTTAATTCTTCATGCATGTACTAGGCTTTGACAAAAGAAGAGGAATGTGTTCCTGAGAACCACTCTGAACTAGTGCAGCTATTTTTATTTGGCACTCAAATAACTTATTCTTCCCTTATTTATAAGGGAATTGCTTTAGCAGCAGCAGCAACACTGTCACTGTTACTTGTCTTCACTTCTTTTTTGCTCCTTATTGCTATGAATTGTAAAATGCCAGGCAGAGTGGGGTTCTGCTTTTTCCTTGGGCCATTCTGCAGCTCACTAACTTGTGAAAAATCACATTTCTCACCATCCTCTGTCTTTTCAAAACCTGAAGAAATGAAGAGAAAGTACAGAGTGGGTAAAGGAAAGAGATGGTACAAGTCTACTAGATTTTCTGTTACAGGTGATGCCAAAAAAGGGAGAAAGCATGGGGTGGGGAAATGAAATGTTAAACCATCTAAAAATGATCCATAAAGAATTAAAAATAAGCAGAAAATATGGCAAAATCCATTTTTGCACTTTTAAAAAATGAAAACATTGATCCCTTATAGAATCTGTTAATGACCCAGGTTAAAGATGTATCAAAATCAAAACTCTGGAAATGAGATTTCAAACCTTATGTTATACTTGAAAAAATCAAAACGAAATCAAACTAAAGGAATTTAACTGGAGTCATAAACAAGTATACAACTGACTTTAAAAATTCCTTGATATCTGTTCCTGACTCTGGTCGTTGAAGTGTCTTTTTAATAAGAATTTATTCTACCATTTCCTACTTTTTATGATCTCCACTGAACCTTAACAGTTGCGTTTGTGTTTTGGTGTTATATATGCTTGTCTTTCTTCCAGCAGACTGCAGTGTGTATGTATGGAGTCACATACATCTGCACACACTCGGGAGCATAGAAAGCTCAGGAGTTATTAATGGAAAATATTACTAAGCTAATATTTTAATGGCAAATTCAGCAGAGTAAATAGATATTTTATACAGATAAATTGGTTCTTCTGGGACAACAGAGAAGACAGTTCTTTATCCAAGCATCCCCAGGACCAATTTATGACTGCTACAGCCCACTAACAGGTGGTTTGTCTGCATGAGACAACATGTCTCACGAGACAACACACAGCAGTGACAATCCAAAAGTTTTCTGGTACCTCACACTAAATCAAAGTCATCTGCTTTTACTATTCACTATGTGATTGAAGGAGCAGTAGCATGACCAGCACTATGTGGCATTGCTCACCTGCTCTTCCTGCTGCATGCCTGCAAGGGTAAATGGGAGGGGGAAATAAATGGAAAAGGGAGTGTGAGATATATTGATTTTAGCTGGCATGTGCCTTGCCAGCCATCCAGAAGTTTTGATGGCTGCTGTACCCTCAGATTAACAGGGGAGAGCTCCCTGTTGGTGGAAAAAAAACAAAAAGGAAAAGCTGATCGTTCCACCAGCAGTTTTATCATGCTGGTTACCAGTGGCTCTGCAGAGGCAGCCCTGTGAGAGAATGGCACCATGACCTGATCCAACAGCTGTGGCCCTGAATGCCCGGGGAGGGGGGGGGGGGGGCAGAGAAAGGAGAGATAAAGGCTCCAGCAGCTGGACCAAAAAGTAAGGGAAGGGGCATGAGAGGGCTGTGGATTGCTGCTGGCAACTGCTCCAGGTGGCTGGGCACAAATTCCCCCCCTGCCAGAGTTCAAAAAGGGCACCAAAGCCTGACCCAGAGCTCAGCTAGCAGGGGAGGGAGCTGCAGCTGGTGTGGTCCTCATCATGGTGGCTTTGGGCAGGATGTCTTGGAATGATATAAAGAGTAAGGATGGGAGAGAAACAGGCTGGTAGGAAATTGCATATACCCTGTGAGGAAAGTCAGCCAGAGAGGCGTGGGCAGCAAACTGATGAGAAAAAGCATCACAGAAAAGGAGAAGGAAGAAGTAAAACCCGAAAATCGTCTGCTTTTTCTGCAGCTTAGTGAGGACACAGTGAGGGTAACTGTGCACCAGTAACTGCAGCGAATAATGCAGGCACTTTGATTCTGCTTAAAGCACTTAAGATCTGATTTAAAATATATATATTCTGTGTATTACTAATTAGCGTTCTGATTCTTGATGAGATTTCAAAGCTAGATGTTTTCTTCTGAATATACAGGTGGAAATTGAATCTCTAAGGATGTACCTTAAAAGAAAAATTCAAAATGCCCAGAGTTCAGAGCATAATGAGCCTGCCAACAGAATAGTGGCAGTATTAATCACAAGTTTATGCTAAGATGACTTGGAATTAAGTTACATACAGTTTCAGAGCCTGCACCTGGCCTTGGCGATGCCTGCCCTTTTTTTGTGGTTTTGCATTCATTTTTTCCTAGGTTTCTTCATGCCTGCTTTCTCACACTCACATGAAAACCCCACACAACCAGGGGGAGCTGGCTGACTAATGGGTGGTACAAAGGAAATTATGACAGTCAGTAAAGATCTCTCAGCAGCATAAAGGGGAAAAAAACCACCAAACCTGGGGTGGTGGAAGAACTATCTGAACTGTAGTAATCAGAGAAATTACCATTAATGTCAAGGGCTGGAAATGTTCACAAAAATGTAACTGTTGTAGGACTATTACATTCTTGTTTCATCTGCTGGCTATGGCGTGGCTCCGTGACTAAATTAAACTGGGTGTTTCACATGACTTTAAATTAAACTGAGTGTTTCAGAGGAGCATTGGATTTAGTGTCACTAGCTGTTAAGGCTTGTGCTCTAAGTAACTTGAAATGTTATAGACTGGGAGTACATATAATTGTATCCTTATTAACACATTAGGTTTGACAGGAATTACTGGGCTTGCTTAATATTAATGTTCAACAAGTTAATTTGACTTAGGTGAATTGATATCTTTCCCAATGTAATGGTAAGTTAAACATGCATCAAATATAGAAATAAGGATGTTTTTTTCCTAAAAAAAAACACCCAGGAAGAGGACATGGTACTAAGAGGACCCCCTGAGGGAGCTGGATTATCATCACCAGTCAATATTTCTATGTTTTGTTGATGCTTTTCAGCCATGGTATTTTAATGACATATCTAAACTGGTTTTATATGCAAAACTTTGAGTCAAAAGGTTTTTTTAATTTTTTTTCCCCACACTGAATTTGTTTCAAAAAATAGGGGAAAAAAAATCTTTAAGCTCCATCATTAAGGATGGAGTATTCAACACAGTGAATAAACCAGGTTTCCCCAACACAAAGAGAACATTTTTTTTTTCCCCCCGAGAAAGACACATTACCAAATTTTGAGCTGAAGTGAAATTATTGCATCTGTTAGATTAATTTGTGAAGAGATTAATCAGAAAGTCCAGAAAATGGGGCTTTATTAATGACTCTGCTGATGAGTCATTCTGTAATCTAAGGAGAGTTATTTACCACCTCTTTGCCTGCAACTCCTCATATAAACTGAAGAAGAAATCAAAGAAAATCAATATCCTTCCCCACCCTTTGCTTTTCCCAAGTGTTTTAAAATATTCAGGTGAAAGGTGGTAGGCAAGTGAAAGCCATCATGCACTAGAAAATATTTCCATTGTGGCTGGTTTAAAGAAAGCTGTGAGAGGAAAGCAACAATTTGACACCACTGCTTTGAAGAGAGGGAAAGAAGTAAGGCTGCTGGAACTAAAAAGGGATTTGTTTTATTTTGTTAATTGTAGTCCTTTTGAAAAATGATACTCAGCCTGCCAGTGAAGTGCTAATTAATGTTAGGATGTGGTACACCATATAATAAAGGTTGCTGCTGAGGAATGTGAATGAAGAAGAAATTGTTCCGGAGCTGTTGATGGGTAAACAAAATTGCTGCAGAGGTGGGCCACAGGTTACCCTGACTTTGCATTTTTGCAGGCTGTTGTCTTCTCTTTGTGTTCTTTAGTAGATGTTTTCCATGATGGGAAACTGAGGAAGAGATAAATCCTTCTCTTTTAGCCACCACTGACATTCCCATTGTGATCCTTGGTTTTCAGATGCAGCAGTCTTCAGGGTGGGGAGGTGCTCAGAGCATTGTCATTGTAGTGAGCCATCATAATGTTCTAAAAAGGTAATTAAGATTCTGTTTCTCACCATGTAATTTTTGCTGACCCTGTGCTTGTTTGTCTGATTATACATGGTAGGGTGTAACTTTGGCCCCACATTGAGAAAACCCTTTACACTCAGTTTAGAACTGTCAGCATTTTGTGTCTTTAGTTTCTTCAGTTTAAAAAGTAAGAATTTTCCTGTGCAGACACACGGAGGAGCACTTTGCTGTAGTATATTGATAATAGTGCACTTCGTGTCACATCCGCCCCGTGACTGTCTCCTGCAGCCATTCTTGACTTCTCTACTTCTGGCAGTGGGAACTCCAGGAAAGCATAAAAGCAACAAATTAAATTTCAAAGAGCATACATTGATTATTGTAAGTACTAAAAGCTTTTCTTGCAGCAGTGCTCCTGAACCATTTTTTCTTTGAGACCTGTTCTGAGACTTTGTTGGACTGCTCCCCTTGCCCATGTCTCTCCTTGGGTGGCTTCCACCAAGCACAGGAGCTATATCAGCATCAACTTCAGGTGCCCACTAACCATTCCAGTACATCTAATCAAGATAAAAACATTAAAAACACACTAGTGGTGCACTTATGAAATCCTCCTGGAATAATAAGCATCCCAATTTCCCAAGTTGCGATACTTGATCTGATCATCTAAACGTCCTCATGGATGGACTGAGAAGGGTGAATCTGAGGCAGACAGAGGTACGTGACTGACTGTGCCTTAGTTGCAGAGAAGCTCAGCCATGTTCTTCTGGGAAATTCACTGCTCTGTAAGTTTTTTCTCCCTTTTCTTTTGTGCTGTACAAGAAGAAGAGCCCTACGAACATGTCCGTCTAGCCATATTAGAACAGTGTATGGGCAGTCCTAGTATAGGATCAGGTTCTTCATCAGGTGTGTTTTATTAAGATACTGGAAATAAAATCCTCAAAAAAACTGTGAGAAGGTTACTATCACAAGCCGAGCAGTACTGATTATTTCATGAACCCTTCCCAATGGATGAGCTCAGACTCACCAAACCCCCACAAGACATGTTCACTTCTTTAGAAGAGAGACAAAGATACTCAATGAAGGAGGAATATGCTCTGTGCTGGAGTGAAAATAGGAAAAAGATATATTGAAATAGCTGGGAGTGCTTACACTCATTGCTCCAAGTCGGAGGAAGGAACTAAGGGTCAAAGGAAGGACACCGAGTCCAATCAAGGGTGTGTGTAGAGGCAACTTTCGGTTGTCAGACGGCCAATGTTAGTATCATCACGCCATCGGCAATCCTCCCTCATTTCACTTAGAAGTGTCCGGTGGAGCACAGCTGGATGAGGAGAAGTTCAGTACCTCAGCAAACAGCAATGCTCTTGCAGCTGTGGTGACGGGGAAAGGCATGGCAGCCTCTGTGCGGGTGCTCTACAGTCACCAGCTGCTGTGGTGACACCCTGTGTCCCAGTGTGGAACATCTGGCTGGGAGTATGGAGCTGGAGCTCACCAGTCTGACACCCCCCAGGGCTTTCTGAATAGGTCCTAGAGTAGGTGGTCATAGGTGTTTCCAGCACACTGGAAATGCTTTTCCTGCCAGTGTGATATATCATCAGATGAGGAAAAAGGGAAAGGATCAACTAAACCTCTCATGAGAGGAATATTTCACCTGGAAAACAGTTTTGAAAACAGCAGTTCTGCTCTGACCCAAAATGCTTACTCAGATGAAACAAAGTGGGTTTTTTTTCTTTGGAAGGAGGAGAAGGGAGAATGTGATTTTGACATAAGGAGGTGTTTTATAGTGGATTGTATCTTCTAAAGGATGCTTTTTTTTCCTTTCTGGAAATATTTTGGAATTCTTGTGCCATTACATTTTTAACTCCCCGATTCAAAGGGAGAATAACTTTGTCACAGAAAAAAAAAAAAAGATCATGCTTGAAAACAATTCTATTTACCAATTTCTCTATATGCCTATATAATTTTTCTACAATCCTGCTGGCTTTAAGTTCCATAGCTTAATTTTTTTTTGTGCCTGCACCATTTATATGGTGTGGAGATATGCTTTTTGGCAGTCTCAATATTCCAGGGTTTCATTCTATTTCATGTGGAAAAGCAGAACTTTACCAGATGTTCTGTAACAGAATTTTGTGATTTTTGATATTTACCTTGATAAAGCCAAAGCAAAATTTTATTGAATGTAAACAACTGTGAAATCATTTGATCAGCACTGAGTATGAGTTCCTTTTTTTTTCCCAAATCTTGCCACTTCCCACACACATTCAATCCACTTCTGGATATATATTTAAGGCAGGGAGAGCTTCAGGCTGTTTGTACACTGAAATTGGTAGGAGGCAATTTTTCATTCAGTCACACAATTGTGCCCTTAGAATATAAGCTATGGAAACAACTAATAGGAGAATGAAATGAGCTGGAAAGATATCTAATAAAATAAACTGCTTCATATCATCCCAGTAACAAAAGTAATCTTACTTTCAGAAAAAGTCTTTTATCTTGAAGGCTCCCAGAGCCCCCATCACTGCCAGCACTTTGCACATGTCCAACTATATCTCAGAACCTGGTGAAAGTCTCTCCTCCGTGCACGGAGGACAGGAGGCCTTTGGTGTGACGTGCACTGCAACCTGCTGGGGAAGGGGAAGCGAAAGCCAGTTTCGGGGTGTGCGCTGTTACAACCAGAGGCACTGGAGGGGTGATATGTGGACCTCGTGCTGGCTGATGAGCATTTGGAGCTTTGTCTCTACACAAAGACTCTTTGGGTGTTCATTTTCACGCACCATGTTGGACTTCAAGGTCGTAACCTGATGTGGCTACAGAAATCTATAACCTATCACTTAAACTAGAAGTAATCAAAAGAAATCTGAAAAAGGTTTTACTTCGAGACTCAATTCCTTCTAAGAGATGAAAATATGTATTATGATTCAAAAGATGCCTCTTTTTTTTCTTTTTCCTTGCTTGAAAATACACTAGCAGAACTCTGTTGAAGGAAAGGAGCAACTCCCTAGACTCCTCACCCAGTGGTGACAGGCACTTGTGTGAGGACTTTACACAGAGTGCCATGAAGAAATGAGCACTGGGGAGTGACCAAAAGATAATGAGTCTGGATGTGCCTACATCTTATACATCTGCATTTCCAAACTTCCCAGGACCTGTTCTGGTAAATGACACCTCACTATTCCTGCTCCTTCAGGCTGACATTTTTCTTGATCTCCCTCACACAAGGCCACATTTCCACTTGTGTGGTGGTGTTTGGGTTTTTTTTCCAAGTAAGTCCTTCAGAGAACAAATCATTTCTGCCTGCTGCATCCACAATAGTGTGGATGAAGATGAGCACAGAAGTGTAACTGAGAGTCTACTTACTATCGTGTTGTAACTGCACCTCAGAGGTAGACAATTGCCCCAGGCTTAGATTTTCTAAAAATTTATGTGTATCAAAAGGGATCTTGTACAGGCAAAAAGCAGCAAGTAGATTTTTCCAAGAGCAGATTGCCATTTTAAGCAGTTGTTGGCTTAATAAGTGAAACAGCCCAGGGCTATATGCATGCCATAATGATTGCATTTTGTAAGGAAAGACTGTGCCTATGGGTCTCAAAGTTTCAGAGCCAAGACTAGTCATATTTGTGGTCTTTAGGTCTCAACCCCAAGCTATTCTCACCACTGTAGATGAGGGGTAGCTGATCACAGAATAACACTGGTTGTAACATAACTCACCACAGCGAAATTAAAATGACCTAGTCAAGTAATACAAAGAGTATATGATTGACAAGATAGCTGTTCTTTGAATTGTACTGCAGGCAGTGAATAGCATCTTCTGCTTCTGTCTTAAAGCCATCTGGCATCTGTCCTTCCTCAGTGAGGCTTTGTCTCTGAAAGCTGCAACGTCTCCCTCCCGAATGCCTCCAGAATCAGTGGCAGCAGCGTGCCCACGGGTTGTCACTCCATCACACCATCCTCTGTTTTTTTCCAGAGTGTTTCTCCCTGATGCAAGCAGCTGTGCAAGGTGGAAGTTTCATCTCTTACGGTTGAGCTCAGGTAGATTTAGCATACATTTGCATTTCCTCGGGGTGGGCAGTGAGACAATGAAATGCAATAGCAGCAGGTCCAGTTTCTAATTTATCTTTGTCCCCATCAAAATTCAAGTGGCAGCTAAGATTTTGTTGAACTGTAATCTAGATACCTTCACCTAATGCCAGAGTTTGAACATGTACCAGGCTTCTCTTTACAGCCCTTTTCTGGCAAGGAAATAAATTGGCCGTATACAGCTTGGATGCATAGGGCTGGATTGGATGCCTGCAAGTTATATATTCTGTGGATGTGAGTTAAGCTGTGGTCTATGTGCATCGTGGCACAAAGTGCATCATGCCTTGGCTCTGTCATGTGTTTGCTTCTTGTTTGGAAGGGGGCATTCTTTCTGTTACTGTCTCACTTGAGCTACAGGAAAGATGCAGAAAATGTAAGGGGGAGACCATTTCTTCTCCTGATTTCTGCTGGAGGAGTTGCGCTGCCTCTCCCTGCCTTACACTCACGAGAATGGCTCTGTTTGGTGCCCTGTGTTGTGGCATATTGGAAATAAAATCATGTAGGAGTGTGAACTATCCCTGCCCAGGGCCCTGGTTCCCAGTGGCATGAGTGGCTTCCGCCATGTCACTGGGGCTGCAGCAGCAGCACGATCTGATGGTGTAGCATGTTGGCAGCACCTCAACTGTGCAAACATTCTCATCTCACAGAAGCAACAGGAATTAAGAAAGGCTAATAAAACACCAGATTTTTTTTCTATTTTATTTTATTTTTATTTCTGTTTTATCCTTCTCCTAGTATATGCTGGAATGCAATCTGATGAACAGAAAGCTCTTGGAGCTTGTCAGATGGCTTTGTAGAAAGCAAAATGCTCCCTCTTTCGAGACTGGTATGTTTTCTGATGTTGTCATGGAGGTGTTTTGTCGGGTTTTTGTTTTGTTTTGTGTTTTTTTTAAAGTAAAAAGGAGAATTGTAACTTCCTTTACACCAGTACATTATCATAATACATTCCTGCCTTCAGGTACTGTATGTCATTGTTATGAGTACATTTTGACATCTCTCACACTTCCAGCACTCCAAAGATCCATGACAGAGCTGAATGAAAACTTTTTTTTGACTTGGCAGGAGCAGTAAGAACACATAAAACCTGCCAGCTGTCAAGGATGTAAATGGTGATTTTGTTTCACTTTTTTTTAATGAATTAAAGCAGGATTGAAATCTGTCCAAAGACAGCATGTTTGGCCTTGCAAGGAAAGAAAAAAATGAAAGGGAGGGATTTTTTTTTTTCTTCTCTTTTGGCACTTATGCTCATACAGTGTTTATTCTTGGTAGCACAATATAGGACAGAGATACTCTACTGAAAAAGCCTTGGTCGTGGCCGTCAGACAGGAGACACCTTAGCAGAGACCGAGAGGAAGCATTTAGGGGATTGAAAACAAACAAATGAAAATATTTTGCCTTATTTCAAGTTAGGCACCTGAAAAATGCAGCCCCCATCAGTGTTATGGGGAAAGATGGCAGCAAATCACCAGCAGAAATCATTTTGTGTGTCATTTACACCATAGCCACATTGAATCTAAACTACAATCTGATGGCTTGTACCATTTTTTCCTTACAAATGATGTTTTTGCTGCTATCTTACTGATGCTGCTTTTTGGGGTGGAGGCCAGATGCATCTTTCCTTTGTAGGGCTGGCATTTGAACCCTTGTGTACCTTGGAGTGACTGTGGATTTCTGGTTTCCTGCTCTCAAAATCCAAAAGCAGTATGGCTTGGAGCTTGTAGGAGATGACCTGAATGTTCACACTTACTCTGTGGAAAAACTTTGCGGTTCTGAGCATTGCATATCCTTAACTTACATTTCTCGCTATTGAAAAGTTAGCTCCAAAGCTTGGTTGGGAAAAAAAGGTGGTTTAGAAATTGTCTGTGATTTAGTACCCATTTTGTTTCTTAGCTTCTTAAATTCTGCACTCGAATTACTTTTGACCATTATTCACAATTCAGTCTGGTTTGCTTGTGACTGAAACATGACATTCTCATCTATTTATTTAGTTACTAAAATTGCACGGGTAGCTGCATATCTAGTCCTCTCGTGGAGTCTTACTCTGTATCACATGTACCCAAGCATACTGTGCCCATCTCTCTATACACAGTTGTATTCCTCTCCAGAGGTGAAAACATGATAAAGCATTTGCCAGGTGCTTTGCCTTTCATGACATAATTTCTTCTTCAGTTTTTCAGGTGATCTCCCTTTCAAGAACTAACCAATTTCAGACCATAGTTTCCATGCTCTTAAGTGGTTATCAGTTATGAAGGCTATCTCAATAGCTTAAAAGCTGAACTGCAGTTGTCTTAAATAACCCAAGCAGAGAGAAATGAAGTCTGTTCTTTTGGAAAATGTAGCACCTCACATGAAAATAAGCTTATATTGACTGATGTTCTTGGACCAAAGATCATCTTGGAAATCCAGCTCAGCTTTGTACTTGGGTGAAGCCCAGTGCAAGCACATCTCAAATAGCGTGGGCTAAGCTGGTCTTCTGTGCAGTGCGAGAGGTTCCCGTGTACCTGGCAAGAGGTGAACGCAGCAGATTAGCTTTTGCAGAGGTTTAGAAACAGGCTTCAGCTTCTGCTTTGTGAATTGACCTATTAATTCCATGTGACTTCTCAGGAAAGCCAGGCCCATGCTGTACATCATCCAAATGGTTTAGACAAAATAAAAGTGAAGAAATTTGTTCAGACAAAACAAAAGTGAATCCTAACTTCTTCCGCAAGCTCATGATGAATCTGAATTTCTGAAAAAAAAGAGTAACTCCCTTTTCCTCCCCTCGCTTCTCCCTCAGCCTTCTAAAACCTTGGCACCTACCCACTTGAGCTGGAATGGAAAGACTCTTCTCAGATTTCCAGCCTGTCTTCAAGTAGGAAGTATAGAAAATCTTGCAGGAAAGCCTTTTCTTATGAGCTTTCCAGGCAGCTTTTCTGAATAAAGAGAGTCTTACACATTTAAGTTATTTACTAAGTCTTCTGAGAAGCTTCCATCTCTGGCTTTAATATCATTCTTGAGACACAACGTGTAATTACAGGATGAAAGGCTGCTAAACCCTAGAACTGCTTTAGTAAACTCTGTAGGCTTGGAGACGATCAGAAATATATTGAAAGTCAGAGCCCTCCTCTCTTTTGTTTGAAGACAGATCTTCATTTATAGCAGCATGCCAGTTAATTGCCGCACTTTCAAGGAAGAATGGAGAGGGGTAGCCCTGCACAATGAAATGGGGCAGCTCAGCAAATAAATCCAAGTCTCCTCATGTTGAGGCAGCTGTGCATGTCCTGTAAGGATGCAGAGCAGGTTCACCCACCTCTAGAGCCTGCTCTCGCTTCGCATCTTTCACCTCTGTCTCCAAAATGGGGAGAACCTCATCATAGAAATGAGTCCAACCACCTCCTCCTGGATGAAAATGTAAGCATGGGAGATGAAAAGAAAGGAATCGCTGCTGTGTTTCCAGGTCAAGTTTT
This sequence comes from Todiramphus chloris collaris, assembly GCA_025345505.1. Taxonomy (NCBI): domain Eukaryota; kingdom Metazoa; phylum Chordata; class Aves; order Coraciiformes; family Alcedinidae; genus Todiramphus; species Todiramphus chloris. The sequence goes on along the minus strand of JANVCC010000062.1, from coordinate 6,186,097 downwards.
TCTCCCACTTTTTTGGGTCTGGGGGAGCTTCCCCACACTGTGAGGCTTCCTGAGCAGGGTTGAGGCATGTCTGCCTCCGCCAGCATTCCCAGAATCATGGGACTAGGAGTTTCGTGCCTGCAGCCACTGGAAGAAACTATGGGTCCACAACATATACACCCATTTATAAAGGGAGGGGACAGAGTGAGTTAGGTGCTTAAATCTTGTTTTGCGAAGGAATGGGGCAAAGATAGGAATGTCTGACTGAGGAAAAGCTGACTGGCAACCCCTGGCCCTCCTGCCCCCAATTACAGCACATTTTATGCCACCAACACACAACCCTGAGGTAAATGTTATGCAGGGAAGAAGTCAATGGAGATTATTTACTCACCTGCTGAAGTGGTAATTTGTGCTATATTACAAAAGTTTTAGGTTTCCTTGTGTATGGGAAGCAAAAAGCCCCCAAATTAGGACGCTTGGTTTGTAACTGTCAATGGAGACAAGGTGCATGGTGTTTAGCCTCGTTTTCTTTCATGGGGCCGTGGCACTTGACCATGCTTAATCCTTTTTAATGAACACTTTGCTGATGCAAATCAGCCTACAGATCTCTATTTAAAGGAAAAGACTGAAAAATCTGTTCAGAGACTGTGACTCTGTAAGATAGATTTGGCTAAAATAAAGAGTGACATGTAAAAGTGAGTGAAAAATAGCTGCAAGTTAAAAATATGCATTTTGTAAGCCAGGGAAGATGTTTCAGAGAGGAATGTTCCCTGAACTGGTGAATTTTTCATTTTGTAGTTATGAAAAGGATAATAATCCGATTCTACTCTTTTCTCTAAAAATAGTTCAAAACAGAGAAATACTAGCACTGTTTTCTAACAGGGCTTTCCCATATTTTAAAATTGCTTTCTTTCTCAAAGCAGGAAAGAACACAAAGTAACGGTGACTGTTTTGCCAGTTGGAAAACATTTAGGAAGTGTGAGAATGTGGAGGGGAAAAAAAAAAATCACATCCCTTATAAACTTTGTCACCGTTTTTCAGCTGGCAAAATATCGGAAAGAAGAAAGACATTTCTTTTTTTTTATACATTCTTAATTTGTCAAGTGGTTCCATGGGAAACCCATTGTCTCCTAGGAAAGATATTCAACTGAGAAAAATGGGAATTTTCAAGCACTCTTTAATCACAGGTCTCTGTATCTTTTCTACTCACTGACTGATAAAGAGGGCATTTATCTGGCAGGGTGCTTACTCCTAAAGATAATCTGTTAACAGAAAGACAGTGGCTGTGTAAATTCTGAGCATAATCATTTTCCATTTTTGTTGTGAGTAAATTTTTTTAAGAGAGTTTTAAATATGCAGTAGTATACAAACATGAAACAAACATTTCTTTCTTAGGACCCTGCTCACTTACAGAACAGCAGTACTTCATATACTGCAAGAGCAGGATAATGAGGAGCACATACAACAAAAGCATTATTTACAACTGATTCTGTGACTTTTCCAGCTCAACTTGCCATCTCTAAGAATTATTATTTTACTGGTTTTAATACTTTGAAAATTTTGTGGGATGGCTTTATCAATCAGAAGTCTCACATTGCATACAAGTTTGACTTCCTTAAACTGGTGACCTTCCTCCCTATCATCCAGCTTTGCTTGATGAGCCTTCCCACTCTCACTGGCAGTTATCCTAATCCAGTAGTATTTGGGGTAGTCCAGACAGTTGAGTGATTCAAATGCATTTTGCATATCCTTTTGCTCAAGCCATAGTTTGCAAATTATTTCACAAGGGGCCATGCTTTCCACTCACTCTACTAGAGGCTATTGCTTAAAAGATCCAGTTCCTGTAAAAACAATCACAGGTCAAAACTGAAAGAGTGATGGAAAGACCCATTTTAGTCATGTGGGTTTTGGCATGGAACCACTGAGAGTGCATAAGCTGTATAAATGTTAGCTTTCTAAATAAACATAACCTCTGATTGCATGAAAGCAGGGAATAAAGTTGAAACTTGTTCCTTTCATTAAGCAGCCTTTCAAAACCAGTGCCTGTTCTGTTCTAAACATCCATAAATCTTGACAAACGATAATAAACAAATAGCAACAATAGCAACGAAGCCAACAGAGCTACTATAGACACTTTACTTTGTTCCTTTCCTCAAGTGTGGAAGTATGTTGCCCACTATACAACCCAGCCTTCAACTTGCAGAGAGGGGATGAGAAAGTCTTGGGGACATGTATCTCTGTAGCTATTTTGCATTGATGTGAAGTGGTGGGTGTCAGCAGTGCTGTGCCACTAAGCAGTTCTGTGAGCAGCACTTGAATTCCATCCCTCCATGCTTGTGGGATGTTTGTGATGATGTAAACTTCCCACTCTGTGGATCTCTGAGGGTTATATGCCTTTGGCAGAAGTCAGCTGTTGACAGTAGTCACCGTTCAATACTTTGTCCAGTTTTGACTCATCTCCAAACTGCAATAATCTAAGCAGGAATTCTTTTGGTGTTGCTATTGCAATTCACCATGATGTCACTGATATATATAAGGGTGGGGTTTTTTAGCCTAAAAAGGACAGCAGGAGCATTCTTATGCTTAAAATAGCCTGGAAAGTAGAGGGGGAAAAGTAAAATTGTAATCAACCTAAAACAATTTTATTAAAAAGTCTCCAAATTTTTAGTCCACTGAAGTATTTCTGAAAGAGATGAAAAAGTGGATTCTTTTCATAGAATCATAGAATCATTAAGGTTGGAAATGACCCTCAGGATCATCAAGTCTGTCTACTAAATATTATCATGACTGCTAAACCATGTCATGAAGTGCCACATCTAGATGTTTCTTGAACACCTCCAGGGATGGTGATTCTACCCTCTCCCTGGGCAGCCTGTTCCAGTGCCTAACCACTATCTCAGTAAAGAAATTTTTCCTAATATCCAATCTAAAACTCCCTGGCACAACTTAAGCCCATTTCCTCTTGTTCTTTCACTAGTTACCTGGGAGAAGAGAACAACACCCACCTCACTACAACCTCCTTTCAGGTAGTTGTAGAGAGCAATAAGGTCTCCCTTCAGCCTCCTCTTCTCCAGACTAAACAACCCCAGTTCCTTCAGCCATTCCTCGTAAAACATGTTCTCCAGACCCTTCACCAGTTTTTAACCCAGCAAAGAGTCCACCTGTCCAATCCGTGAGCTGTAGTGGGAGGCCTCAGCTTGTCTGAGGGATTAGAATGTGTGTTAGATAAATAACCTTGAGTGAACATCTGTGTACCCTTGAGGAGCCCAGAAAGTCCAGAGAAAAGAACCACCAGTTCACAAGCAGGGAAAGCTTATCAATGTTATAACATAAAGAAAGAAGCACACAGTCATGGACAGGTAGTCTTTGATTGGGACAATCAGGTGCGGGCACTTATTAGAATGATTATAAAAGGGCTTGCAGCACGAGCATTTGAGCCTTTGCAGAAGGTGTGTGTGTGTGTCTGTGTGAATGAGTGAGTGAGTGTGGTGAGTCCGTCTCAACAATGACATGTCGAGCCATACCGCGACAATGAGCTGTCAACTTCTGCATCCGAATGCTGGGGGAGACAGTGTCAAAGGCCTTACTGAAGTCCAGGTAGACAACATCCACAGCCTTTCCCTCAGCCTCTAGGTGGGTAACCTGGTCATAGAAGGAGATCAGGCTCATTAAGCAGGACCTCCCCTTCATGAACCCATGCTGGCTGGGCCCGATCCTCTGTCTGTGCTGTATGTGCTGTGTGAGTACACCCAAAATGAACTGCTCCGTAATCTTCCCTGGCACCGAGGTCAGGCTGACAGGCCTGTAGTTCCCTGCACCCTCCTTCCACCCCTTCTTGTAGATGGGCATCACATCGGTGAGGCTCTAGTGACCTGGGGCATCCCCTGTTCACCAGGACTGTTGATAAATGATGGCGAGAGGCTTGGCGAGCTCCTGCACCAGCTTTCTCAGCACTCAGCTGGATCCCATCCAGCCCCATAGACTTGTGAGTGTCCAAGTGGCATAATAGGTCATTGACTGTTTCCTCCTGATCATGGGGAGAGGGGGGGGTTGTTCTGCTCTCCATCCCTGTCTTCTAGCTCAGGGTGCTGAGTACCCCAAGGATAGCTGGGCTGACTATTGAAGACTAGGGCAAAGGCAGCATTCAGTACCTCAGCCTTGTCCTCATCCTTGGTGGTGAAGTTCCCCTCTGCATCCAGCAATGGGTGAAGATTCTTCCTGTCTCTCTTTTTATTGTTAATGTATTCAGAAAAGCCTTTTTACAGCAGCTTTTACAACAGTGGCCAGATTGAGTTCTAGCTGCACTTTCACCTTTCTGATGTTCTCTCTTCATCACCTAACAAAATCCCTCTACTTTTCTTGGCTTGCCTTCGCCTTCTTCCAAAGGTGGTAAACTCTCCTCTTTTGCCTAAATCCCAGCAAAAGCTCCTGCTCAGACAGGCAGTTTATGCCGGCAGCTCGTCTTACAGCACAAGGGGACAGCTGCTCCTGTGCCTCTAAGACCTTCTTCTTAAAGAATGTCCAGCCTTCCTGAACCCTTTTTCCCTTCAGGACTGCCGCCCAGGGGACTTTTGCAACTGGAGTGTGGAACAGGCCAAAGTCAGCTCTCTGGAAGGCCATGGTTGTGGTTCTGCTGACCCCCTCTCCTTACCTCACCAAGAATTGAGAATTCTATCATTGGTGATTTTGATACTTCTTCCAGACACCTGTAGAACACTTGATCAATCTCTCCATCCTGGCTGGATGGTCTATAACAGACTCCCAATGGGATATCTGCCTTATTGGGCTTCTCCCTTCTCCTTACCCATAAGCACTCAATGTTGCTATCACCGTCATCCATTTCTACGCAATCAAAACACTCCCTAATGTACAGAGCCACCCCACCGCCTCTCCTTCCCTGCCTATCCCTTCTGAAGAGCCTGAATCCATCCACTGCAGCACTCCAGTCAGGAGAGTCATCCCACAAGGTTTCTGTGATGCTGACTATGTCACAGCTGTCCTGTTGCACAACAGCTTCCAGCTCTCCCTGTTAGTTGCCTGTGCTGTGTGAGATGCACTCAAGCTGGGCTATCGATTTTACCTCTGACATTGGTGTGCCACCCTCAGGCTCATCTCTACTGAGCCTGGGTTCATCACCTCCCCACTTTGAGCCTAGCGTAAAGCCCTCTCAACGAGCCCTGACAGCTCATGAGTGAGAACCCTTTTCCCTCTTTGAGACGGATGAACTCTGTCTGCTGCTGGCAGCCCCGGTGCCCTGAAAATCTCCCCATGAGCAAAAAAAGCCAAAATTCTGCTAGTGGCACCAGTCTCTGAGACATGTGTTAATCTGGTGTGTTCTGTCCTTTTCAGTGTTCTTCCGGCCTCTGAAGGGATTGAGGAGAACATGACCTGTGCTCCTGACCCTTTAACCAATCTCCCCAGTGCCCTGAAGTCCTTTTTAATCACTTTCATACTTCTATCTGCAATCTCATCAATTCCAACCAACATTGCCAGCAATGGGCAAAAATCTGATGGCTCTACCAGGCCAGGGAGTTTCCTGGTAATGTCTGTGACCCATATACCATGCTTTAAGAAATCCGTCTTTTCCTAGACATGAATTAAGGAAGTAAAGCCATGCAGATGAGATGACACAGAGGTAAACAACAGGCTTTGGTGTCAAAATGTGGTTTATCTCTGGTCTCTGTTCCTCTTCTTCCTCCTGCTTTCTTAATGCACATAGGTGACCTTGCACAACGCAGGACAACATTTCTAGGCCAAAGTTTCACATTTAGTTGCTTTCTAGAATGAAATAAATAAGAATTAATTAAAATCTCTCATTTAACAAGTTGATAAAGTACACCCTACAGCAAGACTAATGCATGGACAGTAGCTACGCAGAGTACAAGAGTTCTACTTCTTTTCCCACACCTACAGCGATATTTACCCCCCATTTAGTTAGTGGTGTTCACAAATCAGAAAGAAACATTTGACTCAAAAAAAACACAAACCACAAAACCAACAACCAAAACCAAGCATGAAAAAAAACCAAACCTAAAAAACCCAACCACTCCCCACCTTCATTCAAAACCCCTTGCAAAGGACTACAGTGAAGTTTCCTGCCTTTCGGCATGATTGACATGGCAAGAGTCTGTTCATGTTCTGGCACAAATATATCCTGATGAAGTTATCCCTTTAGTGGTCACAGAAGGTCATCTTTTATGTCTTTACTCCTTTGTAAATCAGGTCTTAGATAGTTCTCCTCCCACTTTCATGTCTACACATGATTTCATCGTTTATTAACTATATGGTGGCTTTCATTGTGCTGTGGGGTTTTTTTTTTTGTTGACTGCCAGCCCAGCTTTGCCAAAGTGTGTCTTGATTTGCAACTGTGAAAGGAGGGATGGGGCTGTGGCAGAATGTGACCCCGTGATCTCTCCTTGACACACAGAAGATGTGCAGAAAGAAAGGGATAAGGATTAGCAGATACAGCCTGTTGCTCTGCTCCCATTCACAGCTCAGAGCCAGGGAACCTGTGGTGTGCACTGATCACTGCTTTTAGCTCTGCGAAGCCCATAATCTCCTCTTAATAGTTCCCAGCAGAAGTGATGCTTGAAGAGCTCCTGTGTGTCTCACCAAGCAGAGACCCTTTGGACAGGAGAGCTGTACAATCTTCCCTTTCCTATGAAACAGGAGCTTTGCTCACTTCCAGAGAGAGATAAATGGGACACAGGGTTCCCACAAAGTAGCTTAGAGCTGTTAATAGCAATAAAGCAGAGTGAAATACACCTTTGCTGGACAGATAAAACCTTGTAGTTAAGAATTTTACAGCTAAAGTTAACGGAGCACAATACATTGCCCTTCATTTGATAAGCAAAGCCTTTATATGCTACTTAAATTCCCAGAAGACTGTAGCATATGCAAGATTTCATTACTTGAGTGTCTTTACAGTAGCCACCTGATAATTTTAATAATAAAATGAGCCCACTGAATACCCAAATATCCTGATACTGTTTTGTGATCCTTCCTTGTTTTAAAAAGAAATCACTCTCATTTTGTGAAATACCAAAAATTTCTAAAGGCATTTCTAACATTTCAGAAAATATTCTGAGATGCACGTCAGCATGGGAAGCTGTGTGAATATCATTAATAAATTGTGATTAAACATAATTTTCTCTGAATTATGTAATATTTTTCTTTTTCTTTTTTTTAAGTAAAAAAGAGATGTAGATGAAAAGACTCAATTCTATAGATGTCTTGAAAGTTCATAATTGCCCTGGAGACCTTGGTTTCAGCCAAAGCAGATGCTGTGATAAAGTTACACATACAAATACTTCAACAGGTTGTTCTTAAAGCTAGAAGCCTCTCTATTGGAAACTCCCTGCTTTTGGCAATTTTCATCAGCTGCTATAATAAGTACTCCTTTTTCTGCAGGCACAGTGTTCAATTCACAGAAACTCTGAAAGTGCCTGTGGATTCTTTTTTTCGCATTGTCTTCCAACAGCCCCCAAACTAAGAAGCAGCCATAAATCCATCCTTCATCCTTGTTTAGTTATTAAATGTTTCTGTTGGATCCATTTCTGAGACCTTTGAACTTTTCAGCTGGCGTTTTAGTCATTTGTGACAAGTCCTGAGTTAACTATGTACACTTCGTTAAGAGGTTGCAATGAACACTTCAAGCTATCATGATATGACAGCACTGTGACTCTCTAGCCCCCGAAATCTTCCTTAAAACTACTGAAATTTTCTTAAGCAGCACATAAACAGTTCCTGGCATTTTGGGTGCACTTAGGCTGGAGCGTTGGGCAGGGAGAAATTCAATATAACAAGGGAAATTCTGTATAACAAGGGCAAGTGGAGAGTCTTGCATCTGGGAAAGACCAACCCCAGGTACCAGTATAGGCT